>OV049926.1:88861074-89186854 GCA_920104205.1 Eupeodes latifasciatus | reverse complement strand
CGCATTTTTATGAATAATATCTTTTTTGTAGGTAGCCGATGAGAACTTAATAATGCAAACTTATCTACACGAAATCAAAAGAAAATAATGTATTTTTTCTGCAGAATATACGAATGTAAAAGCACAATACATTTTGAGTCAATCAAAAATAAGACCCAATTCTTGGCCTGAGCTTCAATATTATCAACTGAAATGATATTAATGATATTATGTATGTAGGTTGGTATGAATTTTTTCAAAGTTTCAATAGTTTATCATCCTTGAATTAGAATTTGAAATTGTGTACTTTCTTAAGAGAATTGTATTTATTTTTGATTTAAATAACCAAAAATTAAAAAAAGACATCGATTACACTTACACATTGTTGACATTATTTTACATATGTACATAAATGTAAACTTTCTTGTTGTCCTTATTTTAAATATACTTTGATGATATTCGGGTACTAATAATAAATGCAAAAAAAGTTCATTATTCCAATAAATATTAGCCTACTGCTCCCATTGATAATCACAAAACTCATTAAATGGCGTTTTGAACAAAACGCATTCATTCATTCTTAGATATGTAGGTTAATACTGAGATTGATTCCTACCTAACAACTGAACGCACTGTGTCTCCTCCTCACAAATGTGATACACAGATTAGTGTTGATTAAAGATTAACAAGTACATATTGTTGGGATCAACAGAAAGTCTGACCGCGTATTTGAGTAACTAAGTTAATGTTTAATTTTGTCTATATCTCTTGTCTATTTTTTTAATAAGAACATTCTCTTAAAGTTATGTACATATATACCTACACATAAAAAAAGAACTAAAACAAAAAAAAAATGCTTAAAACTATTAAGACATCATGTTCTTTAAGAGCTTATAGATAAAAGCGAATAACACAGTTAATTTAAATATAGGAATATATTAAAGAAAATAAAACGCTCTTCACACTGTTCACTTGAAAACCAAAATAAAACAAAAAACCCTTTGCCAGCAATATTAACCAAATCTGTCAAACACTTTATCGTAATTTGTTTATCACTATCACAACAACTATGCGTATTTTAACGTTATATGTTCTTATGTACAGTGATATCATAATAAAAACAATTATATTTTTTATTTAAAAAAAAAAATTAGAATGAGATGCATGAATAGTTTAGATTAACAAATAAGTTACATACTTTATGTATGTATCTACTTACGTATGTTTGCATTTAGTAATAATAAAGAAACTTCAGTGTAAAAGAAAAAATAGAAAACAAATCAACTAAAAATGCATTTCTTTCTTTGACAAAAACGCATGAATCACACTATCTTCAAAATGGCATTATTATTCGATTTGGTTTTATTTTTCGGTATGTTTTGTTGCTATTCTTGTTGTTTTAACAATATGCGAATCACCACATCTGACCGTCATCGTCAGGTAGTTTACATTTTATCTATGTTCATACACATCAACAACAACAACAAAACAGGTTATATTACTTGCAGTTTCTTGTTTTATCTATTTGTTTTCCTCTCTTTTAAGATGTTTAAAAAGTAATGTTGATAGAGAAGCGATAACATATATGTATGTAAATACATATTTTTAAATTAAATAAGTAAAAATGTAATCATAGAAGAAAAAAAGATACTAGTGAAGATAGACCAACAAGAAGTTAAATAAAAATCTCATTTTCAACAACAGAGAAGGACAAAAAAATAAGTAAAGAAAATTCAACTAATTTTGCTTCCTTTTTAAGGGGATTATTAAAAACATACATAAATGGTTAGGTGGAGGAAAAAATGTAGTATGTATGTACATATGTAGTAAGTATGTTTGAAATCAGTACTCAGTGGCGGATAGACTAAAACTCTAAACGATATGACAAGACTTCATTTGTATTGTCACCGCAACTGTTTTTAGGTTAGGTATTAGAGAAATGTTTTTAATTAACGTACAGTGGGAATATTGGTTTTGAATTTCAGCTCATTCATTTTTTAGGTCATTTTGTTCAAGGTTTATCCAAGATGCAATAAACATGGCTCATTTACACCTGAGCTTATCTTGTTCAAGGTTTTTTCAAAAAATTCCGATAAACGGGACTCATTTACACCTACAAAACAAAAAATTAATTTCTAAATATACATACATTATTATTAATGTTGTATTAATCAAATCGACAATAGGTAATTGCCAATTCTATCGATTTAATGTCAAGCACATTTTTAAGTACGAGAATATTTTGAAGATTTGTTAAAAAATTTAACAGTTCAATGGTAAAATTATATCACTTAGGTTTTCAATGCCTTCCTGAAAATACTGAACTCTAGTTTATTTTAATTATTGTCAACAACGCTATTTGTGCCTATTTTTTGGAGTTGGATTAATTTTTAGTAAAATTTAACAAACGAAGTTAATCACGGGTAAGGTTTTTCGGGGAGATTCTTAGAAAAATTAAATTTGTCTCATTTTTCGTCAAATTTCTGAAACAAGCACTTTGTTAATAAAACTTTTGAGAGTAGTTTACTAGTTAAAAACCTTCAATTCTCTATCGAAGCTCTTAGTAAAATATGTTAAAATTGAAAATTTGTATTAAGGCAACTGTCACAATATCTACATACAATTCATATCAATTCTCTATCGAAACTCTTAGTAGAATATGTTAAAATTCAAAATTTTTATTTAGGCAACTGTCACAATATCGACATACAGCAATAAATTGGCTAAAAAATATCATACATGCAAATAATAAAACTTAAAATAAAATTTTGTATCGTATATAAAATGTATTATTATTCTATCTAGGTTGCATTCATTTTAAATTTGTTCTTTTATTATTTTTCAGGGACAAACAACAAATTTTAGATTTTTAACTCTATACCTACCAAGAATAAGCTATCTTAAAGTGTTTGTTATTTTTACAAAGAATTCCTCAATTGTTTTCCATCAAACGAAATTAATTAGAAATTTGAGTAACGCTTCACACTTTTTATTTTTAAGTAACTAAATATTGATGTAATTTTAACAGTAGGTAAATATGCAAAAGGTCATTGTTACATTTATTAATCTTTCAATTTGCAGATTGACACAATGTTCTGCTTAAAGGAAAAAATATAACCAGTTAAAAAATGTTTAAATGTAAAAGAAATATATTTATCAAACAACTTAAAAGGTATAGTTATTCAGGGGAGAGTACGATAACTTTGGCGACAAAGTTTAATGACGGATTTGTATAGAACAGTTATAAAACAAACATAATTTGAAAGTTTTGAAAAACTACACTTTAAACCTTTTTTTTTTAATTTTTTTTGCAGACATACATTTTTAGTTTAAAACAATTGTTTCCAAAAACTATGCATAGTTTTGACTTGATTTAAAAACAAGCTAATAGACAAAAATGTTGGCTTTAAAAAAAGATACCCATACCATTGCATAAAAGATATCGGTTCGGTATATCTAGGCAAATTAGTTTTTTATTGAAATCTTTTTTGACTTGGGGTGACAAATTTCGAAAGCTAAGGATGAGTTTATTTCGCAACTTATCTCTGAGAACGTCTGTCTTCTAAATTTTAAGTCAAATGTAAAAAGATAATACCTACCTAGATAAAACTAAGAGCTTAATCTGGTTACATATACCTAATTCGAAAATAAAAACCCAAGTTGCAAAACTTGATAAGAAACCTAGGCAGGTACGTGAGTACATCATTGCCAAATTTAAAACAAAAAAATCACACACACAAAATGTATAGCTACATCATGGTATTAGATGAAAATGATAAAAATATGCCCCAATGTAGCAGATAAATTATATCGACACCGAATTATTTTATTGTCCAAGCAGAATTCTACTCGTAGAAGCTATAACCAGGTATGGTACCTACATAATACATAGGTACACTATTTTGAACATAATCGAATTCGAGTTAAGGTAACGTAACTGGTTGCCTCCCTGTTTGGATATACTGCCGCTGCTGCAGTCGTTCTAAAAAGTGACGAGTGACAGCGATTTTTCGCTGTCATCGTCAAGGTCATTTATGGAAGTGTCACGAATCACGAGCCACTATTCCTATTCCCCACAAATGTACATAGTTTGTTCTTGTAATTTCAACCGCTTGCTACTGCACTTACCGTGCCGTGCCGTCAAGTGAATGAGGAGTGAAATTAGAATAGAAGCAACAAGAAAAATAACACACCCAACCTCAGCCCCCTTGACATTTTCATTTTCGCTTAACAAAGAATGACGTATACTCTCATCTATTTAGTAAATTTATTTTTTCTTTTTTATTCACTTATTTGTTCAAAGAAAATGAAAAAAAAGGAAGCAATGTAAAATAACAACGAAGGTGGATACAAAAAAAAAAGAATGCAAAAATGAATTTCATTTATAACAAAAGAAATTAAGTCATTTTTCAACCGACTGTAATTGGCGAAGAACAATAAGAAGACAACAAAGCTAACTTAGCCATAAGACATTTTTAAACTTTTAATTAGACAAACTATCAAAAATCAAATCTGTAAATATTTATATAAAATCAATTGGAAAATAGTTACACTTGAATTAAAATCCAAGAAAAATAAGTAAAAGCACTGCACTACCCATACGAATGTATAGATACAAACAAAAATTTAAATGAAAAAAAAACAACTCCGAACAACTTTCTTCGACACGATTTTTTCCCAATTATAAATTTTATTGGTTAGGTTTTGGTTTTAGCAAAAATAATAATTATTATGAAATGGGGATGACAACAAAATTACCATGCACACTTTTTTTCTTAAAATTATTTACTTTTTCTGGTGTAAAAAAATAACAAACAAAAAACCGAGAGATTTGACAAATTTCGCGTCGAATAAGTAAGTGCAAGTGCAGTAATTTAAATCAGCAGCAACTTGTATGTCAAAAAAATGTGTACAAAATTTGTGTCTCCTTTTCTGTTTTTCCCTGTGAAGAAAAAAGGTAGGCAATAGGGAAAAGATGAAACAAAATATAAATTTACGATACTTTTTTTTGCACACACACATTTAAATTTACCGTATATGGATACGGATGACGATTAAATTGTTAATTTGTGTGTGACATGCGCACGAAAACTTAGCGCGAAAAAATATGTTAAAATAAAAAAGTGTGAGCCAGAGCGAGATGAAGGTAGTAGAACTAGAAAACGAGAGTAGAGTGAGAATTTGCAAAAAAATAAGTCAGGGATGGCAGCATCCATCCCAGCATCATTCTCCAACGATAAATGTCTTACCTACGTAAGTCATTATAAGAACCTTACTTATTTTGTTAATTCTAGGTCTCTAAATGTAACAAAAGCAATGAACACATTTTGTAGTTACTTGGAAAAGTCTCAACTGATATTAAATTAACGTAATTTTTGTTTGTAGATTCTTTGATTGCATCATGACACCTTGATTTTTTTTATTTGCACATCTGGGAGGCCCTAGTAACTTTTGTATTCGTCAGCGTTTTGTTATTGAGCGCTGAAATTATTTTTAAGATACTAGGATGTAACCTTTTACCTATGTACATATGTACATAAACTTCATTGTACCATTTATTTGTAAGCCGAAATTGTACAAGGGTGGTCATTTTGCGAAGTAATGTAGCGTTAAAATATAAAGTTAAATTGTTGTGATTTTACTCAAGATTGGTATGCATAGATGATTCTCGGATCTTATAATATTGACTGATCAATCAGAGCTATGGCAATAGGTAGGTATATGGTTTATAGGTTCAAATTACAATTTAGGTAGGTACTTACAAATTCAAAAATAGTAAAGAGTTAATTCGTTCCAAGAAGAATTTGATTCAACGAAAATCGGAAGAATAACATCATTGCTTCAACGAATTTTGCCGGTGAGTCGTAAAATAATGTTGGAGACATAACTGTCAATTTTTGGGGCCATACGACAAAGCTTTGAGAATGGAGCATGTTTAAGGATTTTACTTTGCCACTCAACAATTCGGTACGTTTCCTCAATGTTTTACTCAGTAAAAAAAATTAAATAAATATTGTAAATTTTTTCTAAGCAAATGGTTAAAAGCAAAAATCTTAATGCACAAAATGTAGTTTAAAGTTATGTTATTTGTTCCATTGGAGGTACCTGTTCTAATTGAATTCTTTCGAGTTTACAAGTCTAGTTTTATCTCTTTTCTACTTGCAGTGGATACATACATAATATGAGCGGAGTGAAGCATTATTTGGTATATTTGAGAGCGGGTTGAAATGCTGATTATGTCAGACATCTAATTTCATTACTTTCAATCAGACAAACATGTTAAAAAACTCATACAGAAAGATTTTCAAATTTGAATTATTACACCCGTGTCTAGTCTGAGTTTCTTTCAAAATCTAAAATTGTAAATATCTTTTTGATCGAAAAGAAATTAAGATAGGTAAAAAACAAAACTGAAATCTATTAAAGATAAACCAAAGAATCATAAATCAACATCCTTAATAGTGTCAAGATGTTTTAAAAGGTGTTTTATTGAAATGGTAACTTATTTAAGATTGGTGAATTTCTGGCAAACATCAAGCAGAACATATTATATTTAATTTAACATCTCTGGTTTTTCATTCCATTCGCCATCAGCATTATCGCATTTTTATTTTTCTGTCAAGGCAAACTAAAATTTGCTATACCAAAAAAAAATGTTACATACAAAAAAGAAACAAAATAGAAAGTAGGTTGACAGCGGAAATCTGCTAGAAAATTTTGTTGATGTTCACTGTTTAGAAACAATACCGTTGGCCTGCTGCGCTGGGGAATCGATAAATGCTCCAAACTTGTATTTTCCGTTTATACGGTGTTGCTAGTTAGTGAGTCCACTATCAACCAGAAAATCAAAAACTCCCCGCATAAATCACAAACACACTCAAACATTCAGCCACATACGAACACATAATTCATTAGGGCGATTATAATATGCGTATGTATGCATTTTCTACACCCCCTCCAAATCTTTCTCCTAAGAGAAACAAAAATAAAAAATCACTTAACACACACAACAAACACAAAACACCTAACTCAATTTTCGTAGTGCGTATTAGGGTTGCCATGTCCAGAACTAGCTCCATAGCCCAATGTAAAACTATTTTCAGCCCACGGAACAATTATACGTAAATAAATAATGATCGCAATTTTATGCCGAGGAAACGATAAATTATTTCTATTTTTAATAACTTTTCGAAGTTCACTCATTCGCATGAAAATAAAACACACACAAGAGTTGTTTATTTTCACATTTCTTCTTGACTTAATTTTTTTGAAAATTTTATTTTACTGCAATGATCCAATACAAGTGATCTAAGAAATTCCGACATCTGTCTCAAACGCCAACTATTGGTCTAAGTGTGTTGGTTTTTCCCGTCAACAGTTACCTTAACCTACTCTAACCTAGTATCCAAATGCGAAAGGATTCATGTTCCCAACCACGCACCTACCCCAAATCCTATAGTGTGCCAAACAGGGACCAGAAAACTTTTAAACTAAACATGTTTTAGGCGTGTACAGTGACAGTGAGCCAAAAAACAAAATACAAATGTAGGATTAAATCCGAAAAAGAAAACTTCTTTTTTTTTTAAACTAAACGGAGTTCCCTCGCTAAAAATATCTTCTAAGATTACATTTTGTCTATTATAGTCCAACATTTATTATTCTGTTGTCAATTTTGTAAAAAGATTACCCATTTTTTGATAAATAGTTTAATCTGGCAAGCCTGGTGCATATTCATATAACACACATACTCCTCCATTCACACAAGAATGCCAATATGACGTTTTTAACATGCCGAACGTATCCAACAAAGAATGCTGATTTGATTTGCATGAAAGGGAAGATAAAATAAGAGTGAACGAAACAGGTGATGCAAGCAAACAAGAATTTACGAGAAAAGAAAAACCGACATTTTTACTCCCATTCCTATACCCATACCATAAATAAGGAGAATTTCCATCTTTTTTTTCGACGAAAATCACTTCACTACTCACTTTATTTAATTGTCATTTGGATTTGACATGATTTTAAAAATAGAAACAACAAATTTTGACAATAGGAAATGCAAATATTTTACACACAATCTAAAGCAATTACACAATTTTACACCAAATAAATTCACTCATTTCAATAAAAAAGTACAGTTACTAGTAATATAGTAGGTACAATAACCTTGTAGTAGCAGAGACTAGCAGTAGAGTAGGCAGGCACAGGCACAGGCAGGGAAAAAATCAACGTACATTATGTATACTAGATGCACTGATTGCGCCATTTCTGGTTGAAAATTTATTTTCATTTCGATTTAAAACACCAATATCACATTTTAATTCAACTGAATACAACATTTGTATGCACTATTATAGTTTGTGTACACTTTAAAACATAAATTAAGCAAAATATTTACCTTTTAAGCCAAAAAAATAGCAATTTTCCCGCGATTCAATTCACTGTAATCGCGACTTATAAACATGGCAGTCGAAAAGTGAGATAGTTCATTTCTTTCTTTCTATTTCAATGGTCGTGTCGTGGGGTATTTCATTTTTCCCTTTCAACAAAGCCACAAGTAAAAGAGTGAGACAGCGAACTGCTAGAAAAATGTAATCTCCGATGTGTGTCGGTGCTGCCAGAAGTCATATTTGTGGGGCGTTGTTGAACTAACGATCGGTTTATCCAGTGCATAGGAAATAATAGTATAATTGAAACTATTATATAATTGATTTATTACAATATATCCTAAAAATCACCTTAAAAGCTCTTTGCCTAGATGCTCTTATAATAAATAAATAGGGTGGCGCAACAGTTCATAGACCCAGGGCCTAGTGGCTTAAAACTCTTAACAATTCCTGTGCGCTAGTTAGGTCAAGGATGGAGGGGACCTTCAGTTTTCATGCCAAATAGGAACAGGAAATTTGGAAAAGGACTTTTCATGACAAGAATTACTCATGGAGAATTTTGCAATTCTTCGCAAGGGGCAGTATCTTTGGAAAAAAAACTTTTAGGTGGCACAGACTGAGATTGAGCCCAAGACCTCTGGAGTTACAGTACCTACGCACCTTTTTAAATTCATTTTTATCAATTAATTTTTAAAGCTCTTAAAGCTAGAAAAAAAATTCATAAAACTACGATGAATAACCATAACTAACAACTAACTTACTGGCCTTATACATACACGTCATACGCACTACACGCTACAAGTACTAGATTTGTTTGAAGAGAATATATTTGGGTACAATTGAAATATAAGCACAACTAATGATGTCAAAGATGTTCAAATGGTAGACATGTGCATTCAAGAGGACACAAGCGTCCACAGGTTTTTCTCAAAACCCACCTCTGTCTATCAACTCCTACTCTCACCTTGACGTGGTGAACATCGGGTGCCTAGTACCTCAACTGGAGATTGGGTTCCAACCCCAGTGGAAAGTTGTTGGGGGCAGCAAACGAGAGAGGGGGGGAGAGGTGGTCCACTAAGGCACCTCTCCTTATCCAGACGGCAGCGGAGGAATTCCCGAGATGGAATCAACGGTGGCGTCTACAGTTCCAGTAAGGTTGAACTACTTAGTGAACACCTTATAGGGCTTCTACGACTTATTCGGAGCCCAGGCCTATAAGGAGTGGTTTATCCGACTCCCCGTTTTTGGAGTTATACTAAGGATCTGGCCCTTCAGGTTGGGGGTTGTGCCGTCGGGGTGACTTCCTTGCCACGTAAAAACTATTGAAAATCCTTATGGTCCTCAGTAATAAGTCCGTGATCTTTATAAACAATTTATAAAGTTCTTTATTGTTTTACTGCTTTGAATCGAATGAAAATTCTAAAAACTTATTTCTAAAACAGAACAATTTCAGAAAACTTAATTATAAAAAACAAAGTATAAAAACATTCAAGTTAATATAGAATGTTTCTTCAACACCCCTTCTCATTCTATATTGTTGACAAGTCCAATTTTCATTCGAAATTTTGTAAATTTGTTTGTGGGCAAAGGTTTCGTAAATAAATCTGCAAGCATATTATCTGTTGGACAATATTCACACTTGATAATTTTCTTTTCAACGTAGTCTTTTATAAAACGAAATTTAATGTCAATGTGCTTAGATCTGTTGTTGAATTTATAACCTTCGACCATCTTAATACAACTTTGATTGTCTTCGTAAATGAGAATTGGTTGATTTAATGACTCTTGAAATTCCGATAGTTACTGTTTTAACCATAAAGCTTCTTTTGCGGCTTCAGCAAGTGCAATGAATTCAGCTTCGGTAGATGACAAAGCTACACAAGTCTGCTTTCTACAACTCCAAGACACAAGTCCACCGAAAACTTTGAACAGATATCCACTATTCGACTTTCGATTGTTTCTATCTTCTTCCCAATTCGCGTCTGAGAAACCGATAAGTTGTTGATTGTTGACTTCACTGTATGATAGTTGAAATTTTGATGTACCTTTTAAATAACGAACTTCTCTTTTTAATTCAATCCAATCTTCTTCTGTTGGTTCACATGTCTTTTGACTTAGAATGCAAATTGCTGCGGATATGTCAGGCCTTGTATTAAGTGCAATATATAATAAGCTGCCAATCAATTTTTGATATTCTTTATTGTTTTTAAGTCCCTTCTGTGTTTTGTTTGATTTTCCATAGGATGGTTGATGGTTTTGTTTCTGAAAGTCTGGTTTCTACTACAATTTTATCAATGTAACTCGACTGCGAAATTGAAATTACACCTCTTCCTTCTCTTTCAACTTCCAGTCCTAAATAATTTTGAATTGATCCCAAATCTCTTATACCAAAATGTTTCTTAAGATCTTCTTTAAATTTAATTATATCTTCTTCATCATTTGCTAATATAAGAACATCATCAACATAAATGAGAACAAATGCATTCTTCTTTTCTTGAAAATAAAAGCACGGGTCTGCTTGACTTTGTGTAAAACCCATTTCGACAAGTGCATTGTGAATGTTCTTGTTCCATGAACGAGCTGATTGTTTTAATCCATATTATGTATATCGCTTTATTGAGCAAACAAACTTTCTTATCTTGATTTGAAACCTTGAAACCTTTTGGTTGTTCCATGTATACTACCTCCTTCAAATCACTATTAAAGAAATGCTGTCTTGCAATCAATATGATGAATCAAAAGTTTCCCTTGTCCCGCTATTGCAAATAATGTTCTTAAATTTGTATGAGAAACAACTGGTACAAATACCTCTTCGTAATCGATACCATAACGTTGAGTGAATCCTTGCGCTACTAAACGTGCCTTAAATCTTATACCATTCGTTTCTTCTTTGCGCTTAAAAACCCACTTACAACCTACAGGTTTTCGATCCATTGGCATATCTACGAAGCTCCAGGTATTGTTATCTTCCAGTGATTTCATTTCAGTTTCCATAGCTTTCAACCAGGATTCTCGATCTGGTCCACAAATAGCTTCTTCATATGTGACTGGATCTGCATCTTAAATTTGATTGATGTACCTGACCGGTGGTATGCCTTTTGTTATCCTTTCAGTTCTTCTGAGCTCTTGTCCTGGCTGGTCGTCTGTTTCTGGTTCTTGTACTTGCTGGTTAGTTTCTTCATCATAAACATTTTAATCTATAAGGCTGTGAAAAGATGAATTTAAATCGTCAGTATCTTGTTGTTTTATTTTTGGCTGTGAGAATTCAATAAACATATATTTTTCTTGATCTTTCTGTAACAATTCTCTTGATTTTTCTTTAGATTCCTTGTCTGTATACTTCTCTTCTGTATCTGATCTATTTTCTATACATCCTTGTTTGATGAAAGTAACGTCTCTTGATATATGTATGCGATTATTCTTTTGAAGCATACGATAGGCTTTTGAATTCGAGTCATAACCCACAAAAATCATCTTTACTGATTTATCGTCAAACTTTTTTCGCTTAATCTTTGGAATATGAACGAAAGCTTCCTGTCCAAAAATTCTAAAATGTGTCAAATCTGGTATTTTCTCAAACCATCTTTCATATGGTGTTTTTTCTGTAGATCTAGTGATAAGCCTGTTCTGTATGTAGATTGCTGTAGATATGGCTTCACCCCATAGAATTTTCGGAAGTTTTCCATCAGAAAGCATACATTTTGACATCTCAACAAGTGAACGATTCTTCCGCTCAGCTACTCCATTTTGTTCCGGTGAGTAAGCTGTCGTATATTGTAAGATGGTCGAAGGTTATAAATTCAACAACAGATCTAAGCACATTGACATTAAATTTCATTTTGTAAAAGACTACGTTGAAAAGAAAATTATCAAGTGTGAATATTGTCCAACAGATAATATGCTTGCAGATTTATTTACGAAACCTTTGCCCACAAACAAATTTACAAAATTTCGAATGAACATTGGACTTGTCAACAATATAGAATGAGAAGGGGTGTTGAAGAAACATTCTATATTAACTTGAATGTTTTTATACTTTGTTTTTTATAATTAAGTTTTCTGAAATTGTTCTGTTTTAGAAATAAGTTTTTGAATTTTCATTCGATTCAAAGCAGTAAAACAATAAAGAACTTTATAAATTGTTTATAAAGACTACGGACTTATTACTGAGGACCATAAGGATTTTCAATAGGTTATGGGCCCAGACACCCAAACCATTGGAAAATAAGGAAAATACGGCAAATTTAAAGAAATAATTCAAGATACAGAAAATTTAAAGATCAAGTTGAAGAATAATTCAAGGCAAATTTAAAGATCAAGGTAAAGAATAATTCAAGATATGGCTGACTCGAAATTTTCAATCGCAAAACTAAATAATACAAATTATTTTATATGGAAATATAAAATTGAAATGCTACTGATGAGGGAAGGACTATGGGCAACAATTTCTGAAGAAAGACCGGAGAACGAACAAGATGCCTGGAAGACTAAAGATAACATTGCAAGAGCAACAATATGTATATCTTTAAAAGATGATCAATTACATCATGTCCGAAGATGTACAACAGCTAAGGAAGTTTGGACAACATTTCAAACTTATCACGAAAAATGCACACTAAGCAATAAAGTGAGCATAATGCCTGATATTTGTAATCTTCATCTGGAAGAAAGTGGGAATGTGGAAAGTCACATTGGTACGATGCGGGACCTGTTCACAAAATTGCAAAATGTAGGAGAATCATCGTTCACCGAAAGCTGGAATGTCGCTATGCTTCTGAGCAATTTACCTCGCAGTTTTGATACATTGATAACTACATTGGAATCAAGACCGGAAGCGGATCTAACGATTAGTTTTGTGGAATCAAAATTAATTGAAGAATACAGGAGGCGTCATCCAATTGAAGAAAAAATGCCTTATTATCCATGAAGAAGAGAACACATTTCAAGAAAAACAATTTTGAGGTAGGGTGCTATTTCTGGCATTCCAAAGGACATCTGAAACGAGATTGTGTAAGGTATATTGAATGGAAGAAAAAGCAGCCAAAACAAAAAGTCAATATAGTCTCAACAGAACAGGTGAGTGAAGATTTTTGTTTAGTTGTTTCTGACAGTACTTCTGGGAAGTGGTTTGTGGATTCCGCAGCTTCATGTCACATTTGTAAAGATAGAGATCTGTTTTGCAAATTTGATCCAAACATCAAAAGCAATGTTATACTAGCTAATGGAACACAAATTCAGTCTGAAGGACAGGGAGAAATTCGTCTCAAGCTTTTAAATGAATTTCGTAAAGAAACTACTGTAGTTTTTCAACAAGTACTTTATGTTCCATCAGTTAAAATGAATTTAATCTCAGTAAAAAATTTAACGGCTAAAGGATGTGAAGTTAATTTTAAAGATGACACTTGCTATACTTATAAGAATGGACAGTCAGTTGCCGTTGCAAAAATTCAAGAAAATCTATATTCCTTGCCACAGCATGAAAATATTTTTGTAACGAAAGTAGAATGTGCAGGAAAAAGTATACATTATTGGCACAAACTACTTGGTCATCGATCAAGTGACGCAATTTTAGAAATGAAATCGAAGGGACTTGCTACAGGTATGAATATTGAAAGTTGCGAAAATCAAAGTTCTTGTTGTATTTGTCCAATTGGAAAATCGACTCGTGCTCCATTTCCAAAGAAGATTGATTTTAGTTCAAGGGGGGTACTTGACATAATTCATACGGATGTTTGTGGTCCTATGGATGTGCCAAATCCGTCCGGCAACAGATATATGTTAGCTTTCATTGATGACTTCAGTCGTTATTGTCATTTATATCTACTTAAACATAAATCTGAAGTATTTGAAAAGTTAAAAGAATACATTGCAATGATTAAGAACACAATGAATAAGAAACCAAAGATTATAAGATCAGATAGAGGAGGGGAGTGCACCCGAAGCAACATGGTTGACTATCTTAAACAAGAAGGTATAATTATACAATATACGACAGCTTACTCATCGGAACAAAATGGAGTAGCTGAGCGGAAGAATCGTTCACTTGTTGAGATGTCAAAATGTATGCTTTCTGATGGAAAACTTCCCAAAATTCTATGGGGTGAAGCCATATCTACAGCAAACTACATACAGAACAGGCTTATCACTAGATCTACAGAAAAAACACCATATGAAAGATGGTTTTCGTTCATATTCCAAAGATTAAGGGAAAAAAGTTTGACGATAAATCAGTAAAGATGATTTTTGTGGGTTATGACTCGAATTCAAAAGCCTATCGTATGCTTCAAAAGAATAATCGCATACATATATCAAGAGACGTTACTTTCATCAAACAAGGATGTATAGAAAATAGATCAGATACAGAAGAGAAGTATACAGACAAGGAATCTAAAGAAAAATCAAGAGAATTGTTACAGAAAGATCAAGAAAAATATATGTTTATTGAATTCTCACAGCCAAAAATAAAACAACAAGATACTGACGATTTAAATTCATCTTTTCACAGCCTTATAGATTAAAATGTTTATGATGAAGAAACTAACCAGCAAGTACAAGAACCAGAAACAGACGACCAGCCAGGACAAGAGCTCAGAAGAACTGAAAGGATAACAAAAGGCATACCACCGGTCAGGTACATCAATCAAATTTAAGATGCAGATCCAGTCACATATGAAGAAGCTATTTGTGGACCAGATCGAGAATCCTGGTTGAAAGCTATGGAAACTGAAATGAAATCACTGGAAGATAACAATACCTGGAGCTTCGTAGATATGCCAATGGATCGAAAACCTGTAGGTTGTAAGTGGGTTTTTAAGCGCAAAGAAGAAACGAATGGTATAAGATTTAAGGCACGTTTAGTAGCGCAAGGATTCACTCAACGTTATGGTATCGATTACGAAGAGGTATTTGTACCAGTTGTTTCTCATACAACTTTAAGAACATTATTTGCAATAGCGGGACAAGGGAAACTTTTGATTCATCATATTGATTGCAAGACAGCATTTCTTAATAGTGATTTGAAGGAGGTAGTATACATGGAACAACAATGTTTCTTCAACAAAAAAATCATAGTTGCGAAGCACCAACAAGCCTCGGATACGGACGGATTTACTGTTGACAACCTACGCAAACGAATTAAGGACAACGAACTTTGGATATGCACGTGGAATGTTAGAATGCTATAAAGCAGACATCACCGCCATCCAGGAAATACGATGGGATGGGCCGACCAAAAAGAGGATGAAAAACTGCGACATTTACTATGGTGACTGCTACCGAGAAAACCAACAGCGCTTATTTGGATGCGGCTTTGTCATTGGAGCCAGACTTAGGCAAGAAGTCTTGAGCTATAGGTACATCAACGAGCGCCTCATGACCATCCGTATCAAGGCTAGATTCGGCAACATTAGCTTGATATGCGCGCACGCCCCCACAGAAGAGAAGGATGACAACACCAAAGATATGTTCTTCGAGCTCTTAGACAAAACATATGAGCAGTATCCTAGCTACGATTTTAAAATTGTCCTGGGGGATTTTAATGCCAAGCTAGGAAGGGAAGACATCTTTGGTGGAATAATCGGGAAAAACAGCCTGCACGACAACACTTCCGACAACGGATTCAGGCTCATAGATTTTGCTGCGGGGCGAAACGTCATGGTAGCCAGTGCGCGTTTTCCACATCTCAACATCCACAAAGGAACTTGGAGTTCTCCAGATCATTCTACCGTCAACCAGATTGACCATATTGCGATCGACGCCAGACACGCTTCCAGCATCATGGATGTCCGAACTTTCCGAGGAGCTAACATCGACTCGGACCACTACCTCGTTGTAGCCAAGGTAGCACTTCGGGTTTCCAGACCCAAGGCAAAACAGGAAGATGCTGGGAGAAGGTACAACGTCGAACGGCTACAATCGCAAGAGATCGCCAAATCCTTTTCGGACCGAGTTACAAGTAACCTCTCTCGAAGTTCTCTGCCGCCAACACAATGTATCGTAAACCAGAGAAGCCTGGGTTTCAAGCAGCCACCAACAAGGAACCCCTGTGTCATGGATAAATGTGAAGACGAACAGAACAAATTAGTTCCGACATCGAATCTATAAACAAACAGAACAAATAGTTCCTGCAGAGAAGGAAGGTGGCGTTGCAGCTGGCGTGGCGGGAATTTCAAATCAATTTTCATTCGAAGAAGAAAAAGAAGACGAAAGGGAACACTTTTTTCCACTTAAAAGTAAATTGAATTTAATGTAGTTATTTCTTCGTTTTAAAAACAAAAAAAACATTTAAGCTATTAATAAATAACCACTCCCGAACGGTTTTGTTTTTCATTAAAACTATTTTACTCAGTGGGAAGATTCTGTCGTAGTTTACGACATTTTTACTTTTAAACGAACTACATATATGTATGTATCGTTGCCACAAAAGTTTTCCCTTTGCGTGCTTCTTCAAGTACCTATATAATTTAATCAAATAAATATATGAACAGAAGAAGTTCACGTAAGACAAAAGGATCTACACCAAGTAAATTTAAATATTTTATTGTTTATCAATCGAAGATGGCACAAAATTCGGAATCAGAAGAAGAAATTAACCTAGATGAAACCATAAAACCTGACGAGAGTTAACACCCTACTATAATACTTATATATAAGATAACATATTTTTCCTAACATTATATCTGTTAACACACCTAAACTCACACAGATATAAGGTAACATTTATTTCTTAACTATATATCATATAAGTCTATATTATTAAGGTACTCAAACCAAACAACCAACACATATTCACGTACATGATAAGGACTCTCTTTGTACCTGCCTATCAACACAGAAGAAAATAACATAAATACCAGGAACGAAGCGATGTACGATCACTTCTACGGTGACAAGCGACGAATGAAATATATTTAAATTTAATAAGATTAAGTCAATGCAGTGTAGTAAGTCAAAAGAAAATATTTGTATTAATAAAGGACATAGTTCCATAAAATATTTTTTTATATAATAAAACGTAAATAGTTTTATTTAATTGGCGATCCTGCCAGGAGTTTAACATACTGTTTTACTCTAGTGAGCGGACCAAAAGGAAACATTTGAAAACCAACAGATCTAGCATAGCAGACGAGTAAGTAAAGTGAATTCCAGTGACATATAGTGTTATACAATCAATAGATACATAATATCATAAAATAATTCAGTGAACAAAATAAGTTAAATCTACGAATCTAAATTAATTCAGTGTATGAAGAAATTTAAAGTCTTCGATAGTCGTAGACCCGCATTACAAGCAGAAATGGCAACCGAAGACCAAATGGCTCGTATTCTAGCAAGGCTTGAAAATTTAGAAATAAATAATCAAACATTGTTGCAAGAAAATAATAATTTAAAAATAGTCTTGAGGCAACAAGACAATATTAATAAAGAGCTCCAATCAAGAGTCAGATCGCTCACAGAAGAAATCAACATTGTACCTGATGTACCCACCTTGAAAGAAATTACAACAATAATTTCGAATGGTAATGATATCCATTTAGATGCATTTAAGGCATTGCCAGAATTTAGTGGTGATAGGAAAGAATACAGATTATGGAGAGAAGAATCTACAAGAATAATGAACAGTATTAAAGGATTCGAGACACATCCTAAATATTACACAGCCTTAACAATTGTGAAAAATAAAATTAAAGGAACAGCGGCAGAAGTCTTAACAAATCATAATACTATTTTTAATTACGAGGCAATTCGTAATCGACTCGATTATACATATTCCAACCAGGAACCTCTCTACGTGCTGCAGGATAAACTCCGACAAATCAAACAAGGAAGATTATCATTGAGTGAATATCACGACAAAATAAACCAAGCTTTGAATCTAATTATAACAAAGATCTCAATGAGTGGAGATTCAAAATTAGTGACAGAAAGATTAACAGCTAATGCTAGAGATGATGCGGTGAGAATTTTTATTGATGGAACAAGTGATAGTTTCACAAGGGGAGCTTTATATACAGCCAAAATTGCTGATCTAGAACATGCATTCTCAATTGCATTAAAAATTGAACACGACAATGCTCACAGAGGACTTCACCTGCAAGACAGAAATCGAATACACAGCGACTCAAGAGAATTAAAAACTGAACGCCGATCAAATTATGACCAGAGGCCACACCAACAACAACCTCAAAATAACAATTTTCAACAACGAAACGGCGGCGGTCAACAAAATAACAGCCAACAACACAGGAATCTGTTTAGAGAACAAGGTCCAAGACCAATGGAAGTCAACAATAGACAAACAACGATTGCACCACGTCATTTCAACAATAACTACAATCAACAGGGACAACGTCCAAACTTCAATGAATACCAGGGGAAGAGAGATCGCGAAAACAGCGGGAACTTTCATCAACAGAAACAGCTAAGGGTGAACAATTCACAACACCAACCGTATGATGACCAGGAGAGCACATATGCAGAAAATGGAGATATGGTAAATAATAATTTACGTTTAGATCATTTAAACTAATAGGCGGGTTGCCCATTCTTACATTAACTAGTAAATTAAGTAATAAAACTTATAAAATAATGATCGATTCAGGTGCAACCCATAATTATATTTCTAAAAATTGCGATTCCAGCATAAGTACTGCAATCAAACCTATTAAAATGAGAACTATGCACGGTTTCTCGATAGTAGATAAAATTAAACGAATTATTGTAATAAATAAAAAACTCACATTCTATGAACTTGATAAAATAGAATCTTTTGACATGATTTTGGGAATACAGGGTTTAAGGGAGTTAAATGCTGAAATTAACCTAAGAGATCTAACCTTAATCACCATGTGTAGTGAGACAGTAGATCCAGAATTAAATTATGTTATAGGAGAAGTAGATGATGAATATAGACAGGAAGTTGGTGAATTAGTAAAAATTAATACTGGTGTAGGCCCACTGCCTTTCACTAATACTATTGAATGTACTATTCGAACAAAGACAGACGAACCAATTTACGTTAAACAATACCCTTACCCAATTGCAGATAACGATTTTGTCAATAAAGAAATTAATAAATTATTAGGAGAAGGAATAATTCAGAGAAGTAATTCTCCTTATAATAGTCCTATATGGACAGTGCCAAAAAAGGGCTTAGATGATAATGGAAGACCGAAACGACGTATGGTCGTCGATTTTCAAAAACTTAATACAAACACCGTTGCTGATAGATACCCAATTCCAGATGTCAATATGACAATACAAAATTTGGGTAATGCAAGCTATTTCACTACACTTGATCTAGAATCTGGCTTCCACCAAATCCTCATCAGTAAAGGAGACCGTGAGAAGACTGCATTTGCTATAAATGGCGCAAAATACGAATTTGTACGTATGCCATTTGGATTGAAAAATGCTCCCAGCATATTTCAACGCTGTGTAGATGACATACTGAGGGAATTTGTAGGAAAATTCGTACACGTTTATATTGACGATGTATTGATATATTCTTCCACGCCTGAAGAGCATATGCAACACATACGACAAGTATTTGATGTACTAAATAAAGCTACTCTTAAAGTATCAAATGAAAAAAGTAAATTTTTTCAATCCGAAGTTGAATATCTCGGACATATAATAAAAAATAACAGAATTTCAACAAACCCAGAAAAAATCCAGGCTATAGAGAATTATCCTATACCTAAAAACATTAAGGAACTTAGAGGATTTTTAGGGCTCACGGGTTATTACCGTAAATTTATTAAAAACTATGCATTAATAGCAAAACCTATAACCATTTATCTTAGAGGAGAAAATGGTGGAACAAGCAAAAATAAAAGTAAAAACATTTTAATTAATTTGGACGAAATCGCCATAGAAGCGATAAACAAATTAAAAAATGCACTGAAAGAAAGAGTTGAATTATATCAACCAAATTTTAATAAACCATTCGAGCTAACTACAGATGCTTCAAACATAGCAATAGGGGCTGTACTTAGTCAAAATAGAAATCCTATTTTCTTTCTCAGTCGAACATTAACCAAAAGTGAAGAAAAATATTCCACTAACGAAAAGGAATTACTAGCTATAATATGGTCCTTACAGAAACTTCGTAATTATATTTATGGTATAGCCGATTTGACTATATATACAGATCATCAGAGTCTGACATATTCAATTTCAGAAAAGAATCCAAACACTAAATTAAAGAGATGGAAAGCAATAATTGAAGATTATGGTGCCAAAATTCAATACAAACCAGGTAAAGAAAACGTCGTAGCCGACGCCCTTTCCAGACAAGAAATAAATTCAAGTACAGTCAGCACTATGCATTCACAAGAAAGTTCAAGTGAAGAAGTAATAAAAACTGTAAACAGATCCTTTAACTCATATGGTGAACAGATTGAAATAAAAGAATCACAAACCGATTCAAACATAGAAACAAAGAATATCTTTGAGAAACGAATTCGACACGTGGTCACGTTCAAAAATAACAATGAACTCATATCCTTGTTAAAACAGATCATAAAACCTAATAAAATTATTGCTATCCACACCACACCAGAATGTATTTTTAAATATGGTGGCCTCATAAAAAAATCTTTTATGACCACACGGTTTATTTACACTCCAGTAAAACTTGAAGATATAATAAATCGTGAGCAACAACTAAACATCATATCCGAAACGCATAATAGAGCTCATCGAGGCTATAAAAATAACATAACTGAAATAAATGAAAAATACTACTGGCCAAACAATAGTAAAGATGCAAAGGTTTATAACAAAAGATGCACAGCATGTCTTTTCGGCAGGTATGACAGGAACCCTCCTAAAGAACCATTAAGCGAATCAAGTATTCCAACACAAGCTGGAACACACATACATATGGATATCTATTTTAATGATAACCATACATTTCTTACTGTAAAAGATAAGTATTCGAAATATATAGTAGTACGTTATTTAGATAACCGTATTCATTTGTATAATAAAATAGAAGAAGTTTTGGTAAATATGTTTCCCAACTGCAAACGTCTTATGACAGACAATGAAAACTGCTTCAATACACCCATGATCAAAAACATGTGTGAAAGATATGGAATCAATAAAATAACAACACCAGTCTACCGATCAACTGCGAACGGTCAGGTTGAGCGTGCCCACAACTCAATTTCCGAACTTAGCCGTATTTTCATGATACAAAACTGTACCAATTTCCTTGAAGAAATATTCAACACAGTGAAAGAACTAAATAATACTATTCATACTGTAACTGGCTACAGACCAGTAGATATATATTTTAATCAAAATAAATTTAACAATAACAGTGATATAATTAAAAAACTAGAGTGTGCATCAAAAAAAGTGTTAGTAAGACTTAACAAAAATTCAAAACATATTGAATACAACGAAGGTGATCAAATATTGTGTATTATTAAAGGTCTTAGGAAAAAATCGAATGCTAGACACATCCGACATATAGTTAAAGAAGACCAAGGTGAAACAATATTAACAACTAAAGGAGTTGTAGTGCACAAAAACAATATTAAATCATACCGTTTTGATAAAAATGAGGACATTATTATACCAAATATTACTCGTGAGTGTAATAATGCATATTCACGGAATGATAAAAATAAGAAACGTGAATCACGAAAGATTCATACTGACGAGAACTGATGACGTTTGTTTATATACGCAAGAAGATTATCTATTTCATATAATCAATATAACTCAGATCTTAGAACCTTATATTAACATAATGAACTCGGAATATAAACCTTCTAATGAAGAGCAATTATGGATAGATAGGATAGAAAATTTAATTAAACAAATAAATCCACATCCAAATTATAGAAAACGAAGAGCATTCAATTTCATAGGCAAAATGATAAAATATTGCTATGGCAATCCAGACCATGACGATCTGATAGCTATCGAAACAAATCTGAATAATTTAATAAATAATAATAATAAGCAGAAAATTATAAACGAACAATTTGATGGAATGTTTAAAAATAGCATTAGAAATGATTTACAGCATCTAGTTATAGAGGATACTTATGTTAATATGTTAACAATTCTGAGAACAATAAATGCAGGGAAACAAAATGAATTTTTATCAGAAAGTATAAATATTAAAGATATAGAAAAAATTATGTCAAAGGAAACTATTAATATTCCAATCATAAACATTTTAGAATATTCTACAATAATTGTTACTAGAACTGAAGATTTGATTGTAGTAACATACAAATACCCATTATTAATAAAAAATTGTGAAATGTTAAAAATAACCCCTATTTCAAATAAATATGGAAAATTAACTATAGATGAGAACATTGCAAATTGTACTAATATATTTATAAGAATAACAAAGTGTCAAAACTACCTAAATAAAAACATTTGTAAAGAAATACAAAAAGATGAATGTACTATACCTATATTAAATAATGCTAAAGCAAACTGTAACATATCACAAGAATACGATAAACCTGTATATGAAATAGATAATGGCATTTTATTAACTAATGGAAAATTTATTATAAATAATAAAAATATTGAAGGTAAAAATATAGTAGAATTTTCCGAATCAATAACCATAAACGATAAAAATTATACCAATTTTAATTTCAAACTAAAAGAAGCAATAATAAAGCAACATAATCAGAGTATAAGCATAAGACACATATTAGAAACAAGTTCTCCTTATTCATTTAATAATATCGATAAACTATCTAAATTTATAATTCCGTATGAAGAGAATTTTGTAGAACACACATTTTATACTATAGTGTTTGTAATAATAATCATAATATCTGTATATTTACTCATAAAACTGGTAAAATTTGTTCAAAATTGTAAGAAATTAAATAATGAAAAAAGATTTCAAAAAATTTACCAGGAAGAATTAGAATTAAGAAGATTGAAAAATATGTCATAAACCAGGAGGTTTATATTTTTAAGGGAGGGGGGAGTTAACACCCTACTATAATACTTATATATAAGATAACATATTTTTCCTAACATTATATCTGTTAACACACCTAAACTCACACAGATATAAGGTAACATTTATTTCTTAACTATATATCATATAAGTCTATATTATTAAGGTACTCAAACCAAACAACCAACACATATTCACGTACATGATAAGGACTCTCTTTGTACCTGCCTATCAACACAGAAGAAAATAACATAAATACCAGGAACGAAGCGATGTACGATCACTTCTACGGTGACAAGCGACGAATGAAATATATTTAAATTTAATAAGATTAAGTCAATGCAGTGTAGTAAGTCAAAAGAAAATATTTGTATTAATAAAGGACATAGTTCCATAAAATATTTTTTTATATAATAAAACGTAAATAGTTTTATTTAATTCGAGCGGAGAAGTAAAGCTGTGGTAGTTGACTTATCAAAACGATTGGCTGCATTGGAAAGGAAGTACAACGAAACCCAGGCACAGTTGGTTGAGAGTGAACAGAAGTGTAAGTATCTACAGCGTCAACTTGATTCTTGCCATGACATCAAGGAATTGGTTCAGCAAAACACGTCTGTCACTCAAACTACATCAACTGCGAACGTGCCAACTTCAAATAGTTTATCTGAAACACACCAGCTCAAATACACTTTGTTTGCCAATGCAGTCGGTTGTGTCAACTACTTTGCCACATAGTAGAGCAATGGAAACTTCCAGGCTGTGTTCTTCTACGGATTATCAAGGGGTATATAACAAATTACTTGTGTCGCAAATAACAACGAATCTGCAGCAGGTTCCATTGATGACAATTGCGTCTGGTTCTCAAGGGGGATACGCTTTGCCCTCTCAAGCACCATGGCCAATGATGGTAAATAACGCGTCACATAATATATATGGTTGCATGCCTGCAACCTCAGTGAGTCAAGCGACAACATCAGGTGTGGCCCCACAGCCACATTTGAACAATTGGATGACTGCATCAAATCTGTATCCCAACAATGTCAGTCAAAGGAAACTCTACGATCTACCAGAGTTTAGCGGGCGTCCTGAGGAATGGCCGCTCTTTATGTCGACCTTTGATGAATCAACAGTTGCGTATGGATATACCAACTTAGAAAACACCATTCGTCTTCAAAAATGTCTCAAGGGAGAAGCGAGAGACGTAGTAGAATCTCTCTTGATTCACTCCAGCAATGTTCCGCATGTCATAAAACAATTATCGTTTATGTTTGGGCGACCGGAATGCTTATTACGAAGCCAAATACTGAAAGTCAAAGCACTACCAATCATAAATGAATCAGAAGTTCACCAGTTAATCCCGTTTGTTATAAAGATTCAAAATTTAGTGGCTTTCTTGAAGTCAGCTGGAGCGCAACCACACCTAAACAATCCGACTCTTTTGGAAGAGTTGGTGCAGAAACTTCCTCTCAGTAAAACACTAGAATTGGCACGATATTCTTCAGGCGCTGAACCATATCCGACTGTTGAACTTTTAGCGCAGTGGGCAGTGAAAATACCAGGCTCATTGCCACCATTTTACCAGTTACTACAAGCATAGACGTTCCAGGTTCATCGATACTTTTTAAGGAAGGTAAGAACAAACCACTGTTGCATATTGCTCCTGACGATAACTGTCCAAAATGCAAAATGAATCATCGTCTAGTAGAATGTTCGCAGTTCAAAAGTATGTCCACTCAAGAAAAATGGGATTTGGCAAAACAAAATAAACTGTGTTTCTCTTGCCTCCGCCTTGGGCATACAAAACTCCAATGCCGGAACAGAAAGAATTGCGGCATTAATGACTTCCAACGCTTACATCACCGTATGTTACACGATGGACTGAAGGTAGAAGCATGTGCTATGAGCAGCTCGTCAAACGAGGTGGCGCCGACGAATTCCAAGAAACCAAACGAAGAAATTAAAGAGTTTGTCAGTTGCTGTAAGTCCAATGAATCAGTCTGTTTTTTTAGAATTGTTCCAATAAGACTCCATGGAGTCCATGGTCCAAACCATGGTCTCGACCTCCCCAGACGTATGCTTTACTGGATGAGGGCTCATCCGTTACATTGTTGGAGGAAGATTTGGCGATGGAATTGGGAGCTGTTGGTACTGAAGACTCACTGACGCTCCATTGGATCGAAAATCAAACTACAAACGAACGATCCTATCTCTTTGATGTTAAGATCAGTTCCTGGAACAACAAAAATCGTAAATATAAACTGAAACATGCTCGAACCTTAAAAAAGTTGTCTTTGCCGACTCAGACTCTTCAACTTAAAGATTTACAAGCTAAGTATAAACACTTACGTAACCTTCCAGTGTATGACTACGTAAGAGCGACACCAAGAGTGCTGATTGGAATCAATAATTGCTGTTTAGGAGTTCCACACAGAACTGTCAGCCTACAGAGAGGACCAGTGGCTGCAAAAACAAAGATGGGATGGGTTGTTATGGACCGACCGAAGATGACATCGCAGACAGAAAGAGAGTGTTCCATATAACTCATAACATTCTTCAGGTGCTACATGATCTGGTTGAAGACCACTTTAAAATCGACGAGTATGGTACAAAACGACCTGAAAATTTGGTTAAGTCAGCTGATATTGTAAGAGCTCGTGAGATCCTCGACTCTACTACTCGGCGAATTGATTCCAATAGGTTTGAAACTGGCTTATTGTGGATTGAGGATTCCGTGGTGTTGCCAAGTAGTTATTCAATGGCCCTTCGACGACTGGAAGGTATTGAACGGAAGATGAAAGGTGATACTCAATTTGCTGAAGAATATGAACGTAGTTTAATGAATTACGTTGAGAAGGGCTATGCGAGAAGAATGCAGTCAGATGAAGTGAACAGAATTGGAGCAAGAACTTTGTACTTACCTCACTTTGGGGTGAGAAATCCTCATAAACCGGAAAAACTTCGGATCGTCTTCGATACCGCTGCTACCGTTCAAGGAACATCATTAAATTCTGTCCTGTTGAAGGGGCCAGACTTACTTTACCAATTGAGACCTACGTCTACGTCATGCAGTCTATGACGTTTGATGCTTCGTGTTCCCCTTGCAACGCCCAGTTCGTTAGGAATCAAAGCGCCCTAAAGTTTGAAGAAGCCCATACAATTGCAGTTAAGTACATAATCGACCAACATTACGTTGATGATTTCGTCGCCAGCTATCGAGATGAAGATAAAGCTATTGAGATGAGCAAGGCTGTTAGGGAAATGCATCGAGGCGCTGGATTTGAACTGCGAGGATTTATCTCCCATTCAAAGTCTGTGGAACGTGAGCTCAACAGGGATGTGACGAATAGCGTGAACAAATGTTTGGAATTAGACAAAGAACCTTCAATGACAGCGGACAAAATTTTGGGTATGTACTGGGAGACCTCTTGTGATGTTCATTCATTTAAACGTAAGCCGACAAAAAGAGAGGTTCTGAGCATTGTGATGTCGGTGTTTGACCCTTTTGGTTTACTGGCCAACTTTATAATATATTCAAAGGTGATCATTCAAGACTTGTGGAGAGAAGGTACGCTATGGGATGAAGATCTGCAAGATCACCTGTTCGTCAAGTGGAAGTAATGGTACGAACAACTCGGAAATATCGAACACCTACGGATAACTCGCAACTCGCACGGTTCCAGAACTTTAGAGTTACACGTATTTGTCGACGCAAGTGAGGTCGCATACGCTGCTGTTGCTTACTGGCGTTTGGCGAAAGAAAATAATATTGTGGTCTCATTCGTTGCTGGAAAATCTAAATGCGCTCCAAAAAAGCTTTTGTCAGTACCTCGATTGGAACTTACTGCCGCCGTGTTGCCAGATGGATACAATCAGAAGCGAGAAACTATAAACCATTCGTTGCTCACCGTATAGCTGAGATCTTAGACTCGACTAAAAAGGAGGACTGGCATTGGGTACCAACAAACCAAAATGCCGCTGATGAAGGGACGAGAACGAAATACCCACCAAAGTATTTGCCAAACTCTCGGTGGGTCACAGGACCCAGTTTTCTAAAGGGGACAGAGATTTTTCTTCCTATCTCGAAGGTAGATAACATGAATGCGGAAGATAAGACCGAGCTTCGCCCATGTTTTCAAGTACTACACATAAGACAGATGGAAGATATTATTCAGGTGGATCGTTTCTCTGACTATCTATGCCTCAAGCGGACTGTTGGGTGGATTTTCAAATATGTGTCAAATCTGAAACATTTTGTGTTAGGTGAACAACTATCAACCGGAGAACTATCTTCTCGGGAACTCTACAAGGCCGAACGAATGTTATGTCGAATCGTGCAAAAGACAACATATGCGAACGAGATTATTGCACTGGAAAATGGAGAGCAATTGAGTAAGTCAAGTCCAATATTTAAACTAACCCCTTTTCTTGATGAAAATTGTATTCTACGTTTGGGAGGAAGAATAAATGCTGCGAAATGCCTTCCTAAATGTACACGATGCCCTATAATACTCGTACTTCCAGTAGACCATAGATTGACATTCCTTATAGGAGATAGATACCACTAAGATCTCCACCATCAAAATCTAGAAGTCATAGCTAATGAAATCCGTCGACGTTTTTGGATGCCAAATATCCGGAGCTTGGTAAAGAAAGTCAAGAAGCAGTGCCAACTGTGTAAAATAAATAGGGCTACTCCAAGACAACCATTAATGGGACAACTGCCTATTGATCGCTTGACTCCGTTTGTCAGACCGTTTAGTTATATTGGCCTCGATTACTTTGGGCCAATGGAAGTGACGATTGGACGTAGCCGTGTGAAGAGATGGGCAGCACTCTTCACTTGCCTAACCGTACGTGCCATCCACATTGAATTGGCTGTGGATCTATCAACGGATGCATGTTTAATATGCATCAGAAACTTTGTTAATCGAAAAGGAATGCCTGTGCGCATTCGCAGCGACAACGGCACAAATTTTGTTGGTGCCAATAGAGAGTTACAGAAGAATCAACACCAGTTTGACTCAGATGTTATCCAAGCCGAGATATGTCATCCAAGGGTATTGAGTGGTTATTTAACTGTCCCTCTACATGAACATGAACATGAACATGAACATGAACATGAACATGAACATGAACATGAACATGAACATGAACATGAACATGAACATGAACATGAACATGAACATGAACATGAACATGAACATGAACATGAACATGAACATGAACATGAACATGAACATGAACATGAACATGAACATGAACATGAACATGAACATGAACATGAACATGAACATGAACATGAACATGAACATGAACATGAACATGAACATGAACATGAACATGAACATGAACATGAACATGAACATGAACATGAACATGAACATGAACATGAACATGAACATGAACATGAACATGAACATGAACATGAACATGAACATGAACATGAACATGAACATGAACATGAACATGAACATGAACATGAACATGAACATGAACATGAACATGAACATGAACATGAACATGAACATGAACATGAACATGAACATGAACATGAACATGAACATGAACATGAACATGAACATGAACATGAACATGAACATGAACATGAACATGAACATGAACATGAACATGAACATGAACATGAACATGAACATGAACATGAACATGAACATGAACATGAACATGAACATGAACATGAACATGAACATGAACATGAACATGAACATGAACATGAACATGAACATGAACATGAACATGAACATGAACATGAACATGAACATGAACATGAACATGAACATGAACATGAACATGAACATGAACATGAACATGAACATGAACATGAACATGAACATGAACATGAACATGAACATGAACATGAACATGAACATGAACATGAACATGAACATGAACATGAACATGAACATGAACATGAACATGAACATGAACATGAACATGAACATGAACATGAACATGAACATGAACATGAACATGAACATGAACATGAACATGAACATGAACATGAACATGAACATGAACATGAACATGAACATGAACATGAACATGAACATGAACATGAACATGAACATGAACATGAACATGAACATGAACATGAACATGAACATGAACATGAACATGAACATGAACATGAACATGAACATGAACATGAACATGAACATGAACATGAACATGAACATGAACATGAACATGAACATGAACATGAACATGAACATGAACATGAACATGAACATGAACATGAACATGAACATGAACATGAACATGAACATGAACATGAACATGAACATGAACATGAACATGAACATGAACATGAACATGAACATGAACATGAACATGAACATGAACATGAACATGAACATGAACATGAACATGAACATGAACATGAACATGAACATGAACATGAACATGAACATGAACATGAACATGAACATGAACATGAACATGAACATGAACATGAACATGAACATGAACATGAACATGAACATGAACATGAACATGAACATGAACATGAACATGAACATGAACATGAACATGAACATGAACATGAACATGAACATGAACATGAACATGAACATGAACATGAACATGAACATGAACATGAACATGAACATGAACATGAACATGAACATGAACATGAACATGAACATGAACATGAACATGAACATGAACATGAACATGAACATGAACATGAACATGAACATGAACATGAACATGAACATGAACATGAACATGAACATGAACATGAACATGAACATGAACATGAACATGAACATGAACATGAACATGAACATGAACATGAACATGAACATGAACATGAACATGAACATGAACATGAACATGAACATGAACATGAACATGAACATGAACATGAACATGAACATGAACATGAACATGAACATGAACATGAACATGAACATGAACATGAACATGAACATGAACATGAACATGAACATGAACATGAACATGAACATGAACATGAACATGAACATGAACATGAACATGAACATGAACATGAACATGAACATGAACATGAACATGAACATGAACATGAACATGAACATGAACATGAACATGAACATGAACATGAACATGAACATGAACATGAACATGAACATGAACATGAACATGAACATGAACATGAACATGAACATGAACATGAACATGAACATGAACATGAACATGAACATGAACATGAACATGAACATGAACATGAACATGAACATGAACATGAACATGAACATGAACATGAACATGAACATGAACATGAACATGAACATGAACATGAACATGAACATGAACATGAACATGAACATGAACATGAACATGAACATGAACATGAACATGAACATGAACATGAACATGAACATGAACATGAACATGAACATGAACATGAACATGAACATGAACATGAACATGAACATGAACATGAACATGAACATGAACATGAACATGAACATGAACATGAACATGAACATGAACATGAACATGAACATGAACATGAACATGAACATGAACATGAACATGAACATGAACATGAACATGAACATGAACATGAACATGAACATGAACATGAACATGAACATGAACATGAACATGAACATGAACATGAACATGAACATGAACATGAACATGAACATGAACATGAACATGAACATGAACATGAACATGAACATGAACATGAACATGAACATGAACATGAACATGAACATGAACATGAACATGAACATGAACATGAACATGAACATGAACATGAACATGAACATGAACATGAACATGAACATGAACATGAACATGAACATGAACATGAACATGAACATGAACATGAACATGAACATGAACATGAACATGAACATGAACATGAACATGAACATGAACATGAACATGAACATGAACATGAACATGAACATGAACATGAACATGAACATGAACATGAACATGAACATGAACATGAACATGAACATGAACATGAACATGAACATGAACATGAACATGAACATGAACATGAACATGAACATGAACATGAACATGAACATGAACATGAACATGAACATGAACATGAACATGAACATGAACATGAACATGAACATGAACATGAACATGAACATGAACATGAACATGAACATGAACATGAACATGCTCTAATCCTAGTGCGGGTGGTTGCTGGGAGCGGCTGGTCCAGTCTGTGAAAAAGTACTTAGGACAAACACTGAAGCAGGAAACACCACGTCCGGAAACGTTACAAAGTTTACTCATTGAGGCCGAGAACATAATAAATTCCAGGCCTCTGACGCATTTGCCAGTTTCATCAGAAGAAGAGGAGCCCCTCACACCAAACCATTTCCTGCTAGGGACAACGAATTCTACTCAAACTCCTGCCGATGACCATCGTGTTGGCCTTCGTAAGCAACATCAAATAGCCCTACAATTAAAAAACAGCTTCTGGAAACGGTGGATGTTAGAATATTTGCCAACTCTGACGCGCCGCACCAAGTGGTTCCGCCGAGAGGCAGCTCTTAAGCTTGGAGATTTAGTTTTGATTTGCGATACAGATCTTCCTAGGAGTAAATGGCGAAGAGGAATCATTTCTGCGACATATCCAGGAAAGGACGGCCACACTCGGGTTGCAGATGTTCGAACGAATGGCGGTATACTACGAAGACCTACATCAAAATTAGCTGTTCTCGATGTCGAAAGTGGTGAAACACCGAGGGAATTTCACAGGGGCCGGTATGTCATGGATAAATGTGAAGACGAACAGAACAAATTAGTTCCGACATCGAATCTATAAACAAACAGAACAAATAGTTCATGCAGAGAAGGAAGGTGGCGTTGCAGCTGGCGTGGCGGGAATTTCAAATCAATTTTCATTCGAAGAAGAAAAAGAAGACGAAAGGGAACACTTTTTTCCACTTAAAAGTAAATTGAATTTAATGTTATTATTTCTTCGTTTTAAAAACATTTAAGCTATTAATAAACAACCAATCCCGAACTGTTTTGTTTTTCATTAAAACTATTTTAATCAGTGGGAAGATTCTGTCGTAGTTCACGACACCCTGGTTTGATGAGGAATGTCAGCAGGCAAATGCAGCCAAACAACAGGCACGCAAAGCGGCGCTGCATAGAAGGACGAGAGCTGCTCATGAGCAGAAGAGGCGAGAGGAACACCGACTTCTCAGAAGGAAGAAGAGAGCATGAGAAGCGTGCGGTCGAGGATGTTGAGAGGTTCAAAAGCAGGAATGAGGTTCGAAAGTTTTATGAACAGGTAAAAGGTGGAAGAAAGCATGCCCGTTGAATGGAACCTCAGTATTGTTCCTGAAAAAGGAGACCCTCTAAACTGCACCAACGACAGAGGAATCAGTCTACTTAACATCGCCTACAAAATCTTCTCTGCCGTAATATGTGAACGTCTAAAGCCCATCGTCAACAACCTGATAGGTCCTTACCAGTGTGGTTTTAGACCAGGAAAGTCTACAGTCGATCAAATATTCACATTACGGCAGATCCTGGAAAAAACCCAAAGAACACCAAATCGACACCACCATCTTTTCATCGATTTCAAGGCCGCATATGACAGAATCTACAGGGACGAGTTGTATAGAGACATGTCTAGTTTTGGCATCCCAGCCAAACTCGTCCGTTTGTGCAGGATGACCATGGAGAATTCACGCTGCTCCATAAAGGTTGGAAACAACTTAACAGAACCTTTCGATGTCAAAAAAGGTTTTAGACAAGGTGATGCGCTGTCATGCGATTTTTTTAACAAAACAAAACCAGCGCAGAAAACAACTCTTGCTAACCGCTGTTTCTTTGGGCTAAGAAAGCAATTGAGTGGAAAAGTCCTCTATCGAAGGACCAAAGTGTCGCTATATAATACCCCTACCATCCCCATCCTGCTATACGGTGCAGAAGCATGGACCATGACCAAAGCGGATGAAAGCACCTTGGGTCGTTTCGAGAGAAAAGTTCTTCGTTTGATCTACGGTCCCGTATGCATCGAGGGGAGTGGAGGAGAAGATGGAACGATGAGCTGTACGGGCTGTACAGCGACGTAGACTTAGCCAGAAGGGTAACAGTCCAAGTCCATTGTTGAACATCTTTTGAATATATAATCCTCCTCTTCCTTCAATATTGAGTTAAGTTTTCCGTAAACTTTTCGAAAAATTTGTTGTAAAAGCACACCACCACTAAAAGGCTAAAAGTATAGGAATAAGGTAAAATACATATTTTTGTATTTATTTGAGCTAATAGTTAAAATTGAAGATCGAAATCAACACCAAAATTAACTCTTAAACGTATTGTTCAAAATCATGAAAAGAATTTCATTCAGAGTAAAATAAAGACTCAAGTCATCTCAAATAATAAGAATTTTCCAAAACTACGTGTGATAACTACTTATTTTTTTTTAAGTTTGCAAAATCATCTTTTAATTTATTTTTAAGAACTGTATTGCCTTAAAAAACCGTTATGTTTGTTGTTTGCATTTCTTATTAGACTTGTTATTAGTATTTCAGAAAGCTGATGTGATATATAACTAAATAAGTATTTTTTGGTTTGTGGTGCAAAAAACAAAACAAAAACTAAATTTTGCTAACCAGTGTTATTCATAAAAATCAAGTCAAAAAGAAACCATACAAAAACTGACGGTTGAAGACAGTTTTTATAGAAGATTTGACAAAGTAAAGTTTGCTTCAAAAAGACGTTGTCTATGATTTAGTTTTCAGCCTTAAATTTTTTTATTTTTTGTTCAATTTTACTTTATAATAAAGAAAGTCTAAGGTTCTCGAAGTAATTTTTGTTTTTGCTAATTGATTTCGAAAGCAAATGAAAGAAATTATTTGAAGATATGAATGGCGTTCAGATCAACAACACCGTGTAAGAAATAATTACCTCCTATGTACTTCGCTTGAGTCCGGAATATTCTTTACCCTGAACATGAGAGCTGAAATAACTATGTAAATAAATGCTTTTTTTTTATAAATACGGTAGAATTAAAATCTGCGAAACAAGGCCTCAAAAAGCTAAATAAATTGTTTCCGAAAAGTATAAATCTAAAAATCTAGCTCAACTTATATTACAAACGTGAGTTTGTGTGTTATAGTCCTACGCAGAAAACACTCCATTATGGATTAATTGTGCGTAGAGATATAGTATAGGAGCTCGCAACGTTTTCGAGCGAGAATTTTAGGTCGGTCAATTTTTTGATATGTTGTCTTACTTGCTTTTACGGTTAGAGTCTGGGCAGTCTGGCTGGCGGTAGTGGTTGCGTTTAGGGGGGAGGGGCAATTTAAACAAATTATTACTTAAAATAGGAAAAAATAGTTCAAAAATAACGGTAATACTTACAATTAAGTATAATACCTTTTTTTAAAGCCAACACTTTTGTCTATTAGCTTGTTTTTAAATCAAGTCAAAACTATGCATAGTTTTTGAAAAAAATTGTTTTAAACTCAAAATTTGGTAAAAAAAGTTAAAAATATGGTTTAAAGTGTAATTTTTCAAAACCTTAAGATTATTTACTATTTTTTTTTAGAATTCATTGCTCTTATTTGTTTGTGATCAAAAACTGAAAACTAAATGATTTTATGTCTACTAGTTCTCGAGAAAATTGAAGATTACTAAAAATCGAATACGGATTAAGATATACCTAGGCTAAATTAATTTTTCAATTTTCTCAAAAACTAAAAGACATAATATCATCTAGTTTTTAGTTTTTGATTAATAATTAATAAGAGCAACAAATTATTAAAAAAAAACATATCTATAAACAAATGGTTTTGAAATATTGAAGTTGAAATTTTTTTCAACTTTTTTTTACTTAAATTTTGAGTTTAAAATTACGTTTTTCAAAAACTGTGCATAGATTTGACTTGATTTAAAAAGTGGCTAATAGAACAGAATGTTGGCCTTAAAACAACGTTTAAAACTTAACTGTAAATATTACCGTTATTTTTAAACTATTTTTTCCGTTTTAAGTAATAATTTTCTTAAATTGCCCCTCCCGCCAAAACGGGGGGAGATAGACCCCCCCACGCATAGTAAAAATGCTTATTTTTACCTGTTCTATACAAATCCGTCATTAAACTTTGTCGCCTAAGTTATCGTACTCTCCCCAAACTTTTTTTACTTAATTAATTTTTATTTAAAAAATTAAAAAAATCGCGTACGACACAAAATAAACAATCATAAAAATGTCTGGCAATAATAAATGCATATTTAGGAGACCTATTTAAAGGTGGAAAATTGAAAATTAAGCTTTAAAAAAATCTTTTAAAATTCAAAATTATCACCTGTACAGGTAGGTTGGGCACTAACAAACACAACCGCTACCGCCAGCCAGACTGCCCAGACTCTAACCGAAGAAGCAAGTAAGACAACATATCAAAAAAGATGCTGGGATGCGACCCACACTGATAACTTCCCATCCCGTCTGTAGATTTGTCTTGCTTAAAAGTTTGTCTATATGTACATATGTATCAATTTTTACGAAATTTGCGTACTATTTTTTGTAGATTTTATTATTTTATGAAAAAACGGACTGTTGGATTTTTATATCGAATGATATATGAATATCGAAAACAATATAAGTTTGAAGCCAATATTTGTAATTTTTGAAAAGCTATTTGAGACGAAAGTAAATTTTTACCGCAAGTTTTAGTATTGTTTTTTTTTTAGGTTTTTATTTTTTGTAAAAAAAACTGTCAATTCGATTTTTCACAAAATTTTATCGAATGTTGAAAACAATATTTATTATAAGTTAAAATTAGTTAGAAGCCATTATCTCAAATTTTTTAAAAGATATTTAAGTCGAAATTCAATTTTTACCAACTAAGAGTAAATGTTTTTTAGGATTTTATTTTTTATAAAAAAAAATCTGTCAATTAGATTTTTCTCAAAATTTTATCAGATGTCAAAAACATTATTCTTCGTTGCACAAAATTGTTTTGGAGATAAAATCATATTTTGGTCGTAAAATTTTCGAGGTGACAAATTTTTTTATTCAGTTTTTTTGATTTATAAAAAAAACCGTTAATTGGATTGTTTTCCAAAAATATAATTGTTTTGTATTACGTTACAGTATATATTATAAAATTTAATTCAAGTCTCTAGCATCATTGGTTCATGAGATATTTAGGTTTAACCAAAATTTTCACCTTTTTTTAAACTGCTATGGTAAAAAAACCACCCACGCAATTTTCTTGAGATCCCTTTCTGCATCTTTCTGCCTTATTATCTGTATAACAAAATGTATTTGAAGTCGATATCTCTTCTGTTTCTTGAGCTATGGAGGACGAAAAAACGTCGCGAACGTACAGACGTACGGACGTACGAACGTACGTACACACGCACGCACAGACATCTTTCTAAAAATCTTTTATTTCGACTCTAGGGACCTTGAAACGTCGAGAAATTTCAAAATTTTCAATTTGACAAATCGGACCCATTACAATAACTTCCTATGGGAAGTTAAAAATTGACTGACCTAAAATTCTCGCTCGAAAACGTTAAAAAAGTTAAAAAAAATGTCAAATTCAATATTTCAAAACCATTTGTTTATAAATATGTTTTTTTTTAATAATTTGTTGCTCTTATTAATTATTAATCAAAAACTGAAAACTAGATGATATTATGTCTTTTAGTTTTTGAGAAAATTGAAAAATTAATTTAGCCTAGGTATATCTTAATCCATATTCGATTTTTAGTAATCTTCAATTTTCTCGAGAACTAGTAGACATAAAATCATTAAGTTTTCAGTTTTTGATCACAAACAAATAAGAGCAATGAATTCTAAAAAAAAAAATAGTAAATAATCTTAAGGTTTTGAAAAATTACACTTTAAACCATATTTTTAACTTTTTTTTACCAAATTTTGAGTTTAAAACAATTTTTTTCAAAAACTATGCATAGTTTTGACTTGATTTAAAAACAAGCTAATAGACAAAAGTGTTGGCTTTAAAAAAAGGTATAATACTTAATTGTAAGTATTACCGTTATTTTTTAACTATTTTTTCCCCATTTTAAGTAATAATTTTTTTAAATTACCCCTCCCCCCTAAACGCAACCACTACCGCCAGCCAGACTGCCCAGACTCTAACCGTAAAAGCAAGTAAGACAACAGAGAAAAAACTAAATGAGGGAACCAAATTTCCTCGTCTCCGTCTCTTCGAAACCTCTTACTCTCATATTTTTTAGCGTGTTGAATTCGTATCGGTGTATACATGTTTTCACCTCGGAGAAGAGTACACAAAAAAAACATCATTTCCGGGAAATGCGACATTTTTCATTTTTGTTTATTGATAGCCAAGAAGGCTATGTTTTTTAAAGTCTCATTATAATATTTGTAATTCTCATGAATTTTTTTTTTAATTTTGCTAACATCATGTCGTTTTTATATCTACAAAAATACTCCTATAATTCAAATTAATTCTAGCAAAACATTTTTGTTTGTCAATAAATAACGGAAGAAGTTATACCGGTAGTTCGTGGTGAATTTGTTTTTCTCTTCTTTTTCTCTAAGTTACAGATAGATGGCAGAAACAACCAAAACAAGAAAGGATGTGTGCAGAAAGTGTTTAACAAGGTTAAGGCTTTTTAGATTAGACTTTATTTGTATATAGGTATGGACGAGTACATGTTTTTAATAAATGTATGTTATGTTTATTTCAATAGTAATGCCTTAACTAATAACTTAACTACTGTATTATCTAAAATATACTGCATTGAATTATTTTACATTGAATTATAAAAGGCGGAATTAATAAAGTTTTACAGTTTACCGGGAATATTTTTAAAAAATATCCATATCTTCTGCAATTGCGGTATCAATCGATATTTTCTGGAACTTAGTGTTAACGTAACATTTATCTGTCATGAATTATTTTTTCAGCTTTTTATACACCAAAAAAATCAATTATGAAATTTGGCTGCGATAATAATTACTTGAACACAGCATTTTCTATGTTTAAAGTCATTCAGGTTTAGCCCTTAACTTTGATTTGCATTTATTTATGAATAGCCTAAAAAGTTTAGCAAACATCTATGAATAAGCCACAATGCACTTTCAGAACAACTGTAGTTAGAACTTTCCCTCACAGATTTTTCCTTGTCGCTATATAATTGAAAGATAAGATATACATAAATAAATAGTTAGAACTTGAAAGTTTATAAAAATGATGCATAAGACTTAAATTTTGGTTGAGGAACAAATTTGTATATTCTTTTCACAAAACCACTGACCTAGCGGTATTCTCTACTTTTAATTTACTTTTGTACAAAAGTATTTTTTGGCTTATGTAGTTAAGCCTTTAAAAGCAGCACACTAGCTTAGTGGAAAGCAGTAAGAAAAGCTTATCACCTATTCACAAATCTTATGCAATGAAAATTGGCAACAGAAGTAACAAGTTGACGGTCTTTTTATTTAGTCTCTACTTAAATCACTTATTTTCGGCATTTTGGAAATGTCGTGAGTAATGTAAAGAAAATAAACAACGAGTACACACAAATAAAATAGGAATGGAAAAAAGAGATGAGTATATAAAAATGTTTTCAATGCTCCTGCGTTGTTTTATTTTCATGATCCATGTTTACATTCTGTAACTCTCGTTTTCAATGTTCCTGCGACTCTCGCATCGACAAAATTAAGTCGATAAACTCTGAAAATTAAAACAAATCTGAGTTTTTTTTGCATTTTCCAACGGTCTGAGCGAAAATTAAACGCATAAACGCAGCTAATAATAAAAAAAAATAATAGTAGCAGTGCTTTCAGAGCTGTATGTTTCAAGGTCCTAATTCTCATTGGACTGTTGCACCACCTAGTTTATTTTACTTACTTAATGATTAAAACTGGCTTCAAATAACTAACTAATATTTCTCTAAATGCGTAATTTAGAATTGTTTCTAAATCTTCATTGTTCTGGCACCTAACAAGAGTAATTAATTTCACTTCATATTCGAATGATATTACTCCCAAACGAACAAAATGAACAAAAAGTTGTTTATCCACAATTTTGAATTTTCTTTGAACACCTCTGAACAGCTGACTACATCCGCCATTTTTCAAAGGTGGTGAGCAGAGAGAAAAGAGAGAAAAGTTTTTTCTCTTTCGTGGTAAGTATGTGCACAAACTTGCATAAGTATTTGTTTCCCACATTTTTTTTATATGGAGTTAACACATATGCAAGTTGGTGGCCAAATCACAGCTTGTAGGCAAAAAGAGAGCAACCGTCGAAGTTGGTTCTCTCTTTTAGTTCTTTCTCGATGGTTTTGGTCCCGATGTTACCATATTTCGTTATTATTGTTCAAGCGATGTAACCTCTCTTTCCATTGAGCGATAGAGCAAGAGCGATATATTTAATAAAAAAAAAATAATAAAAAAAAAAAAAAAGTTTGCACTGAAACAAAATGTCTGAGTGGACATTTTGTTACTGAAATCTCTTTGGATATGAAGAGAACGGAAAATGGTTGACTTTTGTTCTAGAAACGTATTTGAAAAAATGGAATGAAAAAAAATGTTTGCTTGCAATGGAATAAATGGATTTGGAACATGCGAAGAAGCAACAGAATGTTCCAGGTTGATTGAGCATGCGTCCAATGAAGTTTAGCTTACGTTGAATGCGTAGATTTCTTTGAATATGCTGCGTTTTTTCTTTTGGTTACAGGTATGCGAAAAGAAGAACATAATTTTTAAATCAAAATATGCTCACAATGGATAAAAAACCAATCAAAGAACTAAAAGACGAATTAATAAAACGAAACTTACCTCATAATGGTACAAAGCGACAATTGCTTCGACGTATACTCGAGTATAATACGCTCAACCTAAATCAACAAATATTTCGCAGGAAACTGCATCAACAGAATGCTCTTCCGACAGTTTCTTAGATGATGATGCGCTTCGTGCCAGAGAATGGGACATGATTCGTCGTGAAAAGGACATCATTGCAAAAGAGCGACAGTTTTTGGCGCAGGATAGATTACTGAGAGAAAAATTAACGTTGTTTTCAAAATCTAGCGTACCTGCATCCGTGCAGCGTGTACATTAAATCCAGTGCAGCATTCGAGAAATTGCAGATACAATTCCTTCGTTTTCACCCAGCGACATAACATCGATGTCAGCTGAAGCATGGGTTACTCGCGTTGAAAACTTAAGGAAAGTATACGAATGGGAAGAAAAACCTCTGCTGATGGCTACTGCTTCCAAATTGATCGGACCTGCCAAGTTCTGGTGGGATACATTGCAAGAGTCGACAATATCTTGGGAACAATTGGCAAGTGGATTAAAACTTAATTTCCCAAATCGATATAATGAGCTAGAGATTCATCAAGAACTTATTAAAAGAGTTCGACGTCCAGATGAAAATATCGAAAGTTATTGTTTCGAAGTAAATATGCTAGGTAAAAGAATAAACCTCACAGAAAAATCTATAATACAATATATTTTAACTGGATTAAACGACCGCGAGATGAGTGCAAATCTTGCAGCAAGTAGCTTCAAAGATATTCCAGATTTTGTTGACAAAATCAAGTTGTGTGAAAACATAAGGAAAAGTTTCCGGTCAAAACCAATTTCAAGCCACGTTATGACACCAATGTATTCTAAGCCGGCAACAAACAGAAGCTTCAATTCAACTTACACCCCTAATACGAAAAGAAACGAAGTATGCTGTTACAATTGTAACCAACCCGGACACTACGCTAGGCAATGTACGCAGACGAGGAAAAGGCGATGGCAATCAAACACCGACTACAAACCGCGACCAACAATCCCAGAAGAAAGAAAATCAACTCGAATCAATGTCATCTCATTGACCGATTGTTACTACAAACCAGTGAAAATTAATGGTTATAAATACACATCGTTACTAGACTCAGGAAGTGAACGTTCTATCGTTTCTGAAACTGTGGCCTCAGAATTAAACTTTCCCATTAAAAAGTGTAACGCTGTTTTACAGGGGTTTGCTGGAGGAAAATGTAAAACATTAGGATGTGTATCATGTGAAGTGCAAATTGACAGCGCTTCCTTTCCTATTTGTGCTGTAGTTGTTGCAGATGAACTCCTCTCCGACTGTGTTCTGATTGGAAAAGATATACTCAACAATCCTGAATGTGAAATTAAAAAAGAGGGAGACATTCTTACCATCAAACGCAAAGAAACTCATGATCTCAACATTTGTCACATTCAGCAAACTTTGTCACCTGTTGGTATCACCATCGCCGATTTAAACATCAACCCTGAATTTGAAGTCGAGACTCTGCTTGCACTTCTCAACAATTTTCGGAATTGCATTGCTATGAACCTTCAAGAAATTGGCAGAACAGATTTGATCCAAATGGAAATTGAGTTGTCACCACAAAAGCTAATAGTCCACCATCCATACAAAATACCCTATGCTAAAAGGGAAATTCTCGCATCTATGATTGCCGAGCTTCTCGAAAACGATATAATAAAAGAATCAGAGTCTGATTTCGCTTCACCAGTGGTACTTGTTAAAAAGAAAAACGGAGAAGACAGAATGTGTGTTGACTACAGAAAGCTTAACTCTGTAACTAAAAAATCAACTGTCCATTCCCACTTGTTGAAGAGCAAATCAATAATCTTGCAGGCTACAAGTACTTCATAGTCCTGGATCTAGCATCCGGATACTACCAGATACCTATAAGAGAAGAGCATACTCATTTAACTGCCTTCATAACACCAGATGGCCTATATGAATTTAAAGTTATGCCGTTTGGTTTGGCTAACGCACCTGCATACTTTCAAAAATTAATGTGCAAAATCAAAAATAAAATGAAGAACGAAGCTGTGGTAAGCTACATGGACGACTATGTGTTACTCGCAAATTCATTCGAAGATGGCATGAGAAAATTGGAAAAATTCCTAAATGCTTTAAAAGAAGCTAATCTCACACTTAATCTTAAAAAGTGCGAATTCTTCAAAACAGAAATTGAGTTCCTCGGCCACATTATAAGAAATGGATGCGTTCAACCTGGGGCTGCAAAAACAACTGCTGTGGAAAAATTTGAAAAACCAAATAATGAACATAGCGTCAGACAATTTATTGGATTAACGAGCTATTTTCGCAAATTCATACAAAATTACTCTCTAATTGCATTGCCATTAACTAATCTGACTAAGAAAAACTCGAAATTTCAATGGGGTGAACAAGAACAAAAAGCCTTTGATGAATTGAAAAGGTGCCTTACCAACAAACACGTTTTGGCTTTGTACAGCCCATCTGCAAACCACGAACTAAACACCGATGCCAGTAGTCAAGGTGTGGCCGGAGTTCTTTTGCAGAAAGACGATAAACATTTACATCCCGTTGCTTATTACAGCAGACAAACAAGTCCAGATGAAAATATCATAGTTACGAGCTAGAAGCTCTAGCTATTGTGGAATCTACAGATAGATTTCGACAATATTTGTTGGGGAAACATTTTGTGATTGTCACCGATTGTCAGGCTCTTAAAACGACTATGAACAAAAAAGAAATTATCCCTCGAATTGCACGGTGGTGGCTCCGTTTTCAGAAGGCTATATAAGAACCGTATTTTCTTTTGAGGTTTCGTATTCTCTCAATTTAATTAATATTTCCGTTAAATCAAATTGAAGCTTATCTTTTGACATTTGTTGAATACAGTTTTCACAGATACCAACTATTCATTTCATTCATTAGCTTGGCAAAATCCTCATTCAAACCCTCCAAGTGGGTGCCAGGCGGGCAATGATCACTACAGAAGTCCTGTGCGTTTTTGGCAGGATGGTGATTAGCTAAGGTTGAGTTGGGTAGCTGAATTGTTGTAACTCCTCAATAGTGCAACGTTCGGAAACCCAATTCAATCATAGTTTAGAGGTTCCTAATTTCAGTGGTGGTGTGAGCGTACTTGTACGAAAACCGTGCCGAAGAATGAAAGGCTGGGGGATAAACCAGCCATTAACGAGCTCTTTCGGATGCTGTGGCAAGGTCCGTCATATTTCTGCCTTACCCCGGTAAGCGGCTCTGCCGGGGCTGACCGTCTTTCCGCCCTACTCGTGGGAACAAAAATGAAACAAAACAAAACAACAAACAGAAAAATTCTAAAGAACAATAACAAAAATCGCGCCATGGCTGCCAATGCGGTCACATCCACTGGAAAGGCTGTCGAGCCTACTCAGAGGTGTGAACGTGTTGGCAACCCTGTGGTTGCCACTAGTAGCGGGAGTTCTTCTCCCTCTACTAGCCGCAACCTATACTTGAAGGAAGTACCCGTCAGTGGAACAGCTGTGACGCTCGGCTGTCCCAAGGGCGGTAATTCCACACCCCACCCCCTCCCCGCTCCTGCTAGGACGTCGCAAGCGACCCCAAGAAGGGACACCGCATCCGGAGAGACAAAATCTGCGACATGTGGAATTGTCTCAAAAGGTGAGGGCACACCCCGATTGGTATCGGCAGCGACGAATTCGGATGGTGGACCCACAACTGTGTCACACGGACATAGCTCTGGGTCGGCCAGCAAGAAGTCCAGGAAGTCACTAGCCAAACGAGACCAACGCAATGCTGAGAGGATTCTAGCCGCAGTCGGTGTCATACCGGCGGCGGAAAGAACCCCGGAGCAAACGCGAAAACTCGAGTGGGCTAGTGGCTTTCTTAGCAATATCACCAAACAGACCTGCAGCGACTCAACATCAAAGCGCAATAGGTCTTTCGAGGGCGACAAGCCCGAACCAAAAAGGCAGAAAGTGCATTCAAACAGCACAACAGCCTTCAATAAGGATCTTTCCTTTAGCGACGCGCTAAAAGGTAAGATCATAGCAGCGGTCATTGACAGGGGTCATGTGGATGGTAACATCTCTCATGATCAATGGGCAAGCGTCAAGGCTCACCTCGGTTTCAGATTTTTATCTGTCATCGAGGAGAATCCGGGACCTCTCCCAGACACAGCCGATGCAGGATGGTACCAAAATCGTATCAAACTCATCGCCTGTGGTGATCAGAGATCTTTCGATCTGTACAGGGCTGCTGTCAATGGCTTGCCAGAAGTCTGGCCGGGTGCCAAGCTCGAGGTTGTTACAAGGGAGGATATTCCTTGCCGGCCAAGAGCACGCATAATGGTCCCGGCTCTACACAACTGCCCGGCTATGATCATGAAATTGATCAAAGCAAGTAATCCGAACCTGCCTACGCACGACTGGAAAGTCCCAAAGGTTGAGAAGGAGACGGTGGGTCACTATAGATCAGCTCTCGTGTTGATCAATAGGGAATCACTGGCTCCACTGGCCTCGACCAAAGGCGTGATTAGGTATGGTTTCGATGAAATCGTGATCCGTATCTACAAGAAAGACGAAGATTCGCTTAACACGCCCCCCACAGAAGCCCCTTCAGCGGAAGGAAACGCTTCACTACCACCAATAATGGAGGTCGATGAAATACCAAAAGTGGAACTATCGACCTCCACAGCCCCAAACAAGCCATCCGACGTGGAGGCAAAACTTACAGTCGACAGTAACTCCGACATGGAGACTGAAGACGCCACCTTAGGCATCACTCTGAGTGAGGAAGACCTATTTCATTCCTCCTCAGACGATGAAAACGCCGATAATACAGTGGTGGAGGTTAATCTGACTAATAGTAGCAATGCTGCGATTAGTACAGATTAATCTCCATCACGCCATCATGGCCGCAAATAACCTCATACTCCGACTGCATGCGAACAAGGATGACATCGTCTTGATACAGGAGCCGTGGGTCTCAAACTCCATCATCAGAGGCCTCCGGACTCCTGGTTATAAACTACTGCATGCATCGGAGAAAGGTGAACCAAGGTCATGTATGTTAGTAAAAAATGACTTAAATGTATTTTTACTCCCCAATTACAGCGACAAGGACACAACCACCGCTGTCTTAACAACGGATAAAGCCACCTACTGGCTCATATCCTCCTATCTTGGCCACGACAGCCCAATTCCAGGTGACACCTTGAGGAAGGCAATTGCGGACGCGCAGTCGAAAAAAGTTGGTCTCCTAATTGGTTCGGACGCTAACGCTCATCACACGGTATGGGGTAGCTCGGACATAAATGAGAGAGGTGAGTCCTTATTTGACTACTTACTAAGCACTAACCTACTCATAAGTAATATTGGTAATGAACCCACTCTTGTAACCAAGAATAGGAAAGAGGTACTTGATATTACACTTACCTCTGACTCGATCCACAATCTGATTTCAAACTGGCATGTCTCAAAAGAGAATTCCTTCTCTGACCACAAATACATTCAGTTTGAGCTCAGAGATGTGGCAAACATATCTACGGGTTTTCGAAATTACCGTAATACAAACTGGGAACGATATAGGGAGGTACTAACACAATTACTTGATTACAACCTTCTTAAAAGCTCCTCCAGTAAAGATGAACTAGATCTTTCTGTGAATCATCTCACTGAAGCCTTCAATGAATCAATGAGAATTTCATGCCCTGTAACCATTTTAAAGGGAAAAAAGAAACCTCATTGGTGGCGTAAAGAACTAGAACCATTCAGAAAGAGTTGTCGCAAACTCTTCAATAGATCTAAATACACTAGATCTCCTTCTGACTGGGACTTATACAAACAAGCTCTAAAGCAATATAAAAAAGAATTAAGGAAGAGTAAGAGGTCTTCTTGGAGAAACTTCTGTGGCAAAATAGAAAATACTTCAGAAGCCTCAAGACTCAGAAAAATTCTCTCAAAAAGTCCAACAATACCCAGTGCTTTAAAGACAGATGCAGGCACATGGACTACCACAGATGAAGAATCTCTTAATCTGCTATTAGACACCCACTTTCCAGGTAGCTCTAACATACTTAACGACTTAACATCAGAGTCTCAAGCTTCTACAAGCGATTTAGTTGATCTAATAACGCGGGAAAAACTGCAATGGGCCATAGATAGCTTTGATCCATATAAATCTCCAGGACCAGACGGAATCATCCCGGCCGAACTACAAAAATGCTCAGACATGATCATTCCACCATTGGAAATCATTCTGACAAGCTGTTTAAGGCTGAGATATATTCCCAAAGCCTGGAGAATGGCAAAAGTAGTCTTTATTCCTAAAGCAGGGAAACCCTCCCACTATAACCCTAAAGATCTACGACCAATCAGCCTATCATCCTTCCTTCTTAAAACCTTGGAAAGATTGATTGAAATTTACATCAGACATAACCTAAGACCATGTCTCATTTCCACAGCTCAACATGCTTACTCTAAGGGAAAATCAGTAGAAACAGCACTTCATTCGCTGGTTCGCAGTATTGAATACTCCCTCGAATACAAAGAATATAACCTAGTAGCTTTCCTAGATATTGAAGGAGCTTTCAACAACGTCAGTTACCAGGCGATCACGACAGCAATGGAAAAGCTGCAATTAAAGAAACCACTCATAGATTTTATTAGTCTCATGCTCAAAAGCAGGACAATAACTTCAAGCATGAGAAGCTTTACTACCACCAGATCGGTGCATCAAGGTACCCCCCAAGGAGGGGTCCTTTCGCCTCTCTTATGGAACATGGTAGTAAACGACCTTCTAACATCATTAGAAGCAGAGGGTTTCAGGGTGATTGCCTATGCTGACGACGTTGCAATATCTGTATCTGGAAAACACTCCCAAGTTCTCGCGGAACTCCTACAAAATGCCTTGAATAGGCTAACAAAATGGGCTAAGCAATGTGGCCTGGACGTCAATCCACATAAAACAGAACTAGTACTCTTTTCAAGAAGGTACAAAATTCCTCAGCTCAGCCCACCCAAGATTAAAGGAATACCATTAAGGTTTTCCGACCAAGCTAAATATTTAGGCCTCATTTTAGACAAAAAACTAAATTGGAAGGCAAATATTGATGAAAGAGTAAAAAAGGCTACTGTAGCGCTTTTTACTTGTAAAAAGGCCATAGGATCAAAATGGGGCTTCTCCCCAAAAATAACCCACTGGCTATACACTTCGGTAATTAGACCGATACTCACTTATGGAGTTGTCGTATGGTGGACCGCACTGGACAAGATGGTAAATCTAAATAAGTTCATCAAGGTCCAGCGGTCAGCAGGTATGTGCATCACAGGAGCACTTCGCTCAACACCAACTGCAGCCCTGGATGTGCTTTTAAACCTAACACCTCTTGACATCTTCTCCAAAATGGTGGCAGCCAACTCATGTGTGAGGCTTAGAGCCACCTCTCAATGGAACAGTAACAATACTGGACATACTATCATTCTAGACAATTTCAGATCTATCCCAGATCGCTTAGACTATACCACCCCTAAAATGGTATTCGGTAAAAACTTCCATGTGTCCATCCCTTCAAGATCCTCCTGGGAAGAAGAGAGACCCCTGGAACACAATGCGATACACTTCTATACAGACGGTTCAAAGACCGATTACGGAGTTGGAAGTGGTATCTATTCGGAACAACTGAATCTAAGTCTATCATATAGACTTCCCAATCAATGTAGTGTATTCCAGGCAGAAGTAATGGCGATTAAAGAGGCACTATCCTGGCTCAGAGAAAACGTTATATCTTGCAAGGATATACGAATCTTCTCGGACAGCCAGGCTGCTCTTAAATCTCTCGCGTCTGTCTCCACAAACTCACAAGTAGTCCACGATTGTCGATCATCTCTGAATGAGATGACAGAACAGTTTAATATTCACCTCATTTGGGTGCCGGGCCACAGAGACATTCCGGGAAATTGTAAAGCCGATGAGCTCGCCAAAAACGGAACACTTCTGCCAAATGTTAGACAAAAACATAACATAGGAACACCACTTGCTACATGCAAATATCTTCTCAAACAATATGCTCTAGAAGCAACAAATGCTAGATGGTCACAGAGTACCACCTGCCTAGCAACCAAGCATATATGGCCAAGCATAGATTTAAATCGGTCAAAAGGCTTGATATCCCTGAGCAGACAAAATATAAGCTCTACAATTGGAGTAATAACAGGACACTGCCTCATAGGAAGACATGCTCTGAGGCTAGGGGTCTACACAAATGACTTTTGTAGAAGCTGCATGGACGAGGAGGAAGAGGAAACAGTCCAACACCTTCTATGTACATGTCCAGCACTCTCCATTAGAAGGAATAACTTTCTTGGCAATCCCTTCTTCGACAATACCAGTGAACTGGCAACGATTGACACAAAGTGTCTCTCTAACTTTATTAAAAGCACAAAATGGTTTGTTTAATTTTCATTACTCCCCCATGAGTAACCTCATTAGTGGTATCACAATGGACCCTTGCGGTCTAAGTGAGTCGATGACATCTGGACAGCCACTCCAACCTAACCTAACCTAACTATTCATTTTTTCATCGATTTAAAAAGGCAATAGCCTGCATAGTATCTGGTAGCAAGATCGTCGATTTTCGGCACCTTTATCAATAGCCGCGTTTTATTATCACCATGATCTGATCCGGATCAGATCATGATAATAAAACAGCATATTTTTTGTTATTTAAAGTTTGGTAGCAGTGTCAAATTCGTTCTTTCAAAAGTGACATTACGAAGCAAAAAAAAAAAAACAAACACATACCAAAAATGGAAGCTCCACAATTTTTGAAAATGTTTCTGCAAATCATCATTGCACTCTCAAACTCAAAGCATCCAGGAACGCTTTGGTCTCACATGTAGTCCAGATTCTTTTTGACCTTTTAATAAATGTGACACTTAAATAATTTAATTTAGAGATTACTTACAATTTATTTGAACATCTTTTCTCCCATTTGTGCTGCAGCTTTCTCGATTTTATTTATATTTTTTGACATTTAAAGCAGGGTTGCCCAAAGAACATTTTGCTCAATGATTTTTTTTTTGTTCCTTTTTTTTGGGGAAAATAATACCCATAAATTATGTCAAATATACATTTTTTTGGACTTAATTATTTTAATTTCACCAATTAATATCAGTTTTGTTAAAATATCTAATTATTTCATGGATTATATACCAAATAAATAAATATAAAGCTTCTCGCTTTCTATTTAAAAAATATTTTATTTCAGTCAAATGGAAATGTTTATATGGCAATACAGGTTTTATTTAATTTGTTTGCAATGATACCAACATTTACATGTGAAATTACAATGATAAAGCGCTACTTGTTGTGAAAAAAAGAATTAAATTTGGATCTCAAATTGAGATCCAAACACAAAGCAGGATCTTGTGTTGTTGTTGTAATGCATGTAAATTCAAGATCCGGATCAGATCATGGTGATAATAAAACGCGGCTAATATCGTATCTTCAGGCGGTAAAGCATTTAATTTATTATCAATATTCATGTCGTTTTCTATATTCTAAAATTATTCACTCTCCGGTAGCTCATACGAAATCGATATTTGTTCCTCAGCATTGGTTTGTAAAATAGCATTCCAATCAACTTTAAGATATTCTGTATCGTCTTCTTCACAGTTTGAACATTTAGATTTGAATACAAATTTTATAGCTATAACTTTTGCTAGAAGGGAGCCAAATTCAGCAGCGTTTGAAGAACTACAAGTAACAGAACAAGTAGAAAACGAGGAATCATTTGATTTGAGTTATGAGAATTTAAATCAAGGCGATTTCATTTTGGCAGAATGCTCCAATGAAAAGAACAATAAAAAACTAGAATTTGTAGGCAAAATCAAAGAAAAAAATGGAAATATGTACAACATTGATATTATGAAAAAGATACCTGAATCATTCAAGTTCTACTTTCCTGATCTCGAAAACAGCTCCATTATAAGCAGGATAGAAATAAAAGCCAAGCTGCCTGAACCAATTAATGCCCCAGGTACATCAAAAACATCAACATTTTTATCGTTTGCATTTGATTTTTCAAAATACCGATTGGGTTGAAGATAAATTATTCTACTCTAACTAATATACTTTATTCTATGTTTTCTATGTTATGTTTAAATGAGTTTTTTTTGTGTTCTCTTTCAACTAATGAATGTGATAATTGAAGTATAAATTTTATTTTTTATGATTTTTTGTTACTTTTGGATTTTGAACGTAATGTCATTTTTATTTTTATTTTGTAAGATTTTTTTTATCCTTTTACTAAATAAAAATAAATTAGGTGGCGCAACAGTCCGTAGAGAACCAGGGCCTAGTGACTTACAACTCTCAACCATTCCTGTGTGCGAGTAATTGCAGGGATGGAGGGGACCTACAGTTTATATGCCGAATCCGAACGGCTAATTTGAGAAAGCACTTTTCATGACAAGAATTACTCTTGGAGAATTTGTCAATTCCTCGCAAGAGGCAGTACCCGTGAAATAAACTTTAGGTGGCACAGGCAGGGCTCAAACCCAAGACTTCTGGCATGACAGTCCAACGCACTAACCATCATGCTACGGGTACTACTACTATCCTTTTACTAATAAAACTAATAAAAACAGTAAAAATTTAAAGTCTTATTCAATTACTAAAACGAAATAATACTGCTGTTCAAAGTGCCCCTTTTAATTTCAAAAGTGCCCCATACCATGGTTAAAAATTAAAATTTAATAAAAATATGTTCATAAATGAACCAAACATTATTTGAAATCGAAGTTCAATAACACTGTTCCATGTAAGTAAGCTTTACACATCAATAAATCGATCATGTACATATGGTTCCAGCAGCTGCGAAAGCAAAAAGTGTTCAAATGTGCCCCATACTCTCCCCTAAATGTACAATTCAGCGGGTGGTAGATGGGTGGTGGTCGATATTCTGCCACGTCCCCGTTCGTGACCCCTGGAAACTATTTAAGCAAAGGTAATTTTATAAAAGATCAATAATAAAATAAATAATATTATAAATACTTATACGATATTTTATTTTTATTTGTCAAGGCCAAAAATTGTCTATTAAACTTTTTATAAAACCACCTTTGTTTAAATAGTCTAAGAGCAGTGATATATTAAACATATAAAAACTTCTAAAAAAAACTTAACAGACCTATTTTAACATCCCAATTTACTATTTTTTTTTAAACCTACAGAAAACTACTAAAAACTGCTAAAAATAGATTCTACTAAGCATCTTGAAAACAGAGAAATATATTGACTTCAAACTTATTTAATTTAATACAAAAAATGTTGAAAATATAGTTTAAAATAAAAAGTTAATCAACCGATAGTTTTTTCCTTTAATTTAAACCTTAAAAAAAATACTAAAAAAACGTGAAATTGATTCTTAAACTGAAATATCGGGTAAAGGAGAAAGAAAATAGAAAGAAGGAATTGTTTTGATCTCGTACAAATTGTTGTTATTAGCAACATTTTTTTATTTTACAGAAAACTAAAAACCTTAAGCAAAAAAAATTAAAAAAATTATTAACCTAATTGAATTTATATGTAAATAAAATTGAATAAAGAAAGATATTGACTTTAAAGTTGTTTCATCCCTTAGAAATATTGTTCTTTGTTAATGTTTTGTAACATTTTAAGACAATGTTTATTTTAGAGAAACCAAACTTCTTTCAAAATATATTAATTTAACTTTTCGATACATCTATTTCCACAGAAAACCGCTTAAATTTATATTTTTGCATACTTACTTACTAATACATATAAAAAATAAATTTTGAAAAATTTAAGCGGGCATCAATAGTAAGTTATCAGTGTGGGTCACATCCGAGCCTCTTTTTTGTATCGTACCTGTTTAAGTTCACAAAATGCGCAACTTACCTTTTGCATAGGACAACAAAGAAACAATTAACAAACAACAAAAAGACCGAAATTGAAACTTACCCTTTTGTCATATATATCTATGGATACATGTACATACACACATGCGTTCAATATATGTGTCAAAAAAATCAAAATAAAGGAAGGCAACCGAAACTAAGCCTCATACGCGCACGTACATGTGCATCAGTGTTACCATAGGAATCCATACAAATTATTTTCAAAATGTCTTGCAACTAACTTATCTTTTCTTATTTTCTTAAATGTATTTTCAACATGTGTATATTGTTTTATTTGACATACTAAAATATAACATGGAAAAATTAATAACTATGGTTTTTATTTTCATATTCAATAATAAATAGCATAAAATACCTACATACATCGCTTGAACAATAATAACGAAATATGGTAATATCGGGACCAAAACATCATCGAAACCAAAACAGTTTCTCAAAAACACTCTAGTAAAGATATAAATCCTCGCTAGCCATATTGGTTTGCCTTCAAGCTAAACCGGAAACTGGCCTCATAAAAAAGTATTTCTTAGTGTGCGTGTAATTTCTCCTCTAATTTATGAAATTTCCCCTAAAAACTCAGTAAATGTGTCTATGTATGCGTGAAAACACGTACATTTTACTCGTTGAATTCTTCCACATTACAAATACAACAATGTAAACAAATGGGTTTTGAAGTGTGATACGTACGAAGGATTTATATCTTCATTAGTGTTTTTGCAGTTTCTGTTCTTCTTTGTCTCTATGGACATTGAATTGAGAGAAAAAACAACTCTAGAATTTTTTATAGTTAGACACATAGCTTTGAACAGGCATACTGGCAAGCCAAAATGAGAAATCAAAAACAGCTTTTTGTGCTTGACGATCAACCGACAAAAAGCTTTTTGTCGGTTAAAAGCCAAGGAAGAGTGAAAAAAATATGGGACATTGGGCAGGTTCAGCCGACATAAGTGACTTGAAAGTAAGGCAAGTTTCTGGCATCTGATTGGCCAGCTGCCAAAAAATTGCCTTCCAATTAAGGCAACTTTATTGGAAAGTTGACTGGAAAGTTAGTCAAGAAAAATCTCCCTAACTATCAAGTCAAGTCAAATTATGTCGAACTGACATTTGATCCTGTTTTTTACATTCAACTAAAAGCTGAACTTTATTATTCAATGATTCATTTATTTTCTGCACAACATCATTTAATGCTTTCTGTTAAAAGGTTCCTTGTAAATTTGAAAATGAAATAAGCAATATTTCTTTACAATACAAAACGTGATGGACTCGTAGCTTGTCTTGGTAGTGGTAGTTTTTGTTTTTTGGTAGTTTTTGTACTATGAACTTGAAGTAGAGGTTTGTGAAGTTCTGAATTTGAAATTCATGACACTTGAAAAACTAACTAGTTGCCTTGGTCAAAATTTGCGTTCAACGAATGAAGTTGGCTGCAAATGAAGTCCCTTATGTTGTCTGAACCTGCCCATTTTCTTCTATGGGGATGAGACATCTGTATAGTTTCTTATCTGTGGTTATAGGATACTTCGAATTGAGGGACAAGAATAAGCGATGCAACAATCAATCAGAAAAATTGGTGGAGAGATCTAAATACTGAAGATAACAATTATGTTCAGAGTTCATTCGTTAATGACTAACGTTCTTTGTAAGTTATTAGTTTCATTTATTAAGCAATTGAAGCATACAATATTATACTTTAATTTAAAGCGCTTTGTTGATTTTGAAATCTAAAACAGTGCGCTTCTGTACCTACATGAAAATAAAATCAAAACTACTCTTATAAATCTTATTTAAACTAGTAACAAATGACTTTATTTAAAACATTCACTCAATTTTACTCTTTTTTATAAGTTAAAACTACACCAGTAATAAGGGCAACCAGGGTAAATGCCTGAGCACCAATTCGAGTACGCATCATCATTTGAGACATCTTTCGATTGCCGGTTCGGAAGTTATACAGACCATAGCCTAAGGCTCCCGCCGTTGCGAGACATCCTGGCGAATAATAAAATAAATAAAACTTATGTAATAATCTTCGCAGTATCTTTTTATTAAATACATAGGTACTAACCAATTGGAACAACTGGATTTGATTTGATTTTACGGATCATTTTCTCTCTTGTTGTTTCCGGGCGCATAGACTCGAAATCTTTTCGCATTTGAATCCAATCTAATTCGCCTTCGGACAAAACAACTTCTTCCACCTTTCCCATTTTGTTGAATATCAAATAAGAGTTTTAATTTTATTTAATTTCAATGTTTTTGGATTTTGTTTGGTGAATAAATGAAATACACAAAATTATTTTTTATTCGTACGGTTAGCAAATCAGTGGAGGTTGAATGAAATGTCAAAACATTTCACAACAATCAGAGGCATGTTTATTTTCTTGTAAATTCATAAATCCCGCTGATCACCTAGAAGGGAAGTTCACATTCTTGAATGTGTTTGACAACCAGAGAAAGAATTATATTTTCAGATTTCCATATGAATGATGATTTCCATATTTTCTCCCAATTTAAATATATCATACAATTTTGAAATATTTAAAAATTGCAATTTCCCATCATACAGGGTGGGAAGATTTACTTTCTGTATCCCAATTACAACTGTCCAACTACAAAAACTTACCGTTTCTATTGCTTAGATATTAAGAGATAGTTTTGTTGACAGTTTGTTATCTTTAATAATTATGCCTGCTTGTATATTCTGAAACATGCTTGTTTGTGACGTTCGATAAATGATCGATTTACATGAAAAATGTGAAAATAATGAATCTATCAAAGTGGCTGTGGCTCGCTCGTTTACGACGGACCAATTTCGACCTTGTTCAATTAGACTGAGTCCGAATGGCTCGGAGCCAATTGGCTTGGTAGTGTATATCCAGCCTTAGGGGTCAGTTATAGCCATTTTTGGAATTGATATTTTACTGTGTTTCCCTTTGATTAAAAATGAATATTATATAATGATCGATCAGAGATCACACAAAAATTTATTTTGAGACAAAAAAGTTTAATTTGGCAGTTATTACGGAAATTAATTTCCCTGAAGAGCTGATACTTTTATGTTCGAAACTAAAACGAATCGTTCAACTGATTTATGTTTCAATTTCCCAACATTTCAATGACAGATTTCTGTCAGTGAGCATTATTTAATGGATTTCAATCAGGAACTTCATTCCAATGACAAACGACCAGTCAAACAAATTCCAATGATTAGTTTCAATGATATATATAATTGGCCTCTTATAATAAATTTAGTTTTTCCTGATTTGCGTACTAGTCATAGATGTCAACATAAATCATGTACAAACAAAACTTATCCGAAGAATAACGCCCCAATATGAACACATTACTTTGCCAACACAACCCTAGATATCGACACACGCATGCGCAACTCATATTCCCCACAGCATTCTGGAAGAAAGTGCCGGTTACATACCACAGTACCACACTCTTATCCGTACTTCATACATCACATCGCACCTCGCTTCGCACAAAAATAATAATATCGTTATCTCTCTCCCTCGCATTACATCCTCATGCGCAGCAGATGGACGCCATCTAAAAATTGTAGAGAGTGTAGAGTTTCGGCCAAAGGCTACAGTGAATTTTCTTCGACTCCAAATTTTCAAGAAAAATTCTCACATTCAAGTTAAAAAATCTAGCATAAATAAATTCTTGTTTAAAAAACTAACCAATGTGGATATATAATATTGTGAATAACTTGTAAATAACTATCACGCAAATGGAAAAGTAAATTTCAACATCCCCAGAATCTGGTCGCTCTGTGTGGATAAAAAAAATTAAATATTCCTGACGATTTTTTTTCTGTTCATTCCTTGCCTATTTCTGTTTTGTGCCGTTGCTGTTGTCGTCGTCTTCGTCGTTTGTGTCTAGTGAGACTTCGACTTCCCTCCAAAGAAAAAAACTCAAAAGGCCAAGAATCTATGGCAAATTTGTGCTTCTATGGTGGTGTACTGCTGCTGCCTCTAGTGCCTGGCCAGTGGATCTAGAACAAGCTAAAACTTGTTTATAAAAAAGCTATGATTTAGGTTTTTGTTTTTATTTTTCTTCGTTTTATGTTTTATTTGTTTGTTGTTTGTGTGCTCTGTGCTCCACTTGGCACTGTTGACTCAAAATTGTGTAGCAGCAGCAGCAGTCAAGACTAAAAGACAAGAAAAAAACAATAAACTTTTTGGTGGGATAAAAACTGTTACGTATTCCTCTTGTCGAAGTTGAAGAAATAAAAGAAGTAAAGCAAAACATGGCAAAGTGGAGAGTTGATTAGAAAAAAAAGAGAAACTAAAAGAAATTAGGAAGCAGGCAAAAAAAAAAACAGAAACAAAATTGTGAATTTAGTTGTGTTCGTGTTGGCAATTCCTGGAAAGTAGCGCGTTAGCCAAAAACTTGAAATTCTTAAAACAATTATTAATGCAGAGATGAGTTACAGCCAGAAACAAGGTCCAAGCGGTAACAATGGTGGTGCTCCGAGCAATCAGGCATCGCAGCAAGCTGCCAAGGCGCTAGCTGGTATCCAGCAGCAAATGCAGAACCTGGTGCACGGACAGAATGCACTGCCGCAATCGTCACAGGCAGGTCTCAATGCGTTCTTAACGCAACAGCATTATGAGCTGCTGAAGCAACAACAGCAGCAGTTGCTAATGTCTAATCCCCAGCTGCAGCAGCGCTTTCAGCAGCAAATGCAGCAAAGCAAGGATCGTGGGGAGCCCCTGGCACTGACTCGAACGCCCGCTGCCGCAGACTTGCTCAACAAAACTTACCAGCAGCATCATCAGCAGCAGTCCAATGGAAACAATGCAACGGCTTCATTGGCGACTGTTAATCAGTTCCAGCAGCAAATGCAGGCAGCTAATTTGATGCAACAGTTACATGCATATCAGCTGCAGTTTCAACAGCAGCAGCAACAGCAGCAACAACAGCAGCAGCAACAACAACAACAACAGCAGCAGCAGCAACAACATCATCAACAACCACAACAGTCCCATCACCAGCAGCAGTCCTCGCACCAGTTGCAACAAAAAAGTCATGCCCAAGCGGCTTTGGCCAGTGCTTCGGCAATGCAAAGCAGTAAACAGCAACACAATCAACAAATGCAGCAGTCCCAATATGCCCAAAAGTATAATATACCAGCTGCCGCCCACAGCAAGTCGTCCTTGGGTGGAGTGAGTATCCCTCCGCCACCCACGGCCCTTGCCAATCAGTTGAAACCACCTAATCTTCCCCCCAGTACCCAGATAACTCCGATCCCTTCACCGCAGCACGTATCGTCAAACAATATTCTACCGTCAAAAAGCTCATCTTCGTCGGCCAAACAAGTGCCACCATCGATTTCGCTTTTGCCAGCTAAACAACCACCGTTATCGCTCCCAAATGCTCCAGTTGCAGCTCACCTGCATCACCATTTGCAGAACAAGGTGCCACCAATTTCGATTCCCAACCAATATACCAATCCCGCGGTCAACAAAGGCCCATTGGTGAGTGCGATCCCTCCACCATTTCCTTCGCACTATCAGAAAATGAGTAGTCAATCACAGCCTCAGCCAATGCAGCAAACCCCTTCACCGGCAAACTCGTTTGCTGCTGCAGCAATCCATGAACAGCAAGAACCAAAATTGCAAACAAGTGCCGTGCCCTTGACTAAACAACAACCACAACAGCAGCACCATCTTCAGCTACCACCGCCATCTTCTTCGTCGTCGTCGAGTATTGTTTCTATATCGAGTTCGCCAGCTAAAGCGCCCATTGTAAGCCAGGCTAATCAAAAACAAGTTGCTTCTTTGATACCTTTACTTCCACCCACGAAGGAACCGACTGATGATGTAGTAAAGGCCACTCCCTCACCACCGGCAGCAGCAGCAGTAGTAGTAGTTCCACCACCTGCACCAGCAACACTTCCAACCCAAGTACCGGAGCCCAAGTTGAATTCACCTGATCCGGCACCGCCGACAAAGAAACCAATTGAAACAGGTGTCAATAGTTCAGTGGAAACATCGCCCGTTCGGCCATCCAATGAACCAGAGTCAACATCTCCAACACATCTAGAAGCCAAAAATGGCAATAGAGTTGATGAGGCAATGAGTGTAAGCGTTGCTCCAGAAGTCTTACTTGTAACCGCAAAAACACCTGCTGTGGAAGCTCCAGTCGAAGTTTTGCCTGCATCAGTTGAATCAAATCAGGCAAAAGTTGACAAACCAGAAGATAACAAAAATGTAAGAAAACAAATCTATTGTTCTGATTAACTATATTTTCTTGATTAACAATTTTTTCCTTAAGCTTGATTAAAAATATCAGAATTGAAAAAAATGTACACTATACAAATGTATCAATTAATTTTCGATGAGCTTAGAGGTATACAAATTTTACTATACAAGTCATTCTTTTGAAATAACCTTCCTCCTTGTATGATGCAAGTATTGCCTTAAACGAGTTTAAATGACGAAAATACTAAAAGAATCCGAATTTACAACAACAAAACGTGAGCTAATAAAAATGCAAGTGTGTCATGGCAATTGATAAACATATAAGGCTTGTATTAGGAGGGCGTCAATCAGCCAGTTTCGGTGGCGTTATGCTACTTTTGTCAAGGTTCGAATCTCAGTGACAGAGGTAGAAAAGTTTTTCAAATAAAGGAAACTCATGATCGGTACCCATCCTTGTGATATCACAATCAAGTTGTTATTGTAGTATTCAAACCTTACTAAGGTATCTTAATTTCATTTTTGCAAAACAGTGGTGACATAAGATAAAATATAGAATGCCTTTTTATTATATAGACACGGAAGATCAAAAACTCCAGTCCTCCAGTCTTTATCCTTCTACCATTGAGTGTCTTGGCCTACATTATGTACATGCCTAAATCTATTTGAATCTACTTTTCTTCAAAACTGCAGATACTTGTCTTGTTAATCCATCTTAATTCATCGAAATTTGTGTTCAGACAGTACACACCTGTTCTAGCAACGAATTAATTAGGTCTTCTGACATTCTTTATTCAACAACACAAAGTCTCATAAGTTTGTCTGGAACAAAATAGAATGGATTTTCTGACGTAATTTACATTTTAAAAATACTAAAATTAGTATTTTACCTGACTGCAAAATTCAGTCAAGACAATTATTTTGATTTCTCTCTTCCTCAAATTTTAAAAAGTCATGAAAAAGTATTTCTTTTGTTATTTTTTACACTTTGTTTTTTAAGACTTTAAAAAACCTGTTAAAAAATCTTGCAAACCAGGCTCTCAAATTCTGACAAAAAAAAACTCTGAAGGATTGAGAAACATGGGCTACACAACGACCAATCTTAAGCTTATTGACCATAAGGGACTCCTGTGTTTTGTTTGTAAAACCAAAGTTTGGCAGAAGGATCCAAATATCTCAATCGAAAATCATATTTATCATATTTATCACATCCACACAACATGATCCTAGTACATTTAGTCAATCCTTTTCAAATCTGTTCATAAAAATAAAGGATGTGAAGCTTCTTGTGAGACTCCATCAAAACATAACTGATCGTGGTGATGGATATGTTGGATCCTAAGGCAACAGTTTTCGTTTGACATGATGATAAGTATACAATTTATTATTTTCTGTTAGGTACCTATAAACTTATTCAACGGTAAAATGTTTTAATTTAATGCGTGCAACAATTTAAGGAGTCTGCTTATTTTTACAATAACTTTTAAGAAACGTGTTTACAGAAGACCTGGTGAGAGTTCATAGTTTCTTTTGCCTAGATCTGGTAATTATATCCAATTTTTCAAAACAAGAACATTTCGCTAAATATATTTCCGTACTTATTCAAAGCAATTATTGCGATTCTTTTTTCTTTAACTTTTCACCTGATGTTAATAGAACCACATGGAAACCAAATTGACTTAGCCATTGCTTCGTAATATTTAGAAAAATAAAATCAATTCAAGTTTCCCTCGATAATTGTCTCATTAATCAAGACAGATTATAGATGGGACAATCATCTTAGCTGCTTGCCGTAAGGTGGAATCATCAACTTTTCCACTTCGCTTTGTTAAAAAAAATCAATGTTTTTGTAACAATTCAAATTTTTCATAATTTTAGATAAAAGAACTTGGTTTAAAACCCAGCGAAAAAATGGAAAACCAACAACAACAACATACACCAGACGATGAGAAAAAGAGCTGCACGCCTCCTTCAACAGAAACACCACATGACACATCTGATGATAAATCTAAACCATCTGCAGAAGAAGAAAGTCCAGCAAGTGATCTCTCGTCTACAGAAGTTAACAAATCCAATGACACTTCAAATAATACATCCTCATCTAGTGATGAACAACAGTCAAGTGATTTGATCAAGCCCCAAGATATTGTAGATGCCCCAGCTCCACCAGCTGAAAAAAACAACAAACAAGAAGAAATAGTTGAAATTCAACCACCACCAAAAGACAAAGAAGAAAATGATACAAAATCACCAGAAGAAAAAGTGCTAGAAATCCCAGATAAGCCAGATAAGTGTGAGAAGCCCGAAACCGCTATCGCTTCGGCTAACGCAACCGAACCCGAAATGGTTGTTATCGTTGAAAAATCAGAAAAACCAGTGTCTAAGGTTGAAAAAGACGATAGAAAACAAGCTGAAAAGGCAAAGGTAGAAAAACCAGTTGCCAAAGCTAATCAATCGGAAAAGCCATCAGCAAAATCAAAATCTCCAAGGCAGTCAAAAGCAATTGCTGCTGCCGCAATTTTAGCAGAGGCTTCCGGGCAAACATCTACCGAAAAGAAAAAAGATTCTTCAGCTATTAAATCAAAAACAAAAATCGAAAAAGAAGTCGCCCTCGCCCAGTCTCTATCACCGACAAAAACCGCCGAAAAGGCTGATAAGAAAAAACCTCTTAATAAAACTAAAAAATCAAAGGCATTACCAACAACACCGTCTACGCCTAGCGACCGCAAGAGCCAACGTCATCGTCTAAAAACTATTCTGTATCAGAGTCCGCTGCCTGAGTTGGCTTTCATAACAAAATTGTCGGCCAGCGAAGCTTCCAACTCGCCCAAGCCACACATGTCAAATGAGGACAAGTTGATTGTTTTCTACAAGAATGAGTATATGGCAGTGCGTAATGCTGAAGGCAGTTTCTTCCTTTGTCAGACTCTGCAAAACGTGTACCGATCATCGCCTCGCATAACCATTCGTTGGTTGTCGGAGGACAAAAAGGACAACACTGTTTTTATACCAGATTTTTACGATCACACGGATATTGAATGTGTCTTGACGACTGTGGACTTAAAGAAAATTGAGAAGGGTCATCTTAGATTGCCAGAAGCCGAAAAAGTTCGTATCGAGAATATTTTGAAAAAAGCAATAGATGTTGAGAAGGGAATAGTTCCCAGACCCGATGTAACTGAGGAAAATCCCGACGGCTGTAAGTTTAGTTTAGATGGTTTTTTAGGTGTTGGTCAATATTTGAATCAATATTTTTTTTTTTAATTTTTCAGTGGATATTTCGTTATACAAAGATGAATCTCAAATAGAAAAGAAATTGTCGCAGAGTAGTTCTAGAAAAAGGGGACGTTCTGCAAGAATTCGTAGTCAAAGCAAAGCTAAGTCACCATCTAAGAAGAAGAAGTCGATGTTGATAAAAAAGAAGAAAAGGAAAAACTACGATGGTAATGAAAGTAACACAACCGATGAAAAGAGTGAAGAGGAAGGCGATGATGACGATGATTCGGAAGTCGATATGGAATACAAGCCTACCAGTAGCCGAAAAAAATCTGCTCAGAGCAATGCAACACAAAGTACCAAGTCACTAAGGGCTCAAAGATCGCCACTTGCTAGAGCGCGAGCTGCTTCTCCATTGACCCCGACTACGTCCAGATCCAAAACATCTGTGCCTGAAAAGGTAAGCAAGGCAGCTTTAAATTAATTTTATTCATACCAATACTCAATAAACTAATTTCTAAATGAGTTATTGTTGTGTTAGTTTAATTTAATATAATGATTTGTTTAAGCTTAATTTTATTTATTTTAAGCTAACTAAAGAACAAACAAATGTTTTATAATAATTTTTTTACGATTTCATTTCCGCCGCAAAAATACTTCCAATTGAATTATGTACATTCAATAAAATGTTCCCCAAAAATAAAACAAAAAACGTTTTTTTATAAGATTATTTCAAGGTTTTTGAATTTAGCCAAATTTCTAAATAAATTCTTTCACAGAGTGGTATAGGGTAGAAGTGACTTCGACGTTGATTTTACATCGCTGAAGAAAAAATGTAATTTTTTTTTTTACTGATTAACCTTGAAACGAATCACCAGACAATTGAACATTTGAAGCATTGAAAGGATACATTTTACAGACAAAGTTATGCAAAAAACATCTTTATCTTCTTTTAAACTTAAATAAGTGGCGCATCCTTTTAGTCCTTTTTTTAATGTTTCTTAAAACGTCTTTCTATTCTTTTGTGGCATAATTTATAAATTTAGTAACAGAAGGAACTTAGCAAATTAATGCTGTCACTTTTTTTTTTATAAATAACTTCAAACAAAAATTGGTGAAAACATAGCAAATGGGATTTAAGTCAAACCTAAAGTTGGTGTGTTTGCTGAATCTGGGGAGTCATTCTCAAAAGTAGTAATTTTCAAAACGTCTATTATTAACTTCATCGTCAATAATTGCTTTACATAACTTTATCACTATAGTCTCGTCAATCGTTTTCAGTATAAGATCATTCACTAGTGAAATCCATAAATTGTGAAATTGTGAAAATTTGCAAGATTTCCTGTTATAAAACATAACTGTCTTTTTTGTTTGTTGCCGCCGATGACGATATAGTCATAACTTCAAACTGTAAGCTATTTATGTCTTATATTAATAAATCCAATTATAATATATGTAATAAAAATCATTTGCAAATTTGTATACAATTTAGGGATGAGTATCCTTTCTAGGCCAATGTGTATAAAGCCCATTACGTCCATGGAAAGGAATATTTTTATTTATTTGTATTCTTTGATTTTTGTTAATATTCGTTCCATTAACCTCATGGTAGGTATTGAAAACTTGATAAAACCATTGCTTAATTTCAGACTTTTCGTTTTCTCTAAAAAAGACTCTATTTTATTCACAGGGGACATAACTTGGCTTCAAAAATATTAGTTGTTTCCGAAACTATTTAGGCTAATGTGCTTTATGCAAAACCGAGTCTGGATAGCAACTCGACTTCCAACGGAATCGATGCTGCGCTATTCTGGCCAAACAACACCCGAATGAAAGTATGTCTAGATTTTTGCTGAGTTAAACCTCCTGACTCAGTTAGTTGACGAGCCAACTGGCATTCCTGGCGTTGCAGCTCAGTCCGCTAACATTCTAGACTTGTTTCTTACATCTGATCCTAACACATAATGCGATCAGTGTATTGTCGTCTCTAGGCACATTAGACCATTACGTCATATCTGCTAATTTCTCATGGCAAAAAAAAAAACAGTTAAAAAGTAAATGTCTACGAGAATCGTATGGTAATATGAGAAAGCCAACTGGGGCCGTTTCAACAACTTACTTTAACTGTTCACTATGCCTCCCGCAGATATGGTTACAAACTTAATTCTTGTGGAATGAGAAAGTTTATCCCGAAATCTATCAAACCCAAAGAAAACTCATAGTTTGCTTCGAGCTGTAAAGAGGTTTTTAGGATCAAAGATGTTAGTTTTCGGATAAATAAGCCAACCCCAACCTGTAACGGACATTTTCGACGCATTACATTTTTGCATGACCAGAAATAATGGCAAAAAATGTCCCAAAGTCATCATCGGTTCCTATGCTCAACAATTTGCTTGGAACTTAGTTTGCTGTTAATTCTATGCAATGCCAATGAGTAACATGACTCCCCTGTGCCTGAACGCGTAAACGATTCTATGTGACGGAAATTCATTCAATGGGAAGTTATCAGTGTGGATCGCATCCCAGCATCTTTTCAAAATCATTAGAAGACGAAAATTGAAAAAAGTCTATTATATATGAAATATAATTAATTCGTCATCAGAATCATAAGAAAAACACTTTTTACCATTCAGGATTCGCATATTTTTGGTTAATTTTACCAGCAGCCAAAACATTTAAACTAACTATTTAAATGCAGTTATTTATCGTTAAATAAAACAAAAGTCTCCGATTCTATAATATTTTCCATCACTGTATTTATTTTCTATGTATATCTATGTTGGAAATTTAAAAAAATCATTTTGCCCAATTAAAATGGGAAACAATTAAGATAGGGACTTTTCAACATCCCACATGTCTTACAAATAACCTTTGAATATGGAAAAGTGTAGTATTCATGTCAAAACTAGTCTTTCTTAAATCTTGCTTTTTTATTCCAGTACTTAGTAATTTATATTATTCCAAGTACTTAGTAATTTATATTTCGTGTTTAAAATTTTAGCGCTGCCCCGTCGAAAAAGATTCGCGCTACGAATGGTAAACATAAGTGTGTCTTAACAAAAATATTTCTTACTATGAAAAAATGACCATTTGTATTTAAATTTATAAAATTTAATCCAACGAAACGTTGGAAACATTTAAAAAAATATGTATTTATTAATTGCATAACAAATAAAGGATCAAAAAGCCCAACTGACGTATACATATGTATGTATACTGAAAAATATTTATTATTAAATCACTAGTCTCGGATTCGATAGCAAGGCTATTGTACTTTTGATATAAGTTGTGCGTGCAGGTGGAGGTTTAGGTTGGAAATGTTTCCTTATATTCACAGAAGAGGTGAAAAGTGTCCGTTTCTGTCTCTCACACTTTACATAAATCAGATGTCTCGGTTTCGTTCTTTTATGTGTGCACTAATTGAGTTTTGACCTGTTATTATACCAAGCAATAGGGACAATTGAGATTTTCTGCTTTGGAAATGTCGGCCATAGATTTCTCGAAACCCAACAAGTGACAAGGCTGACCGTTTGTTGTTTGCAGTTTTTAGTAAACTTTGTTGGGTTTTACCGGAAATTTGTCTAAGTAGCGTATTAATAAAATGTATGGTTCGGCTCTGTTTAACTAATTTCCTAGTTATTTCATTCTCGTCATTATTCATGTAACCTGGTCGCCCAACGAAGGGTTGCGGTGTTCGATTCGTAAATTCCTCTGTTCACCTATCTCAAAAAATGTCTGTAATTGTGTTTCACTCGCAGCGTTAGGCGCTCCAACCTGAAAAAGCCTTTAGATAAAGTGTGTTTTTATTTTTATATAAAATTTTCCTTGAACTAACCTACTTCCACTAATTCTAATTCTCGTAGAATGGTTCATCTTCGTTGTGTATGACGTCAATGACGTTTGATGGTCTTTAAGGCTTTTGATAATTTTTCCAGAGAGCTACAATAGGCACTGATCTAGTTGGATCAATTAAGACCCTTTATAGGGCTATTTTGTTGGTATGCATTTTTTGTCAATGGGTTCCGATATATTCCTGAGCAGATGCGAAGTTTCTTCTTCATATACCATTCTGATAGCAATTTCTGGAGAGAAAGGTGTGGTGTAGGGTGTAGGTGATGAAGTCGCCCGCATAAAGCTTAGCTTTTGTCCCAGGTACGTTTGATGTTGGGTCAGCGGTATATAAAGTTGAATAGCAGTCCTAGTTTAGATCCTTGTCGTATTCCGGCGTAGATTGTTCTGGTTGATGATTCTTCTTTAGCTACCTGTACAGTACATACAAAAATCTATTAAAAAAGCATTATATTTAAGTGTTAAAAAGTAATTGGAAAGTCCAGCAAGCACGCTATGTTCGATTCCTTTTTGTTGAGTCCTCTAGTAACATCACTGTGAAATTCCAACAGTGGATGTATATAATGGAGTGTTTATTACGAAAGCCATACTATAACTCCGGTATGACATCTTTTTCTCTGCAGAAGTCTATAGGGGCCAATTTATATCTCAAGTATCAATTAGCGGCCACTATAACCTTAACTAACCTTTCATTACTATAATCTAGACTAGATCTTTTAATATAAAACAAAAAGTTTTCGTCTAGGGAACTGTTTTAAAAACACCAAGTCTCCAATATGAAATTTTAGAAGGACAGGTATAATCTAGGAATAAAAAATAATAAAACCTTGAACTTCTCTTTAAATTGTAAATTTTCACTGCATTTGATTTGTTTTGTTTTGTATTTTGATAGAAATCTTCAGAAAAAACGCGGTAAGACTCGGTACCAAGAAGTGTGATAATAAAACAACCGGCTAATCAGGACCAATCTATGAAAGATTGACAAATCTCTTAGATTATAATTCACTTTAGGGAATGTTAAAATTACTCATGAAGCTTGGTTCTACTTAACTTCCAAACATTGTCTCGTACATTTAAGACGCCCTCGATTTCGGAGTTTGTCTTTGCAGTCGCTGAGTGTGTGATACACTGCATCATTTAATACATTAAAAATAATTTTTAAGTTTTTTTAGGGTATAAAGTCCAATACTTCCTTATTTATTAAAATTTATAAAACATTAGGAACTTAAAAAAAAATTATTGAATTTCTTTTTGTTTTGAACAGAACGAAAATCCCACATCAGCGTCTTCAGTGAATAGTAGAAACGATCGAGCTCTCAAACGAAGAGCCGTAGAAGGTACCAATATCACGCCAGAGATTTCAACAAAAAAATCAACAGCGGTAGCTCCTCAAAAAACAACTAAAGGTAGGAAGACTCCAAAATGTCTGTAACAATAAGGTTTTCAAAATGTTTAATTAATTTTGTTTTTTTTTTTTTCAAAGGAGTAGGAGTAGACAAAAATTCTAGTAAATCAGAAGGATCTGCTGAAGAAATTTCTCCAAAAGTGGCGAACAAAGCCGCTGTAGTAGCGGCAACATCAACCAAAAAGATTCGAACTGGTGGAGCAGCTACAATAACACCACCAACAGCTTCAACCCCATCAACGTCTGGAACCCGACCAACCAGAAGTCGAAAGTAAAATTATAGCATTTTTCTAGCCTTTCCCTCCGTTATATCAATTCCCCCAATTTAAGAATAGCCACATTTAGAACAACTTTAGTCCCTTAACACACAACCACATATGTAACACTATTTTAAAGATTTAAGAACATAAAAATTAGATAAAAAAAAAGATAGCGAGCACCTTAAGCAATTAATAACCTCATCAAAGAGGCAGCTAGAAACGACAAGATAATTAAAAATTAAGGAGGCAATGAGGAACGACGCGACGTGACGGGCAAAGAGTGCTAAAACATTTAAATCACTTAAGCATTATTAGAGTATTATAAGTAGTTGAAAGTGGTGAGCGCAATTTTTTTGATTTTAAAACAGTTTGTTTCTGCAATCGTTTTTTTTCTTACTTTTTTGTTAAATTTTAAACTTGACATAACACATAGAATTATTATATTAAAAGTTTGTTCATTTAAGCATATCTGCTCAGTTTATAAGGATAATATTCATACTTCCCCTTTTTTTGAATAGATAACAGTTTTTTGTAATCTTTATACATTTTTGTGTAGAATTTATTAATAACCCGGACCCTTCACTCACTAAAATAAAACTTCAAATTATACATAATAAAACATAAACATTATTATTATAAGAAAAAGTATTTGTTAAGCTATACAATTTTATTGTACATTTTCGAATTAATGTACAAAAAGTAACAACAACAAAAACAAAAAAATATTAACAAAATTTGTATGATTTATTTTGTATTCTTTTGGGGTAAAGTAAAATAATTATACACATATATAAAAATAAAATATATATCAAGCATATATTTTTCATTAGTTTAGGCTTATATAATACAAACAAAATTCTTATATAGATTTATAATATAAAAATAATACGATAAACAATTTTAAAAAGAGAGATAAATAATGATAAAAAATGAAAAAAATGCCATTTATGGTACAAAACAAAAACAAATTTAATAAAAACCTTAGTTTCTTCCTGAAAAAATTAAAGTAAAATCACCAAAATAAAATTAAAAAAAAATCAAAAAAAGATAAAACATTTAAATAAGCAAAATTTTAAGGAAGTGGTAATAGTAATCGTTTAAAATTTATAATTAAACAGAGATTAAATGCAATATTTCTGTGCTGTATTGTTTTATTTTATGTCCTTTCTTTTGAATAATAACAAATAAGACAAAATTTATTTTAATTTAAGTTTGTGAAATAAACCGTAAGCAAATACAATTAACATTAACATAAATACCATACTAAAGCATGCGTAAACAAATAATATAAAACAAAGTCTAATAATGTTTCACAAACAAGAAAGTGTTTTAAGAAAATAAAGAATTAAATTCATTTTGAAATTAAAAAAAAGTATATATATATATGAATATATATTTGTTTTCTTTTATAACCGTTTCTGAATTCAATGTTGATAAGAACCTGGGTCTCAACTTACAGCTGAAGCTACTACAGAAAATAATTTTGGAATATTTCCTTAGACCTGAATGGTCAGGAAAGAGAAATGGATTAGTAGCTAGATTGAGTGACTTCGATATTAATCGGAGATTTTTTAATAACAAGCTAGTCGTTTTTAATTTTTAAATTTTTCATGTACATACAGTGGTGGTTGTATAGGAAATCGGAAACAACAATTATACTAAACGCGATTTATCAACTATAATATTTTTTGGAAGCTCCAGTGTACTCATCTTTTGCCTTTGGTCTTTGACAGCTGACATGATAGTTCTAAATATGAGCTTCCCTGAACGTGAACAATTCATAAAACTCTGTTTTGTAAGGAAAATTATTTAAAGTCGACATTTTTGCGCTAGACACGAAAGTGGAAGCGACTAAAGAATTAGCAAATTTAAAAAGTAAATTATTATCAATGTTAGTTGATTGTTTGCAGTTTTTTTTTGTTTATTTATAATAATTTATTAAAAATACAGCGAAGAAAATGGGCAAAAATGAGTCTTGTAGTCCAGACCTCCAGAAGCTCATAGAGCAATGCCATCAGAATGAAAAAGAGTCAATGGATTACATAGCTAAAAGATTAAATTGGCAAAGATGGTATTTGGTAAAATTCAAGTCTATAAAAAAAATTGCAGCTAAGAAACCCCAAAAAGAAAAGATGATTTGCCGAATTAGCAAAGCCGATCTTTTTTTGAATTCGGCAAAAATAAAAAAAAAGGTTGTTTCAACCGAATTTGGTCAAGAGCTATTAGCTACAACCATAAGGCGTGGACTTTTAGAACATGGACTTTAAAGGATGTATTGCCAGAAAAAAAAATCACAAGTTTAAAAAAAGAATTTGAAGAGGCGTTTTTGGTTAAATAAATGTTATTAATTTTCTACTGATATTGTCACACTTTTGTTTTTTATAAAATATTCGCCAATTGTGCATCATTTTTTTTATTTGTATTTATTTACATATTGGACGAGGAATATATTATATAATATATTATATTATAAAGAAATGGACAAAATAATAGAAACGATGAAAAAACTAGCCGATTCGTTACTTTTATCTCCGTGTATTTGGGATCGAATTTAGAGTTTATTGATCGTTGGTTTGGAAAAACAAAGACAATTTTTTTTCAGATAACATGGAAAAAATCCCGTCAAATGATCAAGGAACTTTAAGTTCAATCCCAAATATACAGACATGATAGTTAAGGATTTTAGTGAGTTCTTGATACTTATTTCCACAATCTGAAGTTAGACCAATTTTTTAAATTAAATGAAAAACATATGCTGTTCGATAAATTTGGACTCTAAGCATCAAAATGATGCCTTTTGCTGATGAGTTTGGAAGAGTTACAAAAATACTTTACCATTCTTAATTAGTTTCACTTATAAGGCATATTAGTCGAAATACTTCAGATTTTTTTATAATTATTTCTTTTTAAGTTTAACAATTTAATTATATTTTTAATTACAGTATGGAAAGTTGGCAAGATATTTTTTTAATTTGTTTATACTCTTCCCAATACGCTTTTTATTGCAGTACAATTTGAAAGCCAGGTACCTACCTACTTACGTACCACCATAGCGTGGTTTACCTGCTACGCCCTGCAGTTTGAAAGCAATACAAAACTAAGACCGAGTGTCTTTAGAATTAAAGAAAACGAATTTATTTAAGAAAAAAGTAACATTTCAGTATAAAAGTAAAATGAAGAATAAAGTTAACTTGTTCAAATACACATTTTGTATTATCCTTTCTTATTAATTACGTTTTTTTACGAAGCATTGGATGGCTCAGCCTCCACTTCTGGTGTATCGTCCTTAATTTCATCTTCTTCATCCTCATTCCCATCGACGACTTCAACCCCTTCCTTTAAACCCAATTCTTCGATAGCTTTCTCAAGATCTGCAATTTCACGATGTGCTTCTTCAAGTTCACGTTCAAGTTCCTCGAAGTTTTCGTGTGGAATAACAACTTCACCTAATTCCTGGCGAATAAAATCAATTGGATTCTCTGGTTTTTCCTTGCATTTCATTAGTTTGTCAAAAATCTCGCTGAATGTGTTGATTACGTTATGCTGTTCTAGATATTTTACAAATTTAGCTTTTTTTTCCTCAGAGCATTGAATGGCTGCGAACATGATTAATTTCTTTTAAAATTTAATTTTTTAATAATAGGAATAAAGTTAAAACTTGCTAACAACTTCCACTTTAAATTTCAATTTTCAATTTAAAACTAAAAATAAAATGGTGATTTTCACCGTTATATTTTTTACAGTAACATCCAACATTTGTGTTTAAAGCGGCATATACACGCGTCAAAATCTCATCAAGCATGTGAGAGTGTGTTTGTAAATTCTTTTTCGCGTTGAATATACACACATCAAGCATGAGTCATCAAGCTTAATTTTTTCGTAGATTTTGGATGTGAATGGATGTGAATGGATGTGTGGATTCTTTGTTAGGAAGATATGAGTGACACGGACGATTGTTGTATAGCGTATATAGAGGAAAAATTTGCGGAAAAAACGGATCTGGACGAAAGAGTGGCTGAAAAAACGAAAGCAGTTTACACATGAAAATCTTTTGAATGAACTGAAATTAAGTTCACCAAATGACTTCAAAAATTTCGTTCGCATGAACGAGGAAACATACAACCAACTTATGGAAATGATAACACCCAAAATTATCAGAAAAGATACCGAAATGCAAGAAGCTATACCTGTTAGTCAACGTCTGTCAATAACTCTTCGGTTACTAGCTACAGGCAATACATTTGCAGACTTAAAATTCATCAGTGCTATTTCTGAACAGTCTATTGGTCGTATTGTCATGGAAACGTGCGAAGCTATTATTGAAGTCCTAAACGATCATATCAAAGTAAATGAAACATAATTTTTTCATTTTTATCTTCCATCATGCACATTAAAAAAGTCCTTCCGAATGCTGTCTTGACACTAGCAACGCAAAAATAAGAACGATGCTTGATCAAGCAATCAATCACGAATACACACTTTTCAAGCACTTGTCAAGCATAGACCTCTGATTGAAGAAAAATCAAAACATTTTGATTTCTCGTCAAGCATACACACATTCTATACGTGTTTCAATTTCACAAACACACTCTTAAATGCTTTATGAGATTTTGATGCGTGTATATGCCGCTTAATGTTATGTTAATGATCGCATTTAGGGGCGCTGCAGTCGACAAGTTGTAACAATTGGTCAGTTTATATTTCTGAGATCTCAGAGATTTTCGTGTTTTCTGAAACATAAACAAAATTTCTCACTTTTGATTTCGGAAATTTGAGAAAAGAATGGGCCATTTTCATAATTCTTTGATAATTCTGATTTTGTCTTTGCTAAACTAAACTTCAGTTGATGTTATTCATAGATAATTTAAATCCATTCCAAAACGACAAACTAAGTCTAAAACTAAAGCATCTTGCACATGAGCTACGAACTACGAACTGAGAACTGTAGATGTTCGCATATTTTGACTTTTCTTTCACATGGGCTTTATTTCTATTCGCAGACAGCGACGAATTGAATTTCCCTTTTCTCCATATTTTCCTCAGCCATGATCTTTCACACAAAAACAAAACAAGAGTGATATAATTTTGAGGTTATTGCGCGCGAACAATTTATTCGTTGCAGTGTGGATGGTATGTGAAACGCGAATAGAGTTTGACAGTTCGTAGCAACCACACTGCAATTCGTTACTACCAAACTAATTTTAAATTTTTTTTCTGTTCTAGAGAACAAAATGCAAATTTTATTATCCTAACATTAGTGTCAATTGGTTTTTTATAATTTAAACGTGTTTTTGTTTGAAATTGACTTTTTGAAATGTGTAAAATCACGTTTGTTCTTCCATTCGTTCATTCGTTGTTCGCTCTCATGTGCAAGGCCTTTAAACCCGACATAACATATGTATGTTGAAGTTGTTTTTAACTCTATAAAACGTTAAAAATAAACAAATTAATTGAGAAAATTACGTTGCGAAACATTTCATTTGAAAATATATGTAAGAACAAAAATTAAAATTTCGATAGACGTTAGCATCGATCAATATTTTGACATTTTGCTGAACAGAAAACGAAAGCTCTTCTTAACCCGAACCAACTTCTTTGAAATATATGACGATGATTCAATTCGATAAAAAAAACTGCCAAGCTAGTTTGTGAATAAAAAGTGAATTGAATTTATGTATATTTCATTCTCCTACTCTGTCAACGAGTCTGAGAAAAAAATCCGAAATTTTGGATGTATAAACTAGCCAAATGTTTCCATTTAAATTATTTTTGAACAACGTCTTTGTCAATAAAGTCTATAACTTCGGAAGAAGCGATCCCGAAAACGGTTTTGAAGCGGGATAAAATGATAAACGTTAAAATGCTCCATTTTGATGTTTACATATCCCTCAAAAAATTCCAAAGTGAAAACCATTCAATAGAACGCTTCAAATGGATCTAATCGATTTTGAAGTTTGTGTATCAAGATTCAATTCACAATTATTGAAGTTAAAAATGTCTGACTGTTTAAGTTCTTTTGACAGAAAAGTAAACAAAAAATAACTTTGTTCGTATCTTTTAGTGAAACATTTTTTATTTAACACTATTCTTACAATTGTATTTATGTATGTACCTATGTATATGCTGTGAATAGGTACGGTTACGTATTATTATATACAATTACACACATGTATAATTTATAGTTTTATATATGTATATAGGAAAGCTGTCATAGTTTTATAAATAAAGTTATTTCCCTTAATAAAATATAAAAAAAATATCACTATCATATGAATTTGATTGAAAATATTATTTATGTATATATATTTGAGTTTTTTTTTCAATTTAAACTAAATATTATTTTGTATAATAAAGGTATAACAATTATTAAAAATTGAATATAATAACGTTTTTCCTGTTTTTTTTTTTAAATTGGGATAACGAAATTTATTTTATTTTTAATTATTTGTTGTTGTATATGAAAACATTATTCTCTAACAATATAGATGGTATGTCATTTTTTAAACACAAATTGATAAGTTATACATAATATGTATTGCATTTTTGTATATTGTATATTTTGTATAAGTAGGTTTATGCATGGATGAGTTTTCGTTTGAGTCAGTTTTTGTTTTTCAGATGTATTTACGAATTTTGTATTTGATATATATATATTTTTATAGGTAAATTCATTATTATTATTATATAATATACTTTTATGAGAATGCCCTAAAATTGTCTTTCATTGTATTAAGTTATCATATATTTATTATTATTGTATATGTATATTATTACTGTGCCAAACTTATTCAATGCTTATATTTTGTTTATAATAATAAGTTGTGTTCTTTATAAGAATAAACACTAATAAACTATATTACAAGTATTCTAAGATCCCACTTCAACATTTAAACCACCATCTGTTTAATCTTTTAATTATTAATTAATCTGCATGACGTACCAAAAGCTTAACACAAATAGGGTTGCCAATGCTTAAAAATCTAAAAACAAAACAAGATTTTTTGTAAGTACAGTATAAATAAAAGTTGCACTTAAAAATGGTGTTTGCTAGATGGTTGGTTAAAATCTTAAGGTAGAATCTAGCAATAAAGTTTATGCTTGGGGCTTAATATTCTGTCAATTACCCACTTTGCTTCAAACTTTTGAAAACATGTCAGGCATACAACTTAAGGGGGAGAGTACGATAACTTAGGCGACAAAGTTTAATGACGGATTTGTATGGAACAGTTAAAAACAAGCATTTTTTACTATGGGAGGGGGGGGGTCTATCTCCTCCCGTTTAGGCGGTAGGGGCAGTTAAAAAAAATATGTACATTAAATGGAAAAAAAAATAATTAAAAAATAACGGTAATACCCTCAATTAAGTGTTATACTTTTTTTTAAAGCCAACACTTTTGTCTATTAGCTTGTTTTTAAATCAAGTCAAAACTATGCATAGTTTTTAAAAAAAATTGTTTTAAAGTCAAAATTTTTTTTACACTTCAGAATTTTCAGAAAGTAGTTAGCTTACAGCAAGCGTCACACTACGATCAGAGGCTCATCATTAGTGCATGTGTTAGTTGTTAGCAAGATAATAATACAATTAAAGCCTAACACACGCACAAAATACAAAACATAATTAACATGAAACATGAAATATTACAGAACAACAAAAAATATAATAAAGACGATTACGATAGTGGAGAACTGGTTCTAAACAATGATTTTAATCCCACCTTATTTAAATTTAAATCTATCGATGAACAGTTTAAGTTATATAAAATGCTCATTCGACTTAAGGCTTCATTCTTTCCATAGTTAGTTCTATGGAAGTCAATATGTATAAAGTCAAAAGTACGTAGGTGATGAGTTCCCCCTCGGTAATTTAATGTATACAAGACAGCAAATAAGGTGCATCAATTTCACCATTAATAAGTTGATGAAAAAATATTAAATCATTATTAACACGCCTTTGATGGAGAGTTTGCAATTGAAGAAGCTGAATACGATGTTCATAGGGAGGCAGATTATAAGGATCTTCCCACGGAAGACCCTTTAAGGCGAAGCGAATGAAATTATGTTGAATTGATTCAATACGTTTCTTATGAATTTCGTAATAGGGAGTCCATACCTGCGAAGCATATTCAAGATGAGGACGAACATGACAATTGTACAAAGAAAGAGTAACATAGGGATCATTGAACTCCTTTGCCCAGCGTTTTATAAAACCAAGCATAGAACTTGCTTTATTAACAATAAAATTAATGTGATGTGTAAATTCTAAGTTTGAACAGAAATGAACACCTAAATCTTTAAATGTTGAGACGCGACAGAGTTTTTGCTGAGATATACAATAATCAAATACACTACCGATTCGTTTTTTAGTAAAAGTTATCGTCTGGCATTTTAAAGGGTTGAGTGAAAGGCTATTTTTCCCACACCAGAATGTGAAACTATCAATGTCGGCTTGTAAAAGGATGCGATCTTGGGTGGACTTTATTATCTTAAAAATTTTCATGTCATCAGCAAAAATAAGAACATCACTTGAGCGTAGACAAGACGATACGTCGTTTATAGACAGGATGAATAGAAAAGGGCCAAGATGGCTTCCCTGGGGAACACCAGATTGAGCAACAAAAGGTTCAGAATGACAATTTCTAAATTTTACCTCATAAGATCTGTTTTCAAGGTATGATTTGATCCAAGCTAAAAAAAATGGTGGAAAACCAAGAGCTTTAAGTTTAAATAAAATAATTCCGTGGCTAAGTTGGTCAAAAGCTTTGGAAAAGTCAGTGTATATACAGTCAACTTCATAACCTTGTTCTAAAGCGTTTGAACATATGTTTGAGAATGTGAGGAGATTAGTAACGGTTGATCTTTTTTTCACAAAACCATGTTGCTGTTCGCAAATGAGATTTTTACTAAAAAATGCTACACTTTCACAAACAACTTGTTCAAACAATTTAGGTATGCAAGAAAGCTTTGCAATGGGCCTGTAGTTTGTTATATCCGCCTTGTTACCCTTCTTGAAAATTGGTGTAAGAAAAGACTTCTTCCATATACTGGGAAATTTGCCTGTTTTTAGAGAAAGTTTGAATAAGAACGTAAGAGGTTCAACTAAAGCATTACTACACTTTTTTAATATTATCGCGGGAATGCCATCGGGACCGGCTGAGCAGTCATCATTCAACGCGGATAAAAGATCAAGTACCGTACTCTGTAGCACAGGGATGTGACTACAGCTAGTTTGCGAAAAAGAGTGAAGATTATGAAAATATACTTCATCAATTTCTTGAGGGTTATTAACAAAAGATTCACGGAAATTTGTTGCGAAAGCGTTACAGATATCAACAGTTTTATTTAAAGAAAGATTCTTGTAAGTGAAGTTAACTGGAAAGCCATCTGATTTTTTCTTTAAATTTACAAGTTTCCAAAATTTTTTAGGATTCTCTTTCAAAGAGGTGCCCATATCAGTAACATAAAAAGCATATAAATAATTTGAAAGAGACTTAAATTCGTTAAAAAGTTCAACATAAAAAGAGAAATTGATTGGAGACAGAGTTTTGAGATAAGTTTTCCATGCCTTATTTCTTTTGTTACGCAGTAAACGCAATTCTTTCGTGTACCAAGGGTGGCTAAAGTTTGTATTTCTTGATTTCTTTAAAGGTACATTTTTTTCTAAACAATTATTAAAGATCTTATAGAAATTTGAAACTGCTTCGTCAATATTAGAAAATGCTACATTATCAGCAATTCCAGACATGGTTAAATCTTCAGACAACAAATGGAAATTAGCTTTTCTGAAGTCAAAATTATATAAGCAATCAAAGGAATTACTGTGTTCAGTAAGGTGATTACTTAAGTCAAGAAAAATGTCCAAGGGGGGGTGATATTTATCAATATTAGTAATTCCTGATCTAGATTCTAGAACAAGAGTACTAATAGCGTCAGAAGAAAAGACTAAATCGAGAATTCGATTTTTTGAGTTTTTAATACAGCTAGTTTGCTGTAAGTCAGTAAAAAGGATTTTATCGAGAAAAGATAGTTCCAATTGTGAAGAAGATAGAGAGGCTTCAAGGCAAGATTCGTCTTCCGATGGAATCCAATCAATGTGTGGTAAATTAAAGTCACCTAGAAAAAGTCACCAAAAAAAGTTAAAAAAAAAGGTTTAAAGTGTAATTTTTCAAAACTTTCAAATTATTTACTGTTTTTTTTTTTTTAGAATTCATTGCTCTTATTTGTTTTTTATCAAAAACTGAAAACTAGATGACTTTATGTCTTCTAGTTCTTGAGAAAATTGAAAATTACCAAAATAAATATTTTAATTAAATTACTTTTTCCTTGCTTAAGTATTAACGTAGTCTTATTTTGATAGTAATAATCGAATATGGATTAAGATATACCTAGGGTAAATTAATTTTTCTTAAATCCAGCTTATTTAAATGCAAAAAAAACTTTGCATGCACCCCATCTTGCACCCTCCCCACCTTCCACACACTCCAACTTGCACCCACCCCAAATCCTATAGTGTGCCCAAGCAGGGGGGTTGCAGGGGGGCAGCATGCCCCCCCTTACAGATGCCACTGTTGCATACACCCAAACTCGCGCACACCTTACTGTTGCATACACCCAAACACGTATTACGCATACGCAAATACCAATATTACTATCAAAATAAGACCACTCAACCAAAAAAAAAAAGAATTAAATTAAAATAGTAGTTGTGGTTATTTTCAATTTTCTCAAAAACTAAAAGACATAAAATCATCTAGTTTTCAGTTTTTGATCAAAAACAAATAAGAGCAATAAATTCTGAAATAAAAACAATGGGAGATAATCTTGAAGTATTGAAAAAGTTACACTTTAAACCTTTTTTTAACTTTTTTTACTCAAATTTTGAGTTTAAAATTAAATTTTTATTTTCAATTTTCTCAAAAACTAAAAGACATAAAATCATCTAGTTTTCAGTTTTTGATCAAAAACAAATAAACGCAATAAATTCTGAAATAAAAACAATGGTAGATAATCTTGAAGTATTGAAAAAGTTACACTTTAAGCCTTTTTTTAACTTTTTTTACTCAAATTTTGAGTTTAAAATTCAATTTTTATTTTCAATTTTCTCAGAAACTAAAAGACATAAAATCATCTAGTTTTCAGTTTTTGATCAAAAACAAATAAGAGTAATAAATTCTGAAATAAAAACAATGGTAGATAATCTTGAAGTATTGAAAAAGTTACACTTTAAACCTTTTTTAACTTTTTTTACTCAAATTTTGAGTTTAAAATTAAATTTTTCAAAAACTACGCGTAGTTTTGACTTGATTTAAAAACTGGCTAATAGAACAGAATGTTGGCTTTAAAAAAATGTATACAACTTAATTGTAAGTATCACCGTTATTTTTTAAGAATTTTTTTCCATTTTAAGTAATATTTTTTTTAAATTGCCCCTCCTGCCTAAACGGGGGGAGATAGACCCCCCTCCCATAGTAAAAAATGCTTATTTTTAACTGTTCTAAAAAATTCCGTTATAATATCTTGTCGCCTAAGTTATCGTACTCTTGCCAACTTAAGCATCAAAGGCATAGTTGACGCATTTCTAGTTAAAGCCAAACTCGAGTAACTTAAGGAATTCTCATGTCACGATTTAATGATGAAGGTGGATCATCTGGACTAGGCGAATCATCGCCATGGGGTCGGATCCGAACAACAGCTCTGCGAACTTCCTCATCACGTTGTGGCATATAAAGTCCGGACGGACCCGAATAGCAAGTGGTATTATTGCCAGATAGTCGAAGTTTTTCAGTTTCTCCATTTATATTTTCTGTGAATAATTGGCCCAGATTAAGTTGAGGAATGTCGTAAAATACAGTTAACGTTAGCATCATTGCAATCAGACCTTAAAAATGAAAACAAAAAAGATGGTACATTTTTCATGTTACACTTCTGCACTATGACTTACCACACACTAAATAACATGTAATGCAAATTTTGTAGAGAGAACGATTATCGGGTGCGATTCCATCTCCAGGGATATAATCCCCAAGACCGATCGTAGTGAGTGATATGAAGCAATAGTAGAATGCATCAAGGGCATCCCATTCCGATTCAAGATATGCAAAGACTGTCGTTGGTATTGCAAAAAATAATATCGTAACAAGTGCACCTGTATACAAAAATTAGGGACTATTATTATCATTATTATTTAATTAAGCATATTTATAAGGCTTTGGTCTAGACGTTCTGTCTTTAGGAATGCTATTGCTTACAGAAAATTTTTGTTCAATTAAACTTATTTTTTGTAAAATTATGTAATTATGAATTTAAAAAAGAGTTGTAACGATCTCTCTATACTTGCCTATAATGCTCAAATGAAGTAAACGAATGTTAAAGGGTTGATATAAGTGTCCAAGTTTTGAATTAAGGGTCCCCAATAACCAATTGGCTGGAATTAAAAGTCGTTCAACAACTGCACTCAATAAAACCAATGTTAATGGAATGCCAATGGTTGCGTAGATCATGCAAAAAACTTTACCAGTTTGACTTAAAGGAGTTACATGACCATAACCTTATTATATAAAAATATTATTAAAAACAAAGTATTTTATAAGTTAAATATTTTAAATTATACCGATTGTTGTTACTACAGTACTGGAAAAGAAAAGTGCCTGGCCAAAACTCCAATTTAAATCATTACTGGCATTTCGTAGAGGCGAGATTCCTCGGTCATTTGCTGTTATAACAGCTTGAAGAAAATCTTCCAAGTCATTATCTGAAATGGATACAATTTTGTTAAGTATTAATTGATGTAAATGGGGTTTCAAAGATTATTAAAAATACATAATTATATTATATTCTAGATAATTGAAACCCAAATAACTTGTTTACAATTATTCTCTAAGTTTTAATTACATATACCTGTTGTAGATTTTTGCATCTAAAATAATTGTGTATGTTAAAAATGTTGGTTCGTTTTTTTTTATTTTGTTATTAACAAATTTCTAAAATCGTTCCATTTTAATTAACTTCAATTTACTTTGCGTTAAATTTAATATTTACATTTAAAACGTAAACTTGGAAATACAATATAGTTTGGAACTAGATACCAAATAAAAAACAGAAGATGGCGGACAACGTACTCGTGTACCCGTGTCTTAAAAGTTATTGCGTTGGACTTTAGTTTTATGTTTTATTTTAAGGACCTAATTTTAAGTAGTGTTTAAGTAAAAAAAGATATTGAAATCAGTTTTTTTTTTAAATTTTCTAATACAATAAAATATAAATAAAATTAAATTAAAGTAATATAGATCTTAGGGCCAAAAGGCATTAGTATTAAGTATTATAGTTTAACTTAGTGTGTCTGTATGGGACCAGTAAGTTAGTTGTAAGTTATGGTTAATTAGGCTAGTTTTATGAATTTTTGTCTAGCTTTAAGATAATTTTAAGAATGAACAAATAAAAATGAATTAAAAAAAAGAAAAGTGCGTTAGATTGTCATGCCAGAGGTCTTGGGTTCGATCCCTGCCTGTGCCATCTAATGTTTTATTTTTACGGGTACTACCTCTTGCGAGGAATTGACAAATCCTCTAAGATATTTATTTTTAATTAAAACTATGTTTTTATGGGATCATGACATAATAAGGAACGACAAAAATCTCCAATGGCACAAATCTCGAATAGATAAAGATATTTTAATATCTACAGAACGAAAATCTCGAACAAATTATTAATTCGAGATTTTGTTTTTACCCTTTTGAAGACTTTTACTTAAACAAAACGCAGTATTAAATTAAGGTATGATAACAAAGAATCTTCCAAGCGGAACAAGAATACATTTTCACTAATCAAACGCATGGAACATAAAAAAATATTTAATTTTATACATATGCTATACAAATTTAAAAACCTAATTTACAACAATTAAATCAAACAAAACTACTACATAGCTAGAGGCTTTTTGAGTAGGCATAAAATCAGTTTTTTTTTTTTGTAAACCCGTGTCTCTTAATTTTCTTCTCATTTTTTCAAAAAAAAAATTACTAATTTTTTAGCCAACAGTTATCATGTAAAGGCTTCCACGGATCAACAAAAAAACAAGGAAAACCAATTGGCTTAGATTTTGTGGAACAAACGAAAAATTAATAGCTCAATGTATTGAAATATGCCAAATTCGTTGCCTTTGCAAAAAGAGTATAGGTACGTACATATATAATTGCATTTACTAACACTGATCGACAAGTTAGTAAATTTTACTGGCAATAAAATTGGCGTGTATTTTGATGGCCCAATTCAAATCCGACCTCAAAATGAATGTACCACGTCAGGTTTTTGAGATATTACTTTTTGGAATTCGAAAAACACGTATTTTGATGCTATGTTAATATTTGAAGTTGCTTTTTTCAATAAAAACTGCGATGGTTCTCCAAATCTATAACCTTTTTCTTCAATACTGAAATATTTATATTATTAACTTCCCATAGGAAGTTATTGTAATGGGTCCGATTTGACAAATTGAAAATTTTGACATTTCTCGACGTTTCAAGGTCCCTAGAGTCGAAATAAAAGATTTTTAGAAAGATGTCTGTGCGTGCGTGTGTACGTACGTCCGTACGTCTGTACGTCCGTACGTCCGTACGTCCGTACGTCCGTACGTTCGCGACGTTTTTTTCGTCGTCCATAGCTCAAGAACCAGAAGAGATATCGACTTCAAATAAATTTTGTTTTACAGATAATAAGGCAGAAAGATGCAGAAAGGGCTCTCAAGAAAATTGCGTGGGTGGTTTTTTTACCATAGCAGTTTAAAAAAAAGGTGAACATTTTGGTTAAACCTAAATATCTCATGAACCAATGACGCTAGAGACTTGAATTAAATTTTATATTATATATTGTAACGTGATACAAAACAATTATATTTTTGGAAAAAAATCCAATTAACGGTTTTTTTTATAAATCAAAAAAACTGAAAAAAAAAATTTGTCACCTCGAAAATTTTACGACTAAAATATGATTTCATCTCCAAAACAATTTTGTGCAATGAAGAATAATGTTTTTGACATCTGATAAAATTTTGAGAAAAATCGAATTGACAGTTTTTTTACAAAAAATAAAAACCTAAAAAAAAATTAATAAAAGTTGGTAAAAATTGATTTTCGACTCAAATATCTTTTCAAAACTTTGAGTTATTGGCTTTAAACTACTTTTATCTTTCAAAAATATTGTTGTCAACATTCAGTAAAATTTTGAAATAAATCGAATTGACAGGTTTTTTACAAAAAATTAAAAACCGAAAAAAAAAATTAAAAAAAGTTGGTAAAAATTGATTTTCGACTCAAATATCTTTTCAAAAATTTGAGATAACGGCTTCTGACTAATTTTTACTTATAAGAAATATTTATTTCAACATTCAATAAAATTTTGAGAAAAATCGAATGGACAGTTTTTTTTACAAAAAATAAAAATCTAAACAAAAAAATTAACAAAAGTTGGTAAAAATTGTTTTTCGACTCAAATATCTTTTTAAAACTTTGAGATATTGTTGTCAACATTCAGTAAAATTTTGAGAAAAATCTAATTGACAAGTTTTTTACAAAAAATAAAAACCTAACAAAAAAACAATACTAAAACTTGGTAAAAATTTACTTTCGACTCAAACAGCTTTTCAAAAATTACAAATATTGGCTTCAAACTTATTTTATTTCACAGAAAATATTGTTTCTGATATTCAGTAATTTTTTTAATAAAAATTCAACAGTCCGTTTTTTCATAAAAAAATAAAATCTACAAAAAATAGTACGCAAATTTGGTAAAAATTGATACATATAGACAAACTTTTAAGCAAGACAAATCGACAGACGGGATGGGAAGTTATCAGTGTGGGTCGCATCCCAGCCTCTTTTTTTATATGATATTCGAAAAGTCCTTATAAGTTTCACCTGCCTTACAAAAATCTGAAAGAAACGCTTAACCATGTATGCTAAAACGGTTTTCAACACAAAAGGTAAAACGGTTTGAAAGTAAGTTTGTTCTTATAAAGAATCTGTTGTCTACACAGTTCTATAAATATTTGAAATATGTTCATTAAAAAATGTAAAAATAATGTTGAAACGAGTATTTTTAAAATTTGAGCAAATAGTTGAAATTAAAGATTGGATACAAAATCAGCACTAAAATTTAAGTCCAAAACGTATTCTTCAAAGCTATGCAAGTATCAAATTCAAGATTTTCTCAAAACTTCACAAAGAGTCAAATAAAAACTCATAACTAAAATGAGAATTTTCTGAAACTAAGTAAGATGCTGCAATGATTTAATTTGTATCTAAAAGAGAAAGATTTTTACTTTGCAAAATCATCATACAATTTATTGTTAAGATATATTTTGGGTTTAAACTTAGACTTAAACACCTGTTTTTAGTTGTCTTTAGCATTTTTAAATGAGCATATTAAAAGCCAAGAATGGAGTGTAGGACATAATGATTCAAAAAAAGTATTGTATTGTAACGTAATTTTGTCGACCAGTGTAATTATATTGATTTTGCGAAAACGTTTTGGCAATGAGAGTACCTTTTTAATAATCGTGAGCACGAATGCAAAAATCTAGTATAAATACACGTTTGAGAAAATGATTACGCGCGATTTATAAAACGAATTAAAATATGATAAAAATTTAACTTTTCCACCTTTATTTAATTTAGGACATTAACGACTTTAACTTGAAGAAATCAACTCTTATTGATCCACGTTTTGTCATTTCAGTTCAGTTGAATTTCATGCCTTAGTTTCAACATAAAACAAAACTATCTATTTTTATTTGAATGAATCCCAAGAGACAATTGTATCTTATGCCTACAATATTCAACTACACAGATAGCTACACGACTTTAAGACCCAGCCAGAGCCAAGGACTTAAATAGAAAATACCTTCATTATCCCAAGAATTATTGTTTCATAAATATTCAACAAGCTATACGAGTACAATATACTCGTCCTCGTACCCCATGTGCATACAAAACAGCTTTAGAATCTTATTTACCGTAAATTTGAGGGTACTTAAGTAGGAACTCTGATCTTCTTTTGAGCACATCGATTGTGGCGTTTCGTGCAACAGGAGCTTCGATGGCCTGGAAACAAAGGCTTCCAATCACCAAGTACATGGCGTACAGGAACATAAAGAATATAAACCACACGTGCTCCCTCCTCAGTCGTTCGCGATCTCCTCCTATCACCAGTGTCGTACATTGTGGCTGATGCAAAGCTGCTATGTTTTGATAAGATGAACGCGTGTTCGTAACTACCGACGACGTCGATGACGATGGGGCCAACGAATCATTTAAATTAATTTTTGACTTATCATCTTTGAATTGGATTACATTATCAAACTGCGACAGAATATTTGTTTGTTTTTTGAACCTATCGAAACCCTCGTCCGTGATTCCAGATAAGGAATCCCCTTTTAATGAAGATTCTGGAATGTGCTCCACAGGCCGCTGCCATCGGTTTGGATCAATAATTTGGACTGAAGGTGGTGGTAGTGGTATTGGTATGACCTTATCGAGATCTTCGTAATCATTTCGGTCCTTGCTTTCTGATATAATTCCTGCTGACTTAAGGTTGGCTTTTGTCTTTTGGTATTTATTTAGTTTTAATTGTTTTGCGTAGTGTGTTGTTATTGAAGTTATTGTTGTTGTTGTTATTATTATTGTTATTACACTCAGACGATGCGATATTTTTATCGGTTTGAGAGGCTTTTCCAAATTTACCATCACTCCCTAGATTCATAATTTGATTTTAATTTGGATCCTTTTTTTAAGTCTGAACAAATTTAAAAATTCAAAAATAATAATAAGTTCTTAAGTTTTAAAATACTTTAATATTAACAACAATTTAAATGGTTTTGCAATCGAGATAAGTTTTGTTAGGTACTTATATTTCAACTTTTTAAGGTTTTGAACATTTCAAAATCTAACATTATAACACAGTAGATGACTATATATTTCGATCTTGGCTTTATAAATACAATTAAAAGACTGAAGCCTTCAGACAAAATGGTTGCAACTTCGAGTTGAAGATTAAAATTTTAAGTTCCCGCAATCAAAATCAACAGCTTCATTAACCCAAATGTTTGTTAAATCAATGTATAAATATTTCATGGCCAAGCGTCATTTATTGTTATTGTTTTAAATTAAAAATATATTATTGCATTGTACATTAAGGTAATAACTAAATTTAATTGAATAATAAAATATAAATAGTGTCGCGCGCCAGACTCTTGTCAATATCGATAAAAAATTTGGAACATTTTTTTTTCTTACATATAATAATTATATATTCCCCCGATAGTGAAATACTCATTATATTCCCATAATCAAATTGCATTGGCATCAAAAGTAAATAATATGAAAGTACATTGTACGTACCTACATATGCATGTGATACGTATAATTATTATATGAAATCGATTTAACGCCCATTTGGTGTATTAGTATGTCTTCGCTGGGAAGGGCTGTTAATAATTAATAATGATTATTTATACATCCCTAATCAATGTCGACTATATGTATATCAAATGTTATGAAACTTGACATTTGCAACTAAATTTTCCACGGTGGTGTTTAATAATTATCTAAATTCCAGACAGTTATAGCTTAATCAGCGTGTAGTAGTAGTAGTAGTTAACAAAATAATTTAGTAAAGTAATAATTTTGTGAGAAAAGAACATATTTCTTACTAGCGGCCCGTCCCGGCTTCGCACGGGTAGACATAAATAGGTACAGATATTTAAGTTATAAGCATGCTAATTAAAACGACCATGAATCACTAAATTAGAAAACATTTGTTTGTCCTATCATTAATACTCTTCGCAGCGTATGCGATGAAAGACATCTAGTACTAAATATAGCCTATGTTAATCAGTGATAATGTAGCTTTCTAATGAAAAAAGAATTATTAAAATCGCTCCAGTACTTTTTGAGTTTATTCGTTACGTACAAAAATACAAATCTTTCCTCTTTATAATAATAGTGTAGATAGTGTAGATAAATATGCATATTTGTTATTTTGAAGTTATAAATGATTTTAAAAATAAACCATCTTAAGATTTTAGAACATATATAGGTACATATTTGTTTGTCTATTTATTAAGTGCTTTTAGTAAATTTGGTGTTTGTTTCGTCATGTTCTAATGAAGTAATCAATAAATCTGGATTTTTTCACAACGAACCAAAATTTTGATTGTTAAACTGGGTAAAGAAAAGAATGTTTCATTATTGAGAGCATACCTAAATATGAAAGTATCCCTGAAAATTTAAAAATAACTAAAAATTACCAACCAAAAGAGCCAGTCAATTGTGTGGGTATTTCAAGACAAGCCGCAATCAACAAAAGTCGCCTGTTTCTTCCCCTAACCATAACACTTAGAGAACATGTTTAGTGGAAGTATTTGGACAACCAATACAAGACGTCGAATTATTCTTGGTCATGAACACTTGAGTTTTTGACTCAACAATTTCAATTGATCCACTTTACAACCTGACACCTAATGACAATTTCTTGAATCTGCCTCAGGCGAAAAAACTCTTAGAGATTTCTCACGAAGAGTGGTAAAAATGTTTCAATAATTGTTGAAAAAATGTATAAATGGTCTTGGGAAAAATATTGAAACACAATACAAATTAAATATTTTTGTGTAAGCATTGTTAAACCAGCATTAAGAAAGATCAACATTCGTAGTAAAGTTAGTATAGTTAAATTTCCTAGAATAACAAAAACACTTTTTTCAACGTGTAATATTTGAGTCAATAAATATCGACCTTAATTTACGTCAATTACAAGAGTACAACACTGTCTTTTAAATAAATAAAACCCCATCAACTTCACTTGCATATCTTATATGATTTAAAGATCTTGTAGTTTAGAACATTCAGAGTACAAAATGTATGTGTATGTGTACATATGTTTAACATAAACAAGATTCTACGAAAGATTTAATTAGAAGTTTTAAGCGACATGATACTTTTTAAATGAATATAACAAACAAACTTTAAAAAACTTGAATCTTTCAATAAGAATTTAAAAGAAACGTAAAATGTTACAAATTATCGAGTACTTCATATGAAACGAGAAGGTACATACCATTGAATAATTACAAATAGAAGTGGACACCGAACATTTGCTCAAACGACCATGCGACTTATGAGCATCCAGTGAGTACTATTAGTAGCTTGAATATCATTTTCATGATATTGGTTTTTGTATATGCTAATTTATATCCTCAAAAGGGATTAAAAAAGTCCTTTTGGGATCTTTTTTGAAAACGAACTATATAAATATTTATAGATGAAGACAATAATAATATGTACGCGTTAAATGGGATAATGTGTTTGTGTCGCCACAAAAAAAGGAATAGGTATACCTAAAATCTACATCTTAATATGTTAGGTAGGTATTTGAAAATTGGCATTTTCTTACTATTTTTATTTTGTTTTGGAGATTTGGTTAAATTGATTTACCAAATCGTTTACTTGGAGGTTTATTGTTCCAAATAAAAAAAATTGCAATTACTTTTTCATTAATTTTTTTATCGGTACTGGCAGATATACCATTTTACGAATACATAGTTTTGTGAATGTTAGTACGGTATAGCCAAGTGCATGTAGTATGATAACTCAAAAAATAAATTTCTTCAGTAAAGGCATTTGAAGGTTTTTAAACTTTTTAAATAAACTGAAACAAAAATGGAATACATATAGGTAATTTATTTAATAGTACTTATATACCTATGCACTACTATTTCTTGAAACTTTTTTACAATTTGCAATGTTTTATTTTGTCTTAATTTTGTTAAGGAGACGTTGAAAATAATTGGAATGAAATAAATGAAAATGACGATGAAATGTCCTTTACATAGGTATTTTGTAGGATATATTGCAAAATCTGTGCTATAGAAAAATGACTGATTAATGCAAATTGTTTATGGAGAAAAGCAAATGTCCAAACAAAGACACTTCATATATAGAGTGTCCGTGTGTCAAAATAACTATGAAACAAGGGTACATTTAATAAAATTTCGTCAATTCGAAAATAAGATTAATGGAGGCTTGTCAATTCCCACAAGAGAATTCGTAAGTTATGTAAAAACTACTGTGCAATATTTTGTAGAAGATTGCTTCAAAAGTACACTTTGCTCAGAATTCAACCACAACAGCACTTAATTATGAAACTTATGTTAAAACTAAATGATGAACAACAAAAATCGTATATCAATCAAAATTCGCTAGCAGCAGTTTTTCATAATGTAGCTTGGTCTTGATCATTTAGTTTCAATCTTAGTTTCATACTAAATTTAACTCGATCGAGTTAAATTTTAAAGGAAGTGTTTTTTTTTTTCATTGTAATGTACATATGTACCAGTATACCTATCTGATCTTATTAATAATATATTCATGTACTTTATCTTTTTTACGCTGTTTTTATTTTATTTAAGAGTTTTGGTAAAGTGTTGCAACTATAATTTGATGTGGTTTGTTCGATTTACAGTTTTTTTTTCAAGCAAAACAAAAATTACTTAAAATCGTCTGCTTTACCTACAAAGTATTTGAAGTTAATCAAAATATTGATAAACAACGTAAATCGGCGAAGGTTCAACAAGATACCTTAGGTATATGTTAGTACTTTACTTACCTAACTCAAGAAAAAACTCAAAACTGTATGTTTTAAATATAACATAATATAACACCATAATATATATTTACCTTATGTAAATTGCATACATAGGTATTAACTAGGATCTAGATATACATATATGTACAGACATATGTATGTAGGTAAATACTATTTTTGTGTTTCAAAGACCAAACCAAATTTTGCACTTGTCAAATTGAAATCTAATGAACCTACCTACTTACCTTACCTACTGATAACCTTCATCTATTGAACTGGTATTTAAAGTAGATATATTGTGATATGAATCTACAAAGAAGGTATACCTACCTCCCTCAATATTTGTTCAAATGTAAGGTACAGATAGAATTATACTCAGGTACTGCCTTGAAAATTATAGGTATGTAGGTAAATATTTTTCCGAAAGTAGGTTAATTTTCATAACTTTCATAGATACCTTTGTCAATTTCATTAAATTAAAACAACACGTCGATAAATATAATTATGTCTTGTTCAAGGTTGACGCAACACATTATTATAAAAAGAGGCTGGGATGCGACCCACACTGAAAACATCCCATCCCGTCTGCCGATTTGTCTTGCTTAAAATGTTTGTAGGTTTTCGTGTTTTGTTAAAGAAGTTGTCAGTTGAATTATTCTAAAAATTAAAAAATTTCCAACAATATTTTGCATATAATGAAAAAATTTTATTTCACAGTCGAAAATTAATTTTTCCGAACTTATAGTAATTTTTTTTCTCAAAATTTTACCAGATGTCAAAAACGTTATTCTTCTTTGCACAAAATTATTTTGGAGATAAAATCATTTTCTTTTGTAAAATATTCGAGGTGACAAATATTTGTTTACAGTTTTTTTTTTGATTTATAAAAAAAACCGTTAACTGGATTTTTTTTTAAAAATATACTTGTTTGGTATCACGTTACAATATAAAATTCAATTTAAGTATCTAGCGTTATTGGTTCGTGAAATATTTTGGGTTAACAACATTTTCATTTTTTTTTAATTGTTATGCCTGGTAAAAAAAACAATTTTGTTTAGAGTCCTTTCTGCATCTTTCTGCATTTTTAACTGTATAACTAAATTTATTTGAAGTCGATATCTCTATTGCTTTTTGAGGTATGGACGACAAAAAAACTTAGCAAACGTACGGACATACGAACATACATACGTACACATGCACGTACAGACATCTATCTAAGAAACTTTTATTTCGACTCTAGGGATCTTGAAACGTCTAGAAATGTCAAATTTTTCAATTCGGCAAATCGGACCGATTACAATAACTTCCTATAGGAAGTTAAAATTAAAGCGACTACAAAAACTGCTAAACGTCAAAACTACTTCCATGCCACCGGCAACCTAAAGCAAAACAATATCTCAAAAAAAATACGTAAAAACAAAAAACAAAGTAAGAAAATAATTCTTAAAGCTATATATGTACCTACATACCTACCACAAAATGTATATAAAAAAATTCAACAACGCGAGTAGAAATTGTATGTTATTTGTGTACGCGCAGTGCACTGGTAAATGTTAACAGTAGGCTTTAAGAATACTTTTTTACTCCACTTTAATTATATCTTTTTTTCTTCAGTCGACAGTTTTGTTTAAAACAAAGAAATCTGCCAAAAATACTATGTAGGTAGGTACAAACTAGGTACTAAAATAGTTGAAAAATCTGATAGGTAGGTACGCCCTCAAATTATGTTATACATATAGGTATATACACATACATATGTACATATAGGTATCTACCTATATTCATATTAACCTACTAACCTCCATTTGTGCATAATGAATACCTACATAATATGTAATTACTAATTACCTACCTAATATTTGCCTAAACAATATACCTACCTATGCTTATGTATGTACATTTGCAATGTATGTATATCTACTTTGTAGTAAAGTATGATTCGTCCACTATCCCTATTTTCAGAAAAAAAAAAGAAATTTAAAAATAAACCTATCCCAACCCATATCAAACTAATAACGAAATTGAAGAAAAATTCACCGAAGCTCACAAATCATCATCATGTCGAATACACCGAAAAGCACCAAAATCATTTTCGTTTTATGAATGAGAACGAAATTAAAAAAGAAAAACAAACCTTCAAAATACATTTTCTGCAACGAACGTGATTTGGCCTTGAATGCCACACTTTAAAAGACATACGAGTGTGTACCTACACAGTATTGTTATTGTTGTTTTTTATTCTAAATAACAATATTCCGTTAACTTTCTCGACCATAACAAATTGTGGTAAATTTCCCATAAGGACCAAATCTGTAAAATTGGGTGTTGTATTTGATAGACTGATACAATAACTCGCCGTGCGATACTAGCGACTTATGAGCATTTGAAAAATAAGTGTCGCCATCTAGATCAGGATTTGCCCGGTGTCCCTTCTATTTGTAATTATTCAATGGTACATACATATGTATATGCACTTATAATCCCATTCATTTTGTAGCATAATCAAAAGTCTTTTTATCTAAGGTAATTTTGATTAAACTATTGCTGGATTTTCTAATACAATTCCCTGGGTAGTAGCAACTAAGAATAAAAAAATATAAAATCAGAAAGAAATAGTATTTCTATTTTTTGAAAACAATACTAGGGGTGAATTTGTTAATAGTCAATTTAATATAAGTACTCATTTCTTCAGATCATCCCTAAGAGGCTTTTTAATATACCTACCGTTACCATTTATCATTGAGTAAAAGTAATACTTACAAGAAATGTTGCAGGATTAATAATATTATAAGACCGAAAACAAATTTTAAACATCATAAGACAAACATTTGTGGTTGATTTGCATCTTTTGAATTATTTCGGATCAAAAATTTGCTATTTTTTATATGGTGTTTAGCCGCAGACTCTGGTAGTTAGTGTTATTACTTGTTTAAGTTTATTTTGTAATTTATTACATATAAATAAAGTTATAATAATTAATATAATAATTTATATTGTGCGCGCTCTTAAGGGGTAATAAATACTCCTTAAGTGTATAGGATAAGAAAGGATCGATTTTGAATGTCTGCGCAATGTAATGAATGGGAAAATATGAGCCTGGTAAGGCATTCGTGCAGTGCGACTAAAAAACGTCCGGAATTGGGATCTAGACTAAACTGATGAAGATTTCTCGAAGTACGGGTACTACGGTTGAATTGTTTTAGGAGAGAAATGCTACCGGCTATTTCACTTGATCATTGTCGTAATATCGATACAATAATGACAGGCCAATGGCTGTTCGACCATCACGTATTACGTATTCAAATTTTTATTACTTATAATGATAAATCAATGTTCTCACCGGGAAATTTTAAATAAAGTATAGAAACGAAACAAACAAACTGTATCTTATTAATTTTCCACACAATCCACCCATGGTTGAATTTCTGGGTAAAAACTTGCACTACTCTACTGGATTTTGGAATAAATGACACTCATTAATTCCATTGCATCGCCAAAGCTGCACGCTGCTGATGGCTGGGCTAGCTGGTCTGGTTGGCTAGTACATGGGGAAAAAGCAGAAAAATGCTAAAGGTTAAGTACTGTGTTCCTTCGTAAGTACAAGTACACATGTTTGATTGCACAAAAGAGGAAACTTTGCAATAATTATTCTACAGGATTTGTTCCTCCAATATGCATGAGCAAAACAAAAAACCTCAACATCTAGAAAAGAGTCAGAGTGGAAAAATATGTAGTCCTCTCAGCGCTCAAGTGCTTCGAGCGAAAACTTTTCAATTAGATTTTTGAACATCCCTCTTATGCCAGCAGAGCAGAGTAGGAAGGGAATCATACAAGTGTTGTGCGGAGTGTTCCATAGACCATAGGAAGTATAAGTGCTTAGTGTAACATAGTTATGCTCTCGGGGATAGGTGCATTATATTGCAATAGTGGACCATGCCAAGAAGGGGTTTACTTAAATAAATTAATAACTGAGAAAGACTGGTCATTAACTTTTATTGTGAGTTTAATCGTCTCTAACATTCTCCTAGTATGTCCATGTTCATGTTATGTTTACGGAAGTAAAAAGAAAGGGTCAGCTATCAAAACTTTGTATCATTTCATAACATTTTGCCATCCATCAAAGTATCACACACAGAGCTTACAACAACATTTTTATATTCTCTGTGTTAAAATAAAATCCTTTCATAGATCATTTGGTTACCAATGGAACATGTCTACATGTTCTTATAGTTGAATTTTGGTTGCGATCAGAATGTTTAACTTGACATTTTTGTTGTAGACGTATAGGAAAGGGTATTTTATAGAAAATAAATTGTCTGCCACAAATTGTTTAGATTTATACGTGTCTTGTAGAAATAAAATCTGTGATTTGTATGAGGTCTTATGAATGTGGCTCGAAGCAAGGGCGGATCCAGACTTTCCATCAGGGGGGGGGGGGGGTCACACACTTAGATGCGTTTTTACTCACCGCTTAAAAATGTTCTTTAATGTTTTGTAAAAGAGGCTAACAAAATTTAAATAACATAATGTGTACGAGTATATTAACCTAACGTTTACACATTTCAATTGCTAAAATGACAATTTTAGTTATCAAATTATTTTAGAACACTGTTGTCCAGCAAAGTATGGTCTAACTATTTAATTTGGATGACTCCTTACATATGAAAGCATTCCTAGATTCAAAAAGTTTTCTTAATATGCCATATTTAAGAGCTTAAACACAAGAGTTTAGAGGGTTTTTGCTGCATTTCACGCAGAAATGTAAGAAATTGTTTTGAAACGTAGCTTTTTTTCCAAAAATAAAATATACTTTTCTTGTATCCATTTCTATTTATGCTAAAAACGCTAAAAAATCCAAAATCCAGAGAATGAGAGAGGATCTGATATGAAGAAATGTCGGGCTTTTTTTGACAAAGTTTTTTCGAACTCAATTTTCGTTAGTCTATTATTACTATAACTATCAGTCTGCTTACTCGTATTTTGACCTTAAAGGAGTCAACAAAACTTAAAAATTTTAGGAGAAAAATGTTTGGTTCTTGAATTTAAGGATATAGGTGCACTTACATAAGTACATAATTTCTCTAAAAAATTAAATTAAAACAAATTAAGGTAAACAAATAAGTTGCGAAGAAACGTTTGTGTGGCAATCACAAATTAAACGTTTCAGAATCTCTTTTCACTTCAAATCTCAAGAGATTCAAAGCTTGTATATCAATAGATATGACCCGTTTATTATGTTTTTCAATTAGCCATTAGTTTAACAAAAGTGTCACTTTTGCTCGTTTTGAGACATTTATATTATTGAAATTCGTGTTTAAATATTAGTTCTAGAGCATCCAAAGCAAATTGACTTTAAAAGTAGATTCATTTAATTTTTTAAGATCTTTTGTATTCAACAGAAAACCAATTTTGAAATAAATAAAATGCACGACTGGGTCGCTAGAACTTGCTAATTTCTTCCAAAAAGTCTGTTTAAAAATATTTCCTATATTTTAAGGTTTAAAAATGTACCTGCAACATAAGTTTTTCTCAAAAATTTAAATGCCATTTTATTTGTCAAAAATCTAGATTAACTTATTTTTTTCGAAAATCATTTTAAATTTGAAATTTTGTCTTAAAAATATTTTTGGTAGGCACTAAATAAAGAGCTTATAAATATATGTACATTTTACATTTAAATTTCGTCAACAAATGACCTCTTTCTGAGATATCGAGTTTCGTAAACAAAATTAATATTTTTTTAAAAATCAAAAAAAAAATACATTTTTGGTCATAAAAATCATCACCAATTTGATCATTTGATCATCAAAAAGAGCTTGCACAGAAAGAGAAGATTATTGAAATCGGTCCAAAGAAAAAGGTTTTTGAGGGGTACCCTTCTGGAGCAATACCAAAATATGTTTTTCTTGTAGAAAGAAGCCAAATTAAGAACACAAAATTTAGAAAAAGTTTAAGAAAAATCACATGTTTTAACCAACAAATTTGTATGGAGACTGCTGTTATTTTTCGTATTAATAAAATGAAAAAACGCCCTACGCTAATCGGCTGAAAACCTTAATTTCAATCAACACAATTGTTTGGACTGTAGGAGCCAGGAAAGACAAACAGACGGACATTTGCTCTTTTTGGTCAAAAGTTGATGAATTATGCTGAATTCCGATTCATATTATGTTGTTGGTCCAGTCCTCAGTTTAAAAAAAGTTTAAGGAAGTAAAATACAAATATTGTTTTCATATACAAAAAATAAATAATTCAAAATATAATAGGGGGTCATATCCATTAACGCAATACAATTAGTTTTGAATTGAAGGAAATTCCTACGATAAAGCAAACAAATTATCTCCCAGGGGGGGGGGGGGGGTCATGACCCCTACCAACCCCCCCTGGATCCGCCATTGGCTCGAAGAGATTTTTGAAATTAATTAATTCCAACACACGTTTTCAATCCTCAATCAAATTTTACTTGTGGTTGTGGCAGTCGTTCAGGCTTTAACCTCAATGAAAGTTTTTTGTTTCAAAACATTAAATGAATGTTCCTTCAATTCAGTTTAAAGTTGGCCTAAGACTAATTAGAAAATAATTTTTAAAAAATCTTTTCCACCAACAGTCAAAAAATATTTGTTCCTTCCTAAAAATAGTCTGAAATTAGCCGACGAAACCTTAAATATTTTGAACAAATTTGAGTTTGGTGAGCAGAGAAAATAAAATTTGAACCTTTTAAAAAAGATTTTATTTGCAAATAATTTGTTTTTCTAACTACATTAGTTAATTTGTTATTCAAAATTCAGCTTAAAACTAACAAAAATAATTATTTTTTTTGGTTCCCGATACTAACTTAATACTAACTTGTTGGTACAAATCTTTTTTTCTAAGAAGTTGTGGCTTTTGCAAATGACATTTTGTTGTACAAACTGTATTTTTGCACCCTAATAAATTTTCGAAATATCAAAGCTTCTAGTTGTGCAAGTTAGCTCGCAAGTGAGCTTTCAAAATAAAAATAAAAATAAAAATAAAAGAAGTAAACAAAATTACATGTTTCAATTCTTCTTCTTATTTAAACGAAACCCCATATTTAATGGTCAAAATTTTCAAAAAAGTCGAATTTGCATTTTCTTTATTATAATTTGTACTTTTTCAAAAAAGTTTAAGGATAAACAAATATTTTAAGAAAGTTATGGTGTTATGATGTACATACATATTGCCAAGAAATCCAGTGTGGTTTAAACCACACATAGCTAAGTTGATAAAAGATAAAGACAATGCCTGGAAGACAGCACGAAGGTTTAAAATAACAGACACGCGATAGAGTGTACCTATAGAAGAAGTTGTGCAAAATTAAAACGAGAATCGATTCACTCAAAACGATCTTTTTGATCTAGTCGGACGTTGTAGAAAAGGATAAGGCCCCTTTACTGTTTCAGATTACACCTTGAATTTCCATACACGATCTTAGATAACAGGATGCTTAAATTTTGGAACCAAATACAACGAAAACTGAACTTATGCTGAACCTTTTACATATCTAATACAAAATTAATTTCAATATGAACGAACTTAAAACAAACGAAAATCAATGCGAATTTTTTAATGAACAAATCTCATCTAGAACTTGATATGACTCTAAGAAACGCGAAAGGCAAAACTCTATGTGAAGACAAGATTACCTATAAAATGGTCCAAAAATGCTCTGATAGCCTAAAAGACAGACTCTGCTCCTTATGTAACAACATTTTAATGAGTGGTATTTTCAAACATTAATGAAAAAGGGCTCAGCTCAAGCCCATGCTTTTAGAAAGAACAGAGAAGTATATTGTTAACTTGCTGAAACACCAACTTGAAGAAAATCTTTCGCAAACCAAACATAAACCATGATTCTTGTCCTTAATGAGACATAATAAGAGAGTTATAATTTGAGATATCCCCTCTCGGCTGTAATTTACAACACCTATGTTGATTCACTTATAGTTAATCTCTAGAAGCCTGAAATACATCTTGATTTTGTTGGGGTTTGTGCATCTGGGGATCCCATCAAGCAGGTGAAATCTATTTTAGAAACATCAGATAGGGCTCTTCACACATGGTCCAACGGTACGTGTGTCATAGTTTCACTTCAAAAGTAGATTTACTGCACCTATGCAGTAAAAAGAAACTGTTATCCACTCCACTGAATATTCGAGGTACTGTAATCTCGGCTTCGAAAGAGTTAAAAATGTTGGGTTTTACGTTCAGTTTTAATTTAAAATGGAATATTCAGGTCAAAAACTTACTTTTACAATTAAAAAAACGAAATACCCTTCTAAAAACTAAAGAAAACGAAAGAAACGAAAAAAGGGCTCCATCTTGCCTTGAAAATATCAAAAACACTCGTTAAAGGTACTTTACAACGTGGACATCGATACCGCTATCAACAATTGCTTTCGTTCAGCTTCAATGGCATTCAAATCAACTAAGGTCTTCGGGCCTTAGACTTGAGTTCAAGAACAAATAAACGGACAACGGGAGCTCCATTACAGAATTAGCAGAAATAAAAAATCTATATCTATTGCGGAATCCTATTTTGGACGAAGTATAATCTTGACATATAATCTGGGGAACCTGCAGGGCCTGAAATGTAACACTGACTGAAAACATCATAGTGGCATGGGTACCAGGGCATACTGGAATCAACGGAAATGAAATTGCGGATGATGCAGCTAAAGATGCTATTAAATTTCCACTGATTATTGAATCCCCAAACATCTTTCAAATGACTTGCAAGATATTTTTCCAGCAGCTAAAGATGAAGCTTGAAGTTAGTTGGAACAATCGTCATACATTTGGTATTTCATACAACATACAATTAACAGGAGAAGATTGTATTAAACAAAGATAATCTATATATGGAGTGTCTTTGGTATTAAAGATACTCCGAATCAGAGTTGTCTGTGTGAACTCTGTCAGGAAATCTTATCAATTCACTATATATTTGTAAAATGTCCTTTATCACGGAAGGTCTACTGTTCGCTTAAAAGCACTCACATATCCAAAGAACTATCTGCCATACTTAGCCCAGCCGATTAAACAACGATACAAAGAATTAATATTGAGTTAGATTTTCAAAATAAATGTAATGAAATCTAATTTCAATAAAACATACATATATAAGTTTTTGTTATTTAAGTTTAAGTTTTCATGTATTACTTTCAACATTTATTATGTTAAATACTTCCTTAAATTAAACTTAAATGCTCTAAGAGGCGGCATCGTTTTTGTTGCCGTGATGCCTTATTAAAGTAATTTGTAAAATATTTCAATAAATAATTAAATAAATAAATACTTTGTATTTAAAGCAAACATGATTTTGCTCTTCGATCTTTAAAGCATACTACGCTTGATTAATTTTTTTTTAAATAATATTTTATTTAATATTTCAATTTCTTGATATGTTATGCCTCCTCAAGCATATCCTTTAATACCTAATAAACATAATATGTAAATCAACAAACTCTTCCTTTCCTAATGCTCGCACTACGTCTTTGGCATAAAAAGGGTAACAAAAACCTCTTTAGTAAGAACTTATTAGGTATTAAAAAACCCTAAATGACGACTCACTTTAATTTTACATCAATTAACAAAAACGACTATAACACCGCAATATGTATGTTTTTGGTATATAATAGAATAGAAATAGACATTTGGTATTGACTAAAGTTCGTAAAGGGGAGTGAAGGGTGTCAATAATTATTTTCAACGAATTGTTTGTACTATAATCATGAGCTTGAATCGTAATAACTCAAAGACAAGTTAATTGTAAAAATTATAGCAATTATTTCGAAATTAAAATAATCATAAAAGCTTTGGTCCAATTGATAAGCATACATATATGTATACTCGTATAATTATTATGTTCAACAAGAAAAAAACGGAAATGAAAAAGGTAAGGTTTAAAAAAAATCGATTTCGATTGAATTAATAATTTCTTTAATTATAAAATATATATTGTAAGTTAAATTCTTATCTTTTTTCCACTTTTACAAATTTTTTTAGAACAAGATCACTTTATGTACTTATTACTTCATTTTCAATTTGATAAGATAATATCTTATTCATAAATCATAAAATTTTGTCTTTATAAGTAAAAAAAATGGTGCCCAAGATAAATATAAATTCGCTTCACTTGCAAAACCATTAAAACTGCATTTTTTGTATTAATATACAAAATTATAATGAACTCATAAATTACAATTTATAAAAAGAACGGCTCCTAAACGAATTGTTCCGGTTCACATAGGTTTTAAGAAAAATCGCAGTCACTATTAAAGATGCACTTGCACTGTTTAAATTTGCGTTTTCATTTTGAAAGAATTTAATGAATCTTTATATTATTTTATTTTTCTCCACTTAAGGCGGTCAGTGGTGGTGGCTTTCTACCCATGCGACGCGTCGACGACAACAGCAAACGATGCAACTACTGCTTAGAACGCGAATCTTAAAGGGTTTAAAGCTGCAAATGAACTGATTTTATAAAACACCTACCATCAGTAACCGGACAACTGACCATCAGTAGGTTCCGAATACATGGCGGACGGTCAGTACTCCATCAGCTTTATCTTTTGCTGTTTTTGTTTTTTTTTTTTTTTTAAATATAATCCAATTAATAAAATACCACATGGTGGTTTTAAATGAATAAAAAACAACAAGAATAGCAAACAAAAATATGCTAGAAAAACGCTGATGAGACACAAAAGTAGGTGAATATAATGATAACATCTTCAAGTTCAAATTGCGCTTGGTTAATACTTCTAAATATGTCGTTCATCGAGTTCTGGTTACATTAGTTTAGTCTTAAAAATTGGTTCACATTAATTATATAATTATAGTGTTGAGATTAGGTTGATATTTTTTGTTCAAAATAAGAAAATTGTGCTAACATAGCACTTGACTCAAATTCTAATGAAGTATTCTATCTCATTTGATTGAGAAAAAGCTTCCAGGTCATGAATTAGTTAAACCCAGATTTTTACACTTTTCGGTTCAGTAGGGAGAGATAAGCTATTGTTAAAGTATTGGTATTAGTATAATACTTGTGTTTTTAAACATAAAGTTATCAAAAAATTTAAATTAATAATAATTAGATGTACTCGTAATTTAACGAGAGCGCGGTTCTGTGATAAAGTAGTCTAATTCAACTTCTTTTAGAACCCTTTTATTGGAATAACATAACATAACGGTTGCTGTCTTTGAGACCGGTCCATCTGACATCCTTAATTTTTACTTTTTTTTGTAAATATTGTGCGCGCACTAAAATAAATATTCAGCCTGTTAAAGTATTCCACATTCGTGTAGTGCGGCTAAAAAACCCTGTTCTTAACAAATTGTCCCAAATTGTGCTCAAGGGTAAATTGATGATCATTTCGGTTGAATTTTTTGGGGGGAGAAATGCATCTCTTACAGTTTATAAATTCCGAAGGAGTCATTATTTGTCCTTAAATCATTAAATACGAAAGTCCACAACTATTTCATTACTTTTTTATTTGCATGGCATTGCAAAAAAGGTGGCATAATATATGGGGTGCCATTAAATAAGGCCAAGTGAAATAAGAACAACTTTTAAAACTTGGCCTAGTTGCACTTTACAAAAATGAAATAAGGCTTATCTTCAGCAGTTGGCCAATAGCTGAATAGCTTGTTACTCTGACAAAGTTAAATAAGGCCAACCTATTTTGATAAATAAGACCAACTTATTTTTAGGGTTATGTTAGAGAGGGGGACATGCTGCCCCCTGTTTGGACACACTGTAGGATTTGGGTTAGGTGCGAGGTTGGGTGTATGTAAACCATATTGCATATTGTTAAAAGTGAAATAAAACCAATTTAGTTTTATTGGCCAACATTTTGGTAATTCCGTTGAATTTTGTTTTATTTAAAAAAAAAGCTTTATACTCTATTTACTGGAGGAAGTTTAGAATTATTGGTTAGAAATAAGAAGATTCGAATCATGAATATTTCATATTTGTATTATGAAGGTGATATACTTTATAAAGTATAAAAGTACTCTCAACAATTCGTGTTAGCATGTACGGAGAATGGAGTATAGGGGACCTTTAGTTTCTTTGTTAGAAGATTTATTCTTTAATCAAAGGGGAAAAAGTTCCTAGGTAAAGGTTTTTTATATTTTTTTAATACTACTTTTCTAAAAGACGATTTAATTCACATGATTAATCCGAAAATTTTACTTTTGCAGCATTCAGGTTGTTGAGATTTTATTTCAAATATGTTTTTTAAACTTTTCTTTGAGATTAATTCTGAATGAATATTCAACGAAACAGGAATAAAGTGGTAAACTTAAGTCTTTTGTTCTTACTTGTTTTTTTTTATTAACTCTCTTTTGGCCTAATCGATATAGTAAGATGGGATCCTCTTTCGCACTCTCTGTACATTTTCGTGTCTTATGCAAATCATTTTACTCAAACAAAGTAAAATAAGCACAAATAAATTAATCTGGGTCATTTTGTAGTAAAAAAGCATAAACCAACTTCTATTTACCAACCAACGAATAATTATTCATACAATTTTATGAAAGCAAAATAAAATAAAAGATACAATACACGAAAAAGAAGTGTTAACAACATGTAGCTCACTCTTCTGCTTCCATTATATTTAAGGAATGATGTATGTATGTACGTGTATATCTATCCAAACACAGGCTTATTAGTTGAATAATATAGCAAAGTTTTGCACTGTGCCACTCATTTGTTATTTAAGTTAAAATTCAAAAAATGTATGTATGCATGTGTGTATTTATTTCTGTTCCCAAACAAACACCAATACATTTCCTATCAAATTTACTTTAATCAAAATAAATCAATATTTATGTAAATCGCAATAGTTAATTCACTTTTTATAACTCACCATCAATGCATGAATTTTTTTCCAAGAATTGATTGCGAAAATCATCAATACGCTTCGTGATATCATCAATCTTTGGAGCTTCTATCGCTGAAAATATAGCTGCCCCAAGTATCAAGAATACAGTGTATCCTCCGCATAATAATAAAAATCGACACTTGCCATTTTTATTATTTGGCGTGGGTCCATTTTTCCCACCAACTGGCCAAGCTCCAAGTAGCATCCTGCAAAATAAAAAAAAAGGAAAAGGAATAAAAACAAAGAAATATTAACTTTATGTTTTCAGACAAAAACCAATTAATATTAAATGGAACTTTAGTTAAATAAATTAGAATTGAAGTAGGAGGATGTAGGAGATAATGAGAATATGTGTGTGGATAAAAGTTTGAAAAAAGTTTTGATTGCAAAGGAGGGACTTGACTTCATGTTGTAGTTGAAAGGTAGAACCGGTACTGTTGAGTATAATTATTATTAAATTCCATTTCATTTTATGACAATCGTGAAATTATTAATTAATAAGTATATTAAAGAATTTATAATAGAATCTATGGGTTTATTTTCTTTGTTGTATTAATTGGAAGTTCTTGACGCGCTTCGCCGCCGCGCTGCCGCTGGCGAGTATCAGTGATAAGCAGTGGCAGCTATTTATTAGAATGGAATGAATGAATCAGCTGTTCTGTCAGTTACCCACATATACCAAAAATTCTTGGATAAGTTTGGATTTTTTTTAAAAGCCCAGCTGTTTTGGATCAGCTGAATGTTTGCTATAATTTTGACAGTTTTATACTTTCTTCGAAGCACTCCATAAAACGGGTACAAATTTCTTGTGTTTTAGAAAAATACCGGAAGAAAGTCACTGCAATCACACATTTCTGTAGCTTGTACAACTTGACTTTAAATGAAATCCTTAAGGAAAATGGGGTAAAATTGTAGATGGAGCTTTGGCTATTAGTGTGTATAGGCAATATAGTGGTTTCCAAAGAAAGGTGACTGCTAGTACACTAAAATTGTAAATTGTAATTGTAAAATTATATGAAAGTCTCAATTGATGGGTTTCGGCATTTTTTTAAAATTTGTATGTTAAAATGTCTGTAGTTTTAACGCAAATGAAAACATATAAAAGAAGACCTCTGACTTAAAAAAAATATTTCCTAAAATAGCCCATAACATTGCGTTTGAAGGTCGTACTGTTTCATTAGTTTCATTGGATTTGGGCACAACCTCATACGTTTCGTCTTAAGAGGGCTACCATGGTCTGATCGATACAAAATTCCTCCTTATGAACATCAGGTAAATCTTCTCCAAATGCAGTCCTATCACATAAATAAATAAATTAGTTGGTGCAGTGCAACAGTCCGTTGAGAACTAGGGTCTAGTGACTTACAACTCTCAACCATTCCTGTGTGAGAGTAATGTTTTCAGGGAAGTAAGGGACGAACGGCTTACTTACTCTTGGAGAATTTGCCAGTTCCTCGCAAGAAGCAGTACCAGTGAAAAAAACTTTAGATAGCACTGGCAGGGATGAACCCAAGACCTCTGGCATCACATAGGGGGGTATGTGACATTGCACTTTAGTGTTGAATTAAGTTGTTTGTAATTTAATTTATATTGTACTTAATTATGTTATATTCTACGTTATTGTATTTTTACAATTGTTTTTATTTCCTACCAACTACTAACAATGCACTTAGTGATGAGCCAGATTCGCACATTTTTTGTGTTATCAATCCCTTGACCAAGATATACCTTGTATTAAAAATTAAAAAATTACATATGCAGCATTATCTGAGAAATGCTTTTGTCATTTTTTATTTTAGGCAGGTTATATGCGGGAAGTTATGAGCTTTTACTTACAAAAAATGTGATTTCTTTGATGTTTTCTGTACCAGCTTCAAGCGCAATTATCTCAAAATTCCAATAAGGATTTTCCTAGAACATCACTGTTTTACTGTCACTACTCTTTGCCATGCTCGCTCATCGCCCAAAAATACCCCAACTTATATCAAAGTTTGTTTTTCCTGTTTGTCAAGTAAAATTCATATTTTGTTTGAATCTTATTTAAATGACCATCAGTTGTATACAAGCAGAATAAAATGTTGTAATGCGCATAAATTGATAACAATCGTAAACACATTTGTTTGTAGGTATATGATTTTACTTAAATAAATAAAATAAAAGGAATTCCTTAATGATAAATTTGTCATAAACGAAAAGAGTAAGCTTTTAATCTTTGAAATCTTTTGTATGCAGGCTCCACGAATTTTATTAATACTTTCCTACTGAGCAAATCTAATCTGTTTGTAGTTATTATACATAAACTAGCGGCCCGGTACGTGCTTCGCTACGTATAAGGCATAGTAATAAAAAAATGATTATTAAGTTCAATTATTCAAACAAAAAAATATTTTAAATTGCTAGCTATTTAAAAGACCAAATGACCCAAATAATATATTGTTTATATATTGTATTTATCAGCAAAGAGTAAAAACAAAAAAAAATAAAAAAGAATTGGGTACTCTTACTATGGTTGGAAAACAATATTTTTTGTTTTTCCATTTTGAGCATGAATAAATAAACAGTTGGGGTACCGACTCTGGAACAGGCAACATAAAGTTGGCCATGTGAAAATTGTGAAATTGTCCAAAAATTGTTCGGTAAAGTGATCAATCAGTTGGTACTGTCGATTGATATTTTGCCATCACCAATTTTTTACAATTGTTTTGAAAACTCATGGGCAATTGCATCATTATGTAGGTGAATACGCATATTAATGTTCAGTGTCAATTTTCGTACATATCTCCAAAAAACTGATGACTTCAAACTTCCCGAAGATGCAAGTGCCAATGCAATTTTCTGTTCCGATCGAATAGTCGCTAAAATCAATGATACAACGAAAGTTTTGCCTGTACCACAGGTACATCCAAGAAATAAAATCCACCTGCATTATTGGAAACGGCTTGCATGATTGTTTCATATAGGTACATGTTTTTGTTGAATATTCAATTTGGTGCTATTACAATTTTGTGATTATCAGATGGCATACGATCAAGACCAATTTTGAACAATTGAACTAATGCGTTATGCTGATGGAAAAACCTTTGTAGCTCAATAAATTTGCAAAAATTGATGATCAGCGTCGGGGTATGGAAAAAACGAACCAGCTTGATGATAAATCTGGCCCTGAATTTGTAACATGTATGCAATTTTAGGTAGATGTTGAATCAGAATTTTTAAGACTTTATGATACAGATTGATATAAACGTGGGACAATCCTGTTGAGGTGTTTACTTTAAAAGTCGGCATAAAATTATCTCTAATAATTTTAGTAGCACCAAAAGAAGTCATTTGAAATGCCGAATTGTGTTGTTGACTATTACTCGAAAACTGCTTCGACGTTTGAGATGTCCTAAAAATAAATGAATACAATGGTTCGGGTGGAGTTTCTAATGTTGGCAGTCTCACTTTACCATTAGCACAACACATTCCGGGCGTTTCTCCTGGAAAGTTAGCCGCATCACAATGTGGACATATTGCGTCCATCATTCCAATGTATCCGTACATACTCGTACTATAATCAATCTGACTATTGTAATTAAAAGCAGCACGCAGCATTTCATCCAAAACAGCATGACGTATGATCGCCGTGCAAGATTAAGTACAGGTGCATGGTCAACAGATCTATTCTTTGCAGTACGTTCACGCTGCGATGCATTAGCTTGTGCGTGTGCATCTGTAGTCTGAGATCGTCTTAATAATGCCACTTGATTTGCATTACGCGTTCGCCGGCCTATGTTTGGTCGTTTTGCTCGTGGTATTTTAACTTCACTCAACAACTAAACAATATTTTGGAAAATATGAACACAAAGCAATAACTCAACAATATTTTGGAAAATATAAACACAACAAAGCAATAATTATCGCTGATAAAATGAAATGACATATTATGACACTAAATTTGTTTGACAGAACTAACGTCACTTTTTTTATCTTCAATTGTTTTGCCAAAGGTTCAAATTGGCTTTTAAGTATTAGTACAAATTGTTTGTATATGGGAGTATAGAAAGATGTTAATCTTACACTTTTTCAAGATTTTTTGTTTAAATTTTCTCTACGTACAAACCTTCTCTGGACTTCCACGAAAAATTCAAGACCAAAATTAGCCAAATCGGTAAAGGCATTGTTGAGTTATAACATTATATATATTATATATATATATATAGATTAATATAATAATTATTGGTGGTATAGGTAATGTAATAAGATAGGTAAACATAATATAATAATCGTCATAAGACCTGAATTAGGTACTATGTAAAAGTGTCAATTTACTAAAAGCTGCTGGTCTATATTGTACCAGCATAGTAAGATTAAAGATTCAATTCACTGTATAACATAACCATAGACTTTTAGGATTGACGTCATTCTGAAAGATGTTCTCATTTAAGATTTACGTACATTAATGAATTTATGGTCTTCTGATATTATCATCAATCCCATTGCTTCATCATAAGCCAGCAGCATAAGGACAAAATGTGTGGCTTCCAACCACAGATGGATATAAAATATCAGGAAAGTATGTATATAACGACAAGGAGGAAGAATAAGTTGGACGGATTTGATGTAATTCTATTGTTGCAACTGTACTTCGGGTGAGTAATTTGGTAAAAGTACACTACGTGTAGAAGGTTCTGTATGATGAACTGATAAGAAAAAAGTGTTTTATGAATAGTTTAATTCGATTTGGTTTACATTCGATGCGTAATAGACTTCGCTTCATAAGTTAATGTGAAACAATATGAGACAAGCAAGATACCGCGTATCGATATTGAAGCGACAATCATCACCCGAAACACAGTTCAGTTTGTAACTGAACACAAACCTGATAAGACCCATATACATATATACTGCCTGATTTCAAATTGCGGAAAACCAAGAATTAACAGTCCGTTAAAAAAAATTAAAATGCATCAACGATCACATAAAGGGACAGTTAATTGAAATATTGATATCAGCTATCAATTATACATTTCACTTATGAAATCACTTGGCGAAATTGAATGTGAGTATTCCACAATTCGTTGTTGCCAATTGAAGTTGCAAAAATACAATTTTTACTTGTGACATATAAGAACTATATGGTTTTGCATTCGTAACAAAATTCGAACTCGAGACTTTAATCGAGCATGACATTACGATGGTAGAGACGTCGAAAAAAGTGAGTCCCCCGATTCCATCCGTCTCTCTGTCCTGGAATCTACAGCCTACAGCATTGTCTCGATTGACTTCAAATATGGAAATTAAGGCTTTAAGCAGATTCGAGTTAGGCGTTTTTTTAAATTTGTTTTAAGACTAAAAATAATAGTGGCCTCATACCAATTTTTTGGTCAAACATCGAAAATTCAAATTTTATCAAAAACAAACCGAAAGATTTTTGTTGCCAATTTTTTTTCTTAATTTGGCTTCTTTCAATATCAAAAAAAATATGTTTGTATTGCTCCAGAAGGGTACCCTCCATAGAACCGTTATTTTATTTTTAAGTTTTCTCAAGAACTAAACAACCGATTTCAATATTTTTTTCTGCACAAGATTTTATATTGTCTTAATAATATTTGATGACCATAAATGTCATTGTATATTTTTTTTGATTTTTAAAAAAGTATTAAACATCTCTAAAAAAGGTCGTTATTTGTTTACATCAAAACTGTTATCTAGATAGATAGATATTTTATTTATTTCTTAAAATAGTATTTGGTTTGCTACCGCTCAGTTCACACAGAGATTTGATATTAAAAATATATCTTTCTACTGAATACGTTATTCTTACAAAATTATAATTGCAAATTCAAAAAGAAAACGTTTATTTTTTGAAGGAAAATATGACAAAAACCTTCATTTAAGTACAACAAACATTTCGATTAAGAAATGGATTGAGTTTTAAAGCACATAAAATACGTAAAGTAATAAAAAATTACATTTTAATTGAATAAATATAAAAAACAAAGACAAGTAAATAAAAAAAAAAATATATTACATTTAAGTTAATAGTCAATAAATAAATAAACAAGCAAACTATTTAATAATAATAAATAATAAAATAATAAATAACAAATAACAATTAATAAATAAACCTGTGTGATTATGAACATTATTATTTAAATGATGCCAGAGTAGATTAGGCATCATTTTTAAAATTTTGTTTTGACACACTTGGAGTTTTTAATGTGGGAGATTTCCCAATTACCCCACACCTGACATCCATACAACATTGCTTAAAACACAACCTTTTGAATAATAATCTTATTTTCAACACTTAAATGCGATTTTGTATTTAAAAGCGGGTATAACATTTTAATTGCTATATTAACTTTTTTAATTATTTTACTAATATGTTCCTTAAAGATAAGCCGCTTGTCAAGGTTTATTCCTAGATATTGCACATTGGACTCCCATTTTATAGTAGTACCGTTGACTTCCAGCTCATTACTAGGAAGACACAATCGCTTTCTTTTTCTCGTGAAAAAGATTTATTTTATCTTTCCAGCATTTAGTTTAATTATCTATGTGTGATAATATATGTAGATAATTTAATAATAAAATATCAAGTGCATTTTGAGAATTGTTCTCAATAGTGAGACCAAACTCATGCGAAGAGAGTAAGCAGGTGTCATATTAAACAGGACCAAGAACTGAATCTTGAGGGACACCATACTGAATATCAACTAACACGGATTTACATTTATTAACGTACACTTGAAATATCTTCCTGATAAAAAACTTTGAATTGTTTTTATGAGAAAACTTGGAATCGTGAATGTTTCCAATTTGTAAATAAGAGCATTATGCCAAACAGAGTCAAAAGCTTTTTCGATGTCTAATAGGACCATACCTGTAGATCTTCCTTCAGAATGATTATTTTTGATTATGCTGCAAACCCTAAGGACTTGATGTGAAGTAATGTGGTGGCTCCTAAATCCAACCTGTTGGTACGGAAAAATATGCTTTTCTTCAATTTATAAGTTAATTTTTTTTTAAATTCTTTTTCGAACACCTTACTCAAACTACTAAGAAGACTGATCGGCCTATAGCTACTAGGATTTTACCTGTCTTTACCAGCTTTCAATATTGGTATGACCTTCGCTATTTTCCACATCTTAGGAATGTATTGATTCTTTATACTATACAGGCGTTGATAATAAACGTCAGATACTTTCTTCCTGACTTAGGTAAATGTTTGAGGTATACATTTTTTATGTTATCAAGTCTATCGGTTTTTCGTACTCGAAACTCCTTTATTATAGCGGAAACATCATCAACAGCGTCTACCAAACTTATAGTATGTAAATCATTTTTTTTTCATTCTTCAGCTAAGGCATTCGCCTTTTCACTATCACCATAAGGGACATCATTAGAATTTTTAAGCGCAGGAATTAATGTGGTCTTATTTTTTATAATTTTAGCAAAGTTCCAGAAAGGTTTATCATTTTCTGGCTAAGTGCTTGGTTCCATTGGATATTTCGTTTTTTTTGAATATCCATAGAAATGAGTTTATTGATATACTTCAACTGATGGCAATGTACTGGCAAACGATATCCATGAGTTTATGTTCCTGATACGAATATATTTAAGTATATAACTAGGAATGTTACTAATGTGATGCTTTCTGAGTAGCTTCGGTAAAGAAGAATCCATTGAGCTAAGAATTTGATCAGAGAAACCTTAAACAAGTAAGTCAACGCCTTCTTTCGTTCTGACATTGTCTATTTCCGTAGGCATATTTCTAAGTTTAAGTTTTAAATCTGATTTGAAAATTGACCAGTTAGTATTTTTAAAATCAAAATAATATTCCTCTATAACTTGCGAAGGATAAAGAACTTGTAACAGTACAGGGTTATGACAGTGTCAGCAGTGTTAGTGACAAAAAGGTCTAACACTGAAGGACTTCCTTTTTGACCATCGGCCCAATCCCTGTGTCTGCAGTTCAAATCACCACCAACAATATAATTTTTGTTTTTTATTAAGAGCTTTCTTAAATTAGATTGTAAGTGTTGTCTCTTTAATGGGAATGAAGATCCTCACCCGAAAGTATGCACAAATTATGTCAATAGTTCTATCGTTACCTAGTCTCAGTTTTTTTTGTATGCAAAAAGTACGCATTGCCGATAAAACAGAATGTTGAATTGATTTTCGTGATAATATTGCAACACCCCCACCTCGTTCATCTATTCTATCAACACGATAGCAATAGAAACCGGGAGTTGATATTTTAACATTTAGGTCTAACCACGTCTCTGTAATTATTAATGCAATATCTATCTTTTTTGAATTTAAGAAATTTGAAAGCTCTAAATATTTACTTCGGACACCCCCTGGCATTCCATGTAATTATATATTTAGTAATTTATGTTTATATGGCATTTTGATACAAACATTTAGTAGCTAACTGAGCGATAGCATAAAATTGATCATTTTTGGTTTTACATGTTCTTAGTTTCGTAATCATTTCCATTACGAGAGAATTAAGTTCTTCCATGGAAAACAACTCACCGCTGATGGTGATATTGGCGTTTATTGTTGGTGCACTGATGTGTTGGTGAATGTTAGAAGGTGCTTATGCTGCTGCTGGAAACGATGATGATGGTGAGCGTTGAGTATTTACCCACGAATTGGATACTCGAGTATTTATTATTGTCAAAAACATCTATATGAAGATATAAATCACTCGTACGTATCACCCTCCGAAACCCATTTGTTTACATTGTTGTGTTTGTAATGTGGACGAATTCAACGAGAAAAATTGATGTTTTTTCACGCATACATAGAATAAACTTCTGAGTTTTTAGGGAAAATTTCATAAATTAGAGGAGAAATGACACGCATACTTAAATGAGTTTATGAGTCGATTTCCGGTTTAGCTTGTAGGCAAACCAAGATGGCTACCGAGGATTTATATCTTTATTAGAGTGTTTTTGATTATTGTTTTCTACATGTTTTTTTGAAGAACGGTTAGGTAAGGAAGGGAAATCGGTAATTGATAGGTGGGATCAGTGTTACCGCTATGCGACTTTAGTCGCATTTTGATCCTTTTGTGTGCCTCATGCGACCATGATACGACTTTTTTAAAAATTGTCTATTTTTTAAAAAAATATGCGACTTTTTTTACCCCATCTCTAGAAAAATACATTGAAAAGATAAGTTATTTTCTTAATTCATACAAAATTTCCAAACTTCCATTGAAATAAGAACATAACTAACACTGTCACACATAATTTCAATCTATAAAATGGAATAAAGTTGAAATTGTTTGGGTCGACTCGATCACGTTCGCTCAGAATCGAAATCTTGTTATTTTAGCATAAAAATTCATTTCAACCTTTCGACTCTGCATATAAATGTAGTTAATAGTTAACAATTTTAAGTTTGGATGAGTAATTTTCGTCATTTCACCACTCCGTTCCTCTTTAACAAAGTTTCCCAATTATTTCTATGTGTTTGTTCGACTGTGGTGAAATTTGAATAAATTCATGAATTCAAAAAAAAAATTATCTCTGTCAAGATTTACCTACTATTTTGTTGTCTTTTGTGTTTTTGTGTTTTGGCCGGCGTTCATTTGTTGGGAGCTCATTCTCGACATTGTTTGTCTCTTTTATAAAATGGATAGGTAAGTTCTTATGAAATATATCTAAAAAATTTATCACTCGTATTTATAAAGAAAAAATAGTTGTTTCAGCTCTGGAAATAATTTTGTGTGTTTAGAAAAAACTACGTGTTTAGGAAAACTACGCCATGGAATAAGAATATTCCGCACTCAAATGGAACAGTAAGCACCTGCCTTAAGTTTGAGTTAAAGAAAATTCTTATTCCATGGTGTAGTTTTCCTAAAAACGGAAGCTGAATCAACTATTTTTGTCTTTATATCTAAATACTAGTATAAGAATTTATTTTTCTTTAGAAGGTATACCTAATAAAAAACTAAAAACAACTCATTTTTAAGTTCCCATAGGAAGTTATTGTAATGGGTCCGATTTGTCAAATTGAAAATTTTGACATTTCTCGACGTTTCAAGGCCCCTAGAGTCGAAATAAAAGATTTTTAGAAAGATGTCTGTGCGTGCGTGTGTACGTACGTGCGTGTGTACGTACGTTCGTAGGTCCGTACGGCGTACGTCTGTACGTTCGCGACGTTTTTTTCGTCTTCCATAGCTCAAGAACCAGAAGAGATATTAACTTCAAATAAATTTTGTTATACAGATAATAAGGCAGAAAGATGCAGAAAGGGCTCTCAAGAAAATTGCGTGGGTGGTTTTTTTACCATAGCAGTTTAAAAAAAAGGTGAAAATTTTGGTTAACCCTAAATATCTCATGAACCAATGACGCTAGAGACTTGAATTAAATTTTATATTATATATTGTAACGTAATACAAAACAACTATATGTTTGGAAAAAAAATCCAATTAACGGTTTTTTTATAAATCAAAAAAACTGAAAAAAAAAAAATTTGTCACCTCGAAAATTTTACGACCAAAATATGATTTCATCTTCAATACAATTTTGTGCAACGAAGAATAATGTTTTTGACATCTGATAAAATTTTGAGAAAAATCTAATTGACAGTTTTTTTTTATAAAAAATAAAAACCTAAAAAAACTTTACTCAAAGTTAGGAAAATTGAATTTCGACTCAAATATCTTTTCAAAAACTTGAGACTTAGGCTTCAAACTTATTTTATCTTATAAGAAATATTGTTGTCAACATTCAGTAAAATTTTGAAAAAAATCAAATTGACAGTTTTTTTTACAAAAAATAAAAACCTAAAAAAAAGAATTAATAAAAGTTGGTAAAAATTGATTTTCGACTCAAATATCCTTTCAAAACTTTGAGATATTTGCATAAAACTACTTTTATCTTTCAAAAAATATTGTTTTCAACATTAGGAAAAATTTTGAGAAAAATCAAATTGACAGGTTTTTTACAAAAAATAAAAACCAAAAAAAAAAACAATACTAAAACTTGGCAAAAAATTTACTTTCGACTATAATAGCTTTTTAAAAGGTTAAAATATTGGCTTCAAACTTATTTTATTTCACAGAAAATATTGTTTTCGATATTCAGTATTTTTTTTTATAAAAATCCAACAGTCCGTTTTTTCATAAAAAAATAAAATCTACAACAAATAGTAAGCAAATTTGGTAAAAATTGATACATATAGACAAACTTTTAAGCAAGACAAATCGACAGACGGGATGGGAAGTTATCAGTGTGGGTCGCAACCCAGCCTCTTTTTTTTGCAATTTATACAGATTTCGTTTGATTTAGGTATGTATGTATTAAAAAAAATCTGAATGCGACTTTTTTTTTCATTTGACCCTTTTTTTGCGACCTTTTCAAAAATCCCAGCCGTAACACTGGGTGGGATGGTACACTTACATTTCGATTTGTATTTTGTAAGCTGTGGTTCGAGAGAGCGCCTTGTTTTACTCGCAATCTTAGCTCTTATTTCCAAATATTTATTTCTGCTTTGATAGATTAAATCGGTTGACTTGTGACTCTCATTACAGTTTTGCCATTTAAATTTGTCTTTGTTGATACATTCTTTAGTCTTGTGAGAACCGGCACAGATGTAACAGTATGTGTTGACATAGCAATTATTTTACCTTGTCACACAGTTTCGGCACTGCGTTATTTTATTTTTATGGCTTCGTTGATAGTTCCAATTTATTTTCGTGTGAAATACAGATCGAAAGTTCTTTTTTAAGTCTGTCATTTTAATGGAACCACTTTCAAGAAAGTAAACATAAAAAGTTTCGGAATAATGTTCAAAATGTTTTGTTACACTTTTAATATTTACACATTTTTGACGGCACGAGTACGATAACTTTGGCGCCAAGATATAATAACGGTTTTTGGTAGAGGGGTTTAATACAAGCATTTTTTACTACGGGAGGGGGGCCTATCTCCCCCCGTTCAGGCGGTAGGGGCAATTTAAAAAAAATATTATTTAAAATGGAAAAAAATAATTAAAAAATAACGGTGATACATACAATTAAGTTTTATACATTTTTTTAAAGCCAACATTCTGTTTTATTAGCCATTTTTTAATTCAAGTCAAAACTATGCGTAGCTTTTGAAAAATTTAATTTGAGTAAAAAAAAGGTTTAAAGTGTAATTTTTCAATACTTCAAGATTATCTACAATTGTTTTTATTTCAGAATTTATTGCTCTTATTTGTTTTTGATCAAAAACTGAAAACGAGATGATTTTATGTCTTTTAGTTTTTGAGAAAATTAAAAATAACCACAACTACTATTTTTTTTTGCTTGAGTGGTCTTATTTTGATAGTAACAATGGTAGGTGCGAGTTTGGGTGTATGCAACAGTAATGTGTGTGCGAATTTGGGTGTATGCAACAGTGGGATCTGCAACCCTCCTGCTTGGGAACACTATAGGATTTAAGGTGTGTGCAAGTTGGAGTGCGTGCAAGGGGGGGAGGGTGGCATGCAAAGTTTCTGTTGCATTTAAATAAGCTGGATTTAAGAAAAATTAATTTACCATTATATATTATATACATAATTAGGTATATCTTAATCCATATTCGATTATTACTATCAAAATAAGACTACGTTAATACTTAAGCAAGGAAAAAGTAATTTAATTAAAATATTTATTTTGGTAATTTTCAATTTTCTCAAGAACTAGAAGACATAAAGGCATCTAGTTTTCAGTTTTTGATCAAAAACAAATAAGAGCAATGAATTCTAAAAAAAAAAACAGTAGATAATTTGAAAGTTTTGAAAAACTACACTTTAAACCTTTTTTTTAAATTTTTTTGCATACATTTTTAGTTTAAAGCAATTGTTTCCAAAAACTATGCACAGTTTTGACTTGATTTAAAAAGAAGCTAATAGACAAAAATGATGGCTTTAAAAAAAAGGTATAATACTTAATTGTAAGTATTACCGTTATTTTTTAATTATTTTTTTCAATTTAATGTACATATTTTTTTAAATTGCCCCTACCGCCTAAACGGGGGGAGATAGACCCCCCTCCCATAGTAAAAAATGCTTGTTTTTAGCTGTTCTATACAAATCCGTCATTAAACTTTGTCGCCAAAGTTATCGTACTCTCCCCTTTTTGACTGATTCAGAATGGTGTATAACTAACAAATTGTTCTTGAACGTTAATTAATGTCAAATTTTTTTCTTTTGTCACAATTTTTCGAAAATTCCTTTTGATTACAAAGTTAATAACTTTGTTCTTGAAAGAGTTTTGGAGAAAAAGGACCTTGGTGTATTGTTTCATTCAAAACAAAATTTTAGCAAGCATATAGAATATATTGTAGCTAAATCCAGTTCAAACGTAATTCAAGGACCCTTTTTTTCCTTAAATCTCTACTTAACTCCTATGTTAGATTAAACTTAGAATACTGTTGTGTGATTTGGAATCCTTACTACAATATTTATTCAAATAGAATTGAAATGATCCAAAAAAAAATTTACAAGGTTTATAATTCAGAAACTACGTTGGAATGGAACATCGAAATCCCGTCGTACTCGACTAGATGTAAACTTCTTGGAACTCAGTCACTTGAAAATAGAAGGAAAATGTTTCCAGTAATGTTTATAAGTGATATTTTGTCGCATCATATCAAATGCAGTACCCGTGGCATGATGGTTAGTGCGTTGGACTGTCATGCAAGAGGTCTTGGGTTCGATCCCTGCCTATGCCATCTAAAGTTTTTTTCACGGGTACTGCCTCTTGCGAGGAATTGACAAATTCTCCAAGAGTAATTCTTGTCATGAAAAGTGCTTTCTCAAATTTGCCGTTCGGATTCGGCTTAAAACTGTAGGTCCCTTCCATCCCTGACAACAGTACTCGCACACAGGAATGGTTGAGAGTTGTAAGTCACTAGGCCCTAGTTCTCAAACGGACTGTTGCGCCACCCAATTTATTTATTTATATCAAATGCCCTCTTCTTTTATCGTTGATAGATTTGTATGCTCCCTCGCGTCGAATAAGAGAACGTTAGAACGTTGCTTATTCCGAGAAAAGTATAACGCGCACGCTTATCTATGTATCTTGGAAAAAAAAACTTAATAAAGTCTTATAGGGTGATATACCTTTGTGAAGGGATCGCACCAGCGACCACTTAACTAATTGCCACCAAACAATTAAGAATACATTCAACTCGGGAAACCGAGTATCAAGTATCGATACTCGGTTTCCCGTCCATATCCATCGCACATACTTTGTCCCGTCGCGTCGGTCACCGCGTCGGCTATAGCTATAGCTATAGAGCCGAATAATAATAAAAAAAGTATTCATATTTCAATTTCAAGTGTCGTTGATTTTTGAAGCAATGCATGGTAAGGTCAAATGCTGATTGTGCATATTGTGGAAATATCGATAGAACGTTATCGATTATCGAAGTATGGTTGGATGTAGAAGTCAAATAATATTGTGTATAAATAGGTTTAATAAAAATATATTAAAACACTAAAAACTCTGAAGCCAACGAAGTCGATTCTTTTACTTAGCAACTCGCTGGAGGTTCGATTAAGTTAAATTCAATAGTTCAGACGCCCTACAGAGCTATCCGCTTTTGGGTTAAGGTATACTTGGCTACTCGCCGGACCAAGTCTGCTCTACGGAAACAACAAATATACTGAACCTCCACGACTCACAATCAGGGGTACAAACGTTACATGGCGATCTTGCCAGGACCAGCAAAACATTGTCTATTAGATGTCCCGGCAAACCCAAATGGCCCTAGCAGCCAATTTAATTAAAGAAGCCCAGGCACTACTAATAGAACCACCAAGGCCCAAAGAAACCGAAGAAATCAGAGTAGGCCCCAAACCCATAACCATCGAAGATTATTTGAGGCGAAATACTAACCGTGCTGCAGAACCAATTCCAGTACCCCCAACTCCAAAGGTACGAGCGGGAAAGAAGGTGCAGCTCAAGAAACACCTAATTGAACTGTATCGGTTGGCAAACATACCTGGCCAACCCAGCGACGTGAGGCAAAAATTGCGCCAGATCCAGCAAGTGAAGGGAGCAATCCGCTCCAACAAAGCAGCTAAACGGAAGCAAAAGAAAGCCGAAGAGCAAGAGTTCCACAAGCTGTCCCAGTCGATAGTGACAACAGCAAAAGAAATCAGCAAGAGCAAAAATTAAATTTGTTTTTATTTTTCCGTTCGCAACTTCAATTTTCAAAATTTAAATAAATTTGTATCTCTCAATTTTCAATTTCTGTAATGGGTAAATCCCAGTCTAAAGTAGAATAGGTCATCATTAACAATAACGGGCCTCAAATTATTAAGTCCAATGATAAATATGAATATGGAATAGATGTAGCGTCTATCGTAATTATGATTATTATTATTTTTCTCGCCAAATATATTAGAGACTTAATCGTAAGGAAATTTAATAAGGCAATTAGAAAAGAAATAGTCAAAAACAATATAACCAGAAGAATGTCTGTATAATTTCTTTTAAATAAAAAATAAACCCACAAATTTTCTTAAAATTTTTATATTGGTTAATGGATTTCTCGACTTTGGAAGAAGCTTTAGGCACACTAAAAAACTGTTATCTAAACCTAAAAAAAATCGCAAAAGAAAACTCGGTTGGGCAAACAAAAAATTAAAAGAAATTTTGCAGCTGTGGAATATTTTCATTGAACACTTCACAATTTTTAATCAAAAAAATCTTACAGAACAGGAACATAAGTATCCGACTCAGTTGACATCCACGGCTAAAGATTATAGGGAGCTTGCAGAAGCAATCGTAAAAAAACAATATACAAAAAAATAGTTCAGAAGAACCAGGTTCAGACCAAGAAAATCAGGAAATTAAGTCAGTCCCCGAAACTCATGAAAAAGTGCCATTATAAAGTTTGAACAAAATGGCCGAATTTGATTTCAGTAAGACACAAAAATTGCCTGTACTAACCTGCGAAGAAAATAACAAACGCACCGAAAATATTAGGGATTTTCTCAATAATATTGAATTTTACCATGACACCTTAAAGAAAGATTCACAGACTATGCTAATCAAATTTTTGTTGAAATGTAAAATTCAAGGTAAGGCATTAACTGAACTAGGAGCCGCCAAGATCGAAACTTTTGAACAACTAAAAAATTTAGTTTCCAAATGTGGAGACAAAGATACAATAGAAAGCATTCAGTCCAAATTAGATAGGTCGCGTCAAAGAAAACGACCTATGCGAGAATTTGTTTCTGAAATAGAACAACTGATATCAAAAATGACTGAACTGGAAATAAATATGCAAGGGAAGGAGCTCGAGAAACACTTACTATAGCAAATGAACATAGAGGATTAGCTTTTCTCAAACAGGGAGTTAACGATAGATATAGAATCATTCTCGATAGTGCAAGACATACTAAAATGAAGATGCTATAACCCATTTGCTAGAGTTAGCTCCCAGTACTGTACCAATAACGGAAACTGTCAGGTATGCCCACAATACCAATTATTCTCAACACCACAATCGAAACCAAAACCGAGGGTATTTTCATAATTCCTATCAGTCAGGTTATAATAATACTAACTATCCCAACAAAAATTTTACGAGACAGAATTATTTTCGTAGTAATAACTACTCTCCCAATTCCCCAAGACTACGATCAACATATAAGATTTTTATTAGACACAGGAGCTTCAATTTGTGTAGTAAAAAACAGTTCAGTAAATACAAACATACCCATATACAAAAATAAAAGCACAAAAATTCTAGACATTTCAGGAGATTTACAAACAATAGGAACATGTAACATTCAAATCCATTTAGAAAATTTTATAGTTCCATACGAATTTCACGTAGTACCCGATAATTTCCCAAGTCCGGTTTAAGGTATTATAGGGGCTAACTTTCTGTTAGAGTTTAACGCAATACTTGACTTAGAGAAATTCCTATTAACAACCAAAAAAGGAAGTAACATTATTCATCTGCCCATATGCTCCCACAAGAATATTAATACCATCTGCATCTCAATAGCCCCACGATGCGAAGCCACATATTGGCTAAACACAAAACACACCGAAGCTCGAGTATTTTACCCACAGCAATTATGCGAAAACGTTTTTATGGCAGGATCATTATTCACTGCCATAAACGAAAAAATACCAATAAGAATTTTAAATGCACGGGATACAACAGTAACTCTCAAATGGGCTGAACCATTGTCCTCCCCAGCTTCAGAACACTACATTTTACGTTACAACCAGACAGATAAATCAATAAACCCTCGAGTTAATAAAATAATTAACAAAATAAATTTTGACACATTAAATAGCGAAGAAAAAGCAGAAATTGAAGCCATATGTACCAAATACCAAGACATCTTTCATGTTGACGGTGACAAACTCACGTATATACGTATTGGCAAAGCGGATATCTCGCTTAAAAGGGATGTATCACCAAAATATTCAAAACCATATGGTCTCCCAGCGTGATGGTTAGTGCGTTCGACTGTCATGCAAGGGGTCTAGGGTTCAACCCCTGCCTGTGCCACCTCTTGCCTCTTGCAAGGAATTGACAAATTCTCCAAGAGTAATTCTTGTCATGAAAAGTGCTTTCTCAAACTAGCCGTTCGGATTCGGCATATAAACTGTAGGTCCCTTCCATCTCTGACAACATTACTCGCACACAGGGATGGTTGAGAGTTGTAAGTCACTAGGCCCTGGTTCTCCATGGACTGTTGCGCCACCTAATTTATTTATTTATATCGTCTCCCACACACACAGAAACAGGATATAAAAGAAGAAATATGAAAGATGTTAGAAAACGACATTATAGAACCATCTGTTTCGCCTTGGAATTCTCCAATACTAATAGTACCTAAAAAGAAAGACCCTGTTACCGGTCTACAAAAATTCCGTATGGTGATCGTCACGTGAACGAGCGAATTGAAGATGATAAATTTCCACTACCCAACATAACCGAAATCTACGATATGGTAGGAGGAGCAGCTTACTTCTCATGTTTAGATTTAAGCCAGGGATACTACCAAATGGAGTTGGATGCCAATAGTAGACCAATCACAGCGTTCTCAACAGAAGATGGTCACTACCAGTTAAAACGACTACCCATGGGCTTGAAGATCTCACCCAGCAAATTTTCCAGAATGATGTCCATAGCGATTTCAGGACTAGCATATTCACGATGTTTTGTATATCTCGACGATCTCATATAGTCTTTGGTAGAAGTTTAATAGACCACAATAAAAACTTAGTACAGGTGTTTGACCGGTTAAGAGAAGTAAACCTAAAAATACATCCTGGAAAATGCTCTTTCTTGCGAAAGGAAGTGTTATACCTAGGACACGTTATTTTCGATAATGGCATCCTACCCGATCCCACTAAATCCTCCATAATGAAAAACTACCCCACACCCACCAACGCTGATGAAGTAAGAAGGTTCGTTGCATTTGCCAACTACTATCGTAAATTTATCCCTAATTTCGCTACCATTTCCATCCCACTAAACCGATTGCTGAAAAAAGATGTCGAATTTAATTTTAATAAAGATTGTGAAAAATCTTTTGAATTGCTTAAAGAAATCCTAACTAGTCCTAAAATTTTGCAATTCCCAAACTTTAACGAACAATTTATTTTACGTACAGATGCCTCAGGTTTCGCTCTAGGAGCTGTTTTATCCAATTTCGACGATAAACCAATTGCCTATGCAAGCAAAACTCTTCATAAAACAGAGAAGAACTATAGTACAATTGAGAAAGAATTACTTGCTATTGCAGTTATGCTATGGGCAGTTAAGCACTATCGTCCCTACCTGTACGGAAGAAAATTCAAAATTTTAACAAACCATAGACCTTTAGTGTACTTTTTCTCACTTAAAGAACCTAGTAGCAGACTAACCAAATTTAGACTACTACTCGTACTAGAAGAATATAATTTTTACATAGAATATTCTCCAGGTAAGGATAATTGTACAGCCGACGCACTGAGCCGCATAAAAATAGACTCCGAGGATTTGAGACAATTGTGCATCTGTGTTGTAACAAGAGCTCAGTCAAAAATGGAAAATAAAAATCATAAACAAAAACAAATAAATGTAAGGGATACGAAAACTGACGAACAACTCATAGAGAGACTTAATCGTAAGGAAATTTAATAAGGCAATTAGAAAAGAAATAGTCAAAAACAATATAACCAGAAGAATGTCTGTATAATTTCTTTTAAATAAAAAATAAACCCACAAATTTTCTTAAAATTTTTATATTGGTTAATGGATTTCTCGACTTTGGAAGAAGCTTTAGGCACACTAAAAAACTGTTATCTAAACCTAAAAAAAATCGCAAAAGAAAACTCGGTTGGGCAAACAAAAAATTAAAAGAAATTTTGCAGCTGTGGAATATTTTCATTGAACACTTCACAATTTTTAATCAAAAAAATCTTACAGAACAGGAACATAAGTATCTGACTCAGTTGACATCCACGGCTAAAGATTATAGGGAGCTTGCAGAAGCAATCGTAAAAAAACAATATACAAGAAAATAGTTCAGAAGAACCAGGTTCAGACCAAGAAAATCAGGAAATTAAGTCAGTCCCCGAAACTCATGAAAAAGTGCCATTATAAAGTTTGAACAAAATGGCCGAATTTGATTTCAGTAAGACACAAAAATTGCCTGTACTAACCTGCGAAGAAAATAACAAACGCACCGAAAATATTAGGGATTTTCTCAATAATATTGAATTTTACCATGACACCTTAAAGAAAGATTCACAGACTATGCTAATCAAATTTTTGTTGAAATGTAAAATTCAAGGTAAGGCATTAACTGAACTAGGAGCCGCCAAGATCGAAACTTTTGAACAACTAAAAAATTTAGTTTCCAAATGTGGAGACAAAGATACAATAGAAAGCATTCAGTCCAAATTAGATAGGTCGCGTCAAAGAAAACGACCTATGCGAGAATTTGTTTCTGAAATAGAACAACTGATATCAAAAATGACTGAACTGGAAATAAATATGCAAGGGAAGGAGCTCGAGAAACACTTACTATAGCAAATGAACATAGAGGATTAGCTTTTCTCAAACAGGGAGTTAACGATAGATATAGAATCATTCTCGATAGTGCAAGACATACTAAAATGAAGATGCTATAACCCATTTGCTAGAGTTAGCTCCCAGTACTGTACCAATAACGGAAATTGTCAGGTATGCCCACAATACCAATTATTCTCAACACCACAATCGAAACCAAAACCGAGGGTATTTTCATAATTCCTATCAGTCAGGTTATAATAATACTAACTATCCCAACAAAAATTTTACGAGACAGAATTATTTTCGTAGTAATAACTACTCTCCCAATTCCCCAAGACTACGATCAACATATAAGATTTTTATTAGACACAGGAGCTTCAATTTGTGTAGTAAAAAACAGTTCAGTAAATACAAACATACCCATATACAAAAATAAAAGCACAAAAATTCTAGACATTTCAGGAGATTTACAAACAATAGGAACATGTAACATTCAAATCCATTTAGAAAATTTTATAGTTCCATACGAATTTCACGTAGTACCCGATAATTTCCCAAGTCCGGTTAAAGGTATTATAGGGGCTAACTTTCTGTTAGAGTTTAACGCAATACTTGACTTAGAGAAATTCCTATTAACAACCAAAAAAGGAAGTAACATTATTCATCTGCCCATATGCTCCCACAAGAATATTAATACCATCTGCATCTCAATAGCCCCACGATGCGAAGCCACATATTGGCTAAACACAAAACACACCGAAGCTCGAGTATTTTACCCACAGCAATTATGCGAAAACGTTTTTATGGCAGGATCATTATTCACTGCCATAAACGAAAAAATACCAATAAGAATTTTAAATGCACGGGATACAACAGTAACTCTCAAATGGGCTGAACCATTGTCCTCCCCAGCTTCAGAACACTACATTTTACGTTACAACCAGACAGATAAATCAATAAACCCTCGAGTTAATAAAATAATTAACAAAATAAATTTTGACACATTAAATAGCGAAGAAAAAGCAGAAATTGAAGCCATATGTACCAAATACCAAGACATCTTTCATGTTGACGGTGACAAACTCACGTATATACGTATTGGCAAAGCGGATATCTCGCTTAAAAGGGATGTATCACCAAAATATTCAAAACCATATGGTCTCCCAGCGTGATGGTTAGTGCGTTCGACTGTCATGCAAGGGGTCTAGGGTTCAACCCCTGCCTGTGCCACCTAACTTTTTTCACGGGTACTGCCTCTTGCAAGGAATTGACAAATTCTCCAAGAGTAATTCTTGTCATGAAAAGTGCTTTCTCAAACTAGCCGTTCGGATTCGGCATATAAACTGTAGGTCCCTTCCATCTCTGACAACATTACTCGCACACAGGGATGGTTGAGAGTTGTAAGTCACTAGGCCCTGGTTCTCCATGGACTGTTGCGCCACCTAATTTATTTATTTATATCGTCTCCCACACACACAGAAACAGGATATAAAAGAAGAAATATGAAAGATGTTAGAAAACGACATTATAGAACCATCTGTTTCGCCTTGGAATTCTCCAATACTAATAGTACCTAAAAAGAAAGACCCTGTTACCGGTCTACAAAAATTCCGTATGGTGATCGTCACGTGAACGAGCGAATTGAAGATGATAAATTTCCACTACCCAACATAACCGAAATCTACGATATGGTAGGAGGAGCAGCTTACTTCTCATGTTTAGATTTAAGCCAGGGATACTACCAAATGGAGTTGGATGCCAATAGTAGACCAATCACAGCGTTCTCAACAGAAGATGGTCACTACCAGTTAAAACGACTACCCATGGGCTTGAAGATCTCACCCAGCAAATTTTCCAGAATGATGTCCATAGCGATTTCAGGACTAGCATATTCACGATGTTTTGTATATCTCGACGATCTCATATAGTCTTTGGTAGAAGTTTAATAGACCACAATAAAAACTTAGTACAGGGGTTTGACCGGTTAAGAGAAGTAAACCTAAAAATACATCCTGGAAAATGCTCTTTCTTGCGAAAGAAAGTGTTATACCTAGGACACGTTATTTTCGATAATGGCATCCTACCCGATCCCACTAAATCCTCCATAATGAAAAACTACCCCACACCCACCAACGCTGATGAAGTAAGAAGGTTCGTTGCATTTGCCAACTACTATCGTAAATTTATCCCTAATTTCGCTACCATTTCCATCCCACTAAACCGATTGCTGAAAAAAGATGTCGAATTTAATTTTAATAAAGATTGTGAAAAATCTTTTGAATTGCTTAAAGAAATCCTAACTAGTCCTAAAATTTTGCAATTCCCAAACTTTAACGAACAATTTATTTTACGTACAGATGCCTCAGGTTTCGCTCTAGGAGCTGTTTTATCCAATTTCGACGATAAACCAATTGCCTATGCAAGCAAAACTCTTCATAAAACAGAGAAGAACTATAGTACAATTGAGAAAGAATTACTTGCTATTGCAGTTATGCTATGGGCAGTTAAGCACTATCGTCCCTACCTGTACGGAAGAAAATTCAAAATTTTAACAAACCATAGACCTTTAGTGTACTTTTTCTCACTTAAAGAACCTAGTAGCAGACTAACCAAATTTAGACTACTACTCGTACTAGAAGAATATAATTTTTACATAGAATATTCTCCAGGTAAGGATAATTGTACAGCCGACGCACTGAGCCGCATAAAAATAGACTCCGAGGATTTGAGACAATTGTGCATCTGTGTTGTAACAAGAGCTCAGTCAAAAATGGAAAATAAAAATCATAAACAAAAACAAATAAATGTAAGGGATACGAAAACTGACGAACAACTCATAGAGAGACTTAATCGTAAGGAAATTTAATAAGGCAATTAGAAAAGAAATAGTCAAAAACAATATAACCAGAAGAATGTCTGTATAATTTCTTTTAAATAAAAAATAAACCCACAAATTTTCTTAAAATTTTTATATTGGTTAATGGATTTCTCGACTTTGGAAGAAGCTTTAGGCACACTAAAAAACTGTTATCTAAACCTAAAAAAAATCGCAAAAGAAAACTCGGTTGGGCAAACAAAAAATTAAAAGAAATTTTGCAGCTGTGGAATATTTTCATTGAACACTTCACAATTTTTAATCAAAAAAATCTTACAGAACAGGAACATAAGTATCTGACTCAGTTGACATCCACGGCTAAAGATTATAGGGAGCTTGCAGAAGCAATCGTAAAAAAACAATATACAAGAAAATAGTTCAGAAGAACCAGGTTCAGACCAAGAAAATCAGGAAATTAAGTCAGTCCCCGAAACTCATGAAAAAGTGCCATTATAAAGTTTGAACAAAATGGCCGAATTTGATTTCAGTAAGACACAAAAATTGCCTGTACTAACCTGCGAAGAAAATAACAAACGCACCGAAAATATTAGGGATTTTCTCAATAATATTGAATTTTACCATGACACCTTAAAGAAAGATTCACAGACTATGCTAATCAAATTTTTGTTGAAATGTAAAATTCAAGGTAAGGCATTAACTGAACTAGGAGCCGCCAAGATCGAAACTTTTGAACAACTAAAAAATTTAGTTTCCAAATGTGGAGACAAAGATACAATAGAAAGCATTCAGTCCAAATTAGATAGGTCGCGTCAAAGAAAACGACCTATGCGAGAATTTGTTTCTGAAATAGAACAACTGATATCAAAAATGACTGAACTGGAAATAAATATGCAAGGGAAGGAGCTCGAGAAACACTTACTATAGCAAATGAACATAGAGGATTAGCTTTTCTCAAACAGGGAGTTAACGATAGATATAGAATCATTCTCGATAGTGCAAGACATACTAAAATGAAGATGCTATAACCCATTTGCTAGAGTTAGCTCCCAGTACTGTACCAATAACGGAAACTGTCAGGTATGCCCACAATACCAATTATTCTCAACACCACAATCGAAACCAAAACCGAGGGTATTTTCATAATTCCTATCAGTCAGGTTATAATAATACTAACTATCCCAACAAAAATTTTACGAGACAGAATTATTTTCGTAGTAATAACTACTCTCCCAATTCCCCAAGACTACGATCAACATATAAGATTTTTATTAGACACAGGAGCTTCAATTTGTGTAGTAAAAAACAGTTCAGTAAATACAAACATACCCATATACAAAAATAAAAGCACAAAAATTCTAGACATTTCAGGAGATTTACAAACAATAGGAACATGTAACATTCAAATCCATTTAGAAAATTTTATAGTTCCATACGAATTTCACGTAGTACCCGATAATTTCCCAAGTCCGGTTAAAGGTATTATAGGGGCTAACTTTCTGTTAGAGTTTAACGCAATACTTGACTTAGAGAAATTCCTATTAACAACCAAAAAAGGAAGTAACATTATTCATCTGCCCATATGCTCCCACAAGAATATTAATACCATCTGCATCTCAATAGCCCCACGATGCGAAGCCACATATTGGCTAAACACAAAACACACCGAAGCTCGAGTATTTTACCCACAGCAATTATGCGAAAACGTTTTTATGGCAGGATCATTATTCACTGCCATAAACGAAAAAATACCAATAAGAATTTTAAATGCACGGGATACAACAGTAACTCTCAAATGGGCTGAACCATTGTCCTCCCCAGCTTCAGAACACTACATTTTACGTTACAACCAGACAGATAAATCAATAAACCCTCGAGTTAATAAAATAATTAACAAAATAAATTTTGACACATTAAATAGCGAAGAAAAAGCAGAAATTGAAGCCATATGTACCAAATACCAAGACATCTTTCATGTTGACGGTGACAAACTCACGTATATACGTATTGGCAAAGCGGATATCTCGCTTAAAAGGGATGTATCACCAAAATATTCAAAACCATATGGTCTCCCAGCGTGATGGTTAGTGCGTTCGACTGTCATGCAAGGGGTCTAGGGTTCAACCCCTGCCTGTGCCACCTAACTTTTTTCACGGGTACTGCCTCTTGCAAGGAATTGACAAATTCTCCAAGAGTAATTCTTGTCATGAAAAGTGCTTTCTCAAACTAGCCGTTCGGATTCGGCATATAAACTGTAGGTCCCTTCCATCTCTGACAACATTACTCGCACACAGGGATGGTTGAGAGTTGTAAGTCACTAGGCCCTGGTTCTCCATGGACTGTTGCGCCACCTAATTTATTTATTTATATCGTCTCCCACACACACAGAAACAGGATATAAAAGAAGAAATATGAAAGATGTTAGAAAACGACATTATAGAACCATCTGTTTCGCCTTGGAATTCTCCAATACTAATAGTACCTAAAAAGAAAGACCCTGTTACCGGTCTACAAAAATTCCGTATGGTGATCGTCACGTGAACGAGCGAATTGAAGATGATAAATTTCCACTACCCAACATAACCGAAATCTACGATATGGTAGGAGGAGCAGCTTACTTCTCATGTTTAGATTTAAGCCAGGGATACTACCAAATGGAGTTGGATGCCAATAGTAGACCAATCACAGCGTTCTCAACAGAAGATGGTCACTACCAGTTAAAACGACTACCCATGGGCTTGAAGATCTCACCCAGCAAATTTTCCAGAATGATGTCCATAGCGATTTCAGGACTAGCATATTCACGATGTTTTGTATATCTCGACGATCTCATATAGTCTTTGGTAGAAGTTTAATAGACCACAATAAAAACTTAGTACAGGTGTTTGACCGGTTAAGAGAAGTAAACAAAAAAATACATCCTGGAAAATGCTCTTTCTTGCGAAAGGAAGTGTTATACCTAGGACACGTTATTTTCGATAATGGCATCCTACCCGATCCCACTAAATCCTCCATAATGAAAAACTACCCCACACCCACCAACGCTGATGAAGTAAGAAGGTTCGTTGCATTTGCCAACTACTATCGTAAATTTATCCCTAATTTCGCTACCATTTCCATCCCACTAAACCGATTGCTGAAAAAAGATGTCGAATTTAATTTTAATAAAGATTGTGAAAAATCTTTTGAATTGCTTAAAGAAATCCTAACTAGTCCTAAAATTTTGCAATTCCCAAACTTTAACGAACAATTTATTTTACGTACAGATGCCTCAGGTTTCGCTCTAGGAGCTGTTTTATCCAATTTCGACGATAAACCAATTGCCTATGCAAGCAAAACTCTTCATAAAACAGAGAAGAACTATAGTACAATTGAGAAAGAATTACTTGCTATTGCAGTTATGCTATGGGCAGTTAAGCACTATCGTCCCTACCTGTACGGAAGAAAATTCAAAATTTTAACAAACCATATACCTTTAGTGTACTTTTTCTCACTTAAAGAACCTAGTAGCAGACTAACCAAATTTAGACTACTACTCGTACTAGAAGAATATAATTTTTACATAGAATATTCTCCAGGTAAGGATAATTGTACAGCCGACGCACTGAGCCGCATAAAAATAGACTCCGAGGATTTGAGACAATTGTGCATCTGTGTTGTAACAAGAGCTCAGTCAAAAATGGAAAATAAAAATCATAAACAAAAACAAATAAATGTAAGGGATACGAAAACTGACGAACAACTCATAACCGAACTGCTTAAATTACCAGAAAATGGACTTAAAATCATAGAGCTGAAGATTGTTGACAACTTCGAGGAAGATTTAGTTTCAAGGATACGGACATTATCATTGGTCCCAACAAGGTTTTGGCGTATATCCCGAAAGAGAATTGTTTACTCCTAAAGAAGTCCAAGGACAGCACTATAACCCAATCGACGGTATTTGGCAAAATATTGTCGAAGGATGTGCAGAAACTCTGCGGATTGAACTGTATTAAAAAAATTATTAGGAGAAATATTTAAAGAAAGTAACATTAAAGTGCACATTATAGAAAAAAATATCGAAATAACTGATCCTTGTAAAAAGAAATTAATACTTAATGACTACCACATTCTTCCAACCAGTGGACATGCAGGAATAAACCGCATGCTACAAAATATAAAGAAAAAATACTTTTGGACAGGTATGCAAAACGATGTGACGACATTCGTAAAGCATTGCCCAATTTGTAAACGAAATAAATATATTCAGCCAAAAAAGCAACCAATGACTATCACATCAACAGCCGAGTCGGGTTTTGAGAAACTATTTTTAGATCTCGTATATCTTAACTATACAAGATTAACTAACCAAATTCACGGAAGCAGTACCCATTTCAAACAAAGAAGCAAGTACAGTGGCAAAAGCTCTAGTAGAAGGTTTTATTTTAAGATACGGGGTACCACACACAGTAGCCTCCGATCAGGGAACTGAATTTCTGAACCAGGTTTTCCAAAATATATGTAAATTACGAGTATTACAAATAGAACAGTTGCAATCCACAGCGTATCACCATGAAAGCATAGGAGCTTTAGAGAACTCCCATAAAGTCTTAGGAGCATATCTGAGAAGCTACGTTTCAGAAAAGCATACCGATTGGAACACATGGCTACCATACTACGTTTTCTGTTATAATACATCAATACACTCAGAAACCGGATATATACCTTTTGAACTAATATTCGGAAGACAGTGTAATTTACCATCAAATTTGGTTAAGCAGGTAGAACATGTGTATAACTATGACGATTATGTGATTGAGTTAAAACATAAATTACAAATCGCTCATAAAGATGCTCGAGAAACGCTGATAGGCAAAAAGATAGCAAGAAAAAATAGATTTGATCTAGAGGAGCGAACAAAACGCTAAAATTTTGAAATAGGAAGTTAAGTTTTACTTAGAAACGAAAATAGAAAGAAACTTGATCCAATCTACATAGGTCCATACGAAGTTTTATCCCAAAAAGGTGTGAATTGCGATATAAAATATGAAAACAAAAGGATAACAGTTCATAAAAATAGACTAAAGCCATTTTATATATATTTAACTCTTATCTAAATATTAAAAAATTGAAAAGAAACTTTCTAGACTCGGATGAATTCCATTAACTAATAATAAAAACAAAAAACTTATAAAAACTTGCAAACACGATTGTATAAAAAAAAAAAGGCGAGGAAGGTCCGATGTAAATACCAAAATGTACGAACAAAAAAAGAAAAAATAATAAAAATAATAAAAAAAAACAATAAACCTAGAACTGAATAAAAAAAAACCTAGAATAAAAAAAAGAAAAAAAAACTATAATAGGTACTAAATCTTTAAAATGTAAAAAGCTAAAATAATTTAAATATGTAAAATATGTAACTATTGATAAGCAATTTGAAAAAAAATTAAAAAAAAAGAAAAAAAAAACAAAACAAGGTTGAAAATCATAAACAAAATAAATCAAAATCCCCATTGTACAAGTGTCGCATAAAAAGAAGAAATCATAATATGCCATGACTTCTCCTTTTTCTCCCTCGAAGGGTGGTGTAAAGGGATCGGACCAGCGACCACTTAACTAATTGCCACCAAAAAATTAAGAATACATTCAACCTGCTTCGATACTTGATACTCGGTTTCCCGTCCATATCCATCGCACATACTTTGTCCGCGTCGGTCACCGCGTCGGCTATAGCTATAGAGCCGAATCATAATAAAAAAGTATTCATATTTCAATTTCAAGTGTCGTTGATTTTTGCATGGCAAAAATGCATGGTAAGGTCAAATGGTGATCGTGCATATTGTGGAAATATCGATAAAACGTTATCGATTATCGAAGTATGGTTGGATGTATACGAAGTCAAATAATTTTGTGTATAAATAGGAATAATAAAAATATATTAAAACACTAAAAACTCTGAAGCCAACGAAGTCGATTCTTTTACTTAGCAACTCGCTAGAGGTTCGATTAAGTTAAATTCAATAGTTCAGACGCCCTACAGAGCTATCCGCTTTTGGGTTAAGGTATACTTGGCTACTCGCCGGACCAAGTCTGCTCTACGGAAACAACACATATACTTAACCTCCACGACTCACAATCAGGGGTACAAACGTTACACCTTAATCGCTAAGTAAAGCTCGCACACAATTGATGAAAACTGTTAGTTTCCTTAAGGGTTTTTAGTTTTGAGCGAAGATGTAAGAGAAAATGGAACAACTAATTTAGAAGGTTGACCGAAAAGCAATTTTATGCAAATCAGCTTGTTTGAAGAAATTTCAGGTCTTGTAATTTTACATAAGAAAATTATGACACTTATTTCCCACAGTTAATGAATTTGGTCAAAAAATAAAATAAAATTATCTCTTATTATAAAATCATCCGCTACTCTTTATGCCCATAGTTAAAAAGTTCAACAAGTTGTATTTTTTGTTAAACAATATCGTGACAAAACAACATTAAAAAGATGATATAAATAGGGAGTGGTGACAAAAGGCACAGTAATTTTTATATTTTAATTTTAAGATTAAGTAAAACTCACTAATAATTAAAAAATCACATTATATAAAAAACTTCAATACCTCCATAATGCAACTTTTGACGTTGAAAAAAATCTGGAATTTGGAATATTAGTTATTGGAATAATTATTTCTGAACTTTATGAGTCTTATGTTTTACTTATAATAAGCAACAATTTTGATTTACTTGATATATACTCAAATGCCACTTATTTTCAATGTTAGTTACATACAATTTCTAAGTTTCATATTTTAAGAGTCGCTCACAATCCCTCCTCTATTTATAATCACTACAACCTTACATCCTTCGGAAAATGTGTCTTCTTATCTTTGTTGGTAATTAAGGCTCTAATTATTTTCCTGTTTATTAGTAAATAAACAGGGACACAAGTTTGTTTCATTTTTGCGATTGTATTTATTTTCCAAGGCATTAAATATGTAAAATCATTTAATTTATTTTTCATTATAAATATTTCTCCTACTTTTTCACTGCCATTGCTGCTAAACGATGACAACGACATCGTCGCGCGTCGGTCGGTCGGTCGATAAGTCGGTCGTCAGGACGCAACTATTAAGGTTACTAGAGATACACCCACGTTAGCAGTGGATAATATGGATGATAATGGCACATGACAATATGTTTTAGGGAATTAAATTTTTGTAAAGTGCTTTGATAAAATGTGTCAAAACCAAAATCTCTCAAAATATACCCAAATAAAACCTAACACTAAAAGAAAATCGATGTCAGTTTAATAGGAGGGTATGGGGTTAATAGAAGAGGATTTGAAGATTTTGAAAGTTATTAACATAAAAATATGAGCACATTACAATTTATATATGTATTGTATATATTTATGAACTTGTGGTACGAGTACATAATGTGGTTACGTGAGATAGACGCACTTTTTATTCGAAAGTCTGTATAGTTTGAGAAGAAGTACCTTCATATTTGGAAGAAGCTTTATTAGCTTTAAATAAAACAATATTATATTTTTCAAATTAAAACCATCAGTCAAACAAATTAAAACCACAAACAAATTTTGACAGTTGACCAAATTTAAAACCAAATTAAATATTTTTCTTAGTAAGAAATTTTAGTTAACTAATTTCGGCGTATTTGTTGAAGTTCGTTTTTCCAAGTTGGGTTATGTGGTAAAAGTCTCACGGACCAAATATCGTTCCACGATTGTAGAACTAGGCAATGGGGCTTTTGTTAGTATTGAAACAGAGGTGGCAAAAATGGGTTTATTACGTTAATGAGAGCAAAACAAAGTACATGCTCTCATGCTGCAATCGTAGCTTTGAGGTAGTTAAGGACTTTGTCTATCTGGGCAGAAAACAACACCAGCGCTGAGATCAAACGAAAAACTAAAGAGGCAATTGAGTAGTAAATTCCTCTTTCGAGCAACGAAAGTATTGCTACATATATAAGACCCTTATCATCCCTGTCCTGCTAAACGGTGCAGAAGCATGGACTATGACAAAAGTGGATGAAAGCACCATGGGTGGTCGTATCGAGAGAAAAGTAATTCGCGTAATCTACGGACCCATATGCATAGAAGGTGAGTGGAAGAGAATATGGAACTACGAGCTTCACAAGCTGTACACCGACGACGTAGACTTAGCCAGAAGAATACAAGTACAACTAAGATGGGTACTAAGAGTGCACGTAAACCAATGCTTCGGCCCGGAAAGTCTTCGAATCCTTGCCCACAGGACAGCGAAGTAGAGGAAGGAGGTGCGCACAAGCAGAAAGTGACCTCACCCAATTAAAGATTGCGCAACTGGAGACATTAAGCTAGGGACCAAGCTAGATGGAGAAGTTTGTTGTGTGAGGTCTTAGTTCACTGTAGAGACACCTTAAGTAAGTATGCAAGTATAAGATTGTAGAATTGGGCTTTAGTCTTTGACATTGGTTATTTTAACTTAAACTTAAGTATCTACAGAAGGTACAGTAAGCTGAATATTTAGTTAGTAATTTTGAAATTTTCAAACAAATTTGAATTGACAAACAGTGGCTTAAAAAGTTTGAATAAATACTGAAAGAGTTTCAAATTAAAGAAAAAAAAAAATAGCGATTCACTTACTTACTTTTTTTTTGGCACGAGCTTCAGTTCTATATAGATATGTTTAATAAATGTATACTGTCTCATTTAAAAGGAAAAAAAAGGTTTAATGCGATTCAAATTATAAAACCAATGAAAATATAGTCCTCCAGGACTTTTGAGATTACGTTTTTTTTTCACTGATTTAATTGTCCGGATGTTTTGAATCTTATTATGGAGGTTATTAGATGTTTATTTCATTTTTTGATGAAAAATTGGTTGAATTAACTTGAATTTCACCAAAATTTTTTAATTAAATACTCATACGTATGTATACATATGTATGAAAGCTATGAAATTTGATTAAAATGTCAGTAAAATTATTATTATTTAAAAGACCAGTTTTGGCTATCATTGGTTTTCATCATTGAACATTTTGTTTCCAGTTTTAAAAGCGACTAACATTTCTTATGTTTGGTGTCAAAATGAAGCTAATCATTCGTAGATTTTTTCTACTAAAAAAAATTCATTATATTTAAAACAGAATTTTCTTTTAGTTCATTTTTAGTTTTTCAATGATGAACATTTTTCCACTGAAAGCATTCGATTTATAATATGCTTTTACAATACAATCCCACTTGTCAGTTTTACTTTCAATGATCATTTCTAAACTCAAATGCTTGATTCCAATCAGGAAATTTGTGTTCAATGAAAGCTTTTACCAACCTGTCAAAAAATTCCAATTATAGCTATGAGTGGCACCTAAAAATGAATAGAAACAGATTTTCTTATAATTTTAAATCTATATTCTAGCTCTAAATAAGTCAACAAATCTAATCAAATTAAAGATAACAGCTGCTTTACAAAAGACTTTCCGAAAAGAATTTGGAAGCTGAAAAAGAAACAATTTGTGTGTGGATGCCTTCATAATGTTGATCGGAACTGATCGGAAAAGGTTTTAAAAAAAGCCAATGCAGTTTTTTACATTTACAAGCTCAAACGTTTCAGTTTCCATTTCAAGTACTGATACGTGAAAATCTGTATGGATATAATGCTTGAATTGTGATTTAAAATCCGTTTTTCACCAGAATCGATGAGTTTAATCTTAACCGTAGATCAAATTATTTGTTTGTACAGCATTGTAATTTATTAAAAAAATAAAACGTTTGGACTTAACGTTTGTTTTCATTGTCCAAGTGACAAATAATTAAGACAATTGTTTTGTTTTGGAACTTTAAATAAAAACAACACTAATAACTATTTTAGGTTTCTGATTTCAAAATTGGCTACATAAGCATTAAAACACGTTTCAACAAAACTTCTGTCTCATTGATGTTATGTCTTTTTAAGTTATGTTTTCTCACCTGGCACCCGTGAATACCTTAAGGGTAAGCTGATTACGTGGTGCTGTAATTCAAGTCAAAACAAATTATTTGGGACCTGATATGTATTTATAAATACAAAATATAATGAAAGGCCACACAGTACACATGTAATGTTATATTTATGTTTTGTTTTAAATATTTAAATAACATACTTACAGTTTCATCACGCCATGTCAAGGCAAAAGGTCTTTATAATGGAAGGTCAAGTATGATTGTTGTTCGTGTTCAAATACATACAGATGTAGTTACCAAAGAAGGACTTTATTTTTTATTTGATCTTTATATACTATGTAGTTTCAATCGTAAAAGTATAAGTTTAATAATTGTTTTATTACAAAGACCACCGATAGACAACCTAACGAGACCATCGAACAATTACAATTCATATCGTTTATAACATTCTGCATCTGCATATTAGTATCATATTTTAATTTATGATGAAAGGATAAAAAGGTACACTATTTTAATGGTTATATTATGTGTATTAATTTGGATGTTGACCTCAAATTAAATAACAAGGAAATATGTATTTCAGTGAATTTTGACGCTGAGTTAACACATTCTGCTAAGGTTATGTTAACTTGAGGTTTAACAGAATAGTATTATTCTTGACAGTTGCGTGTAAAAATAACTGGAGAAATTGATGGCAGGAGTATAGACTTAGAGTCACCATTTCGAGTTCGTTATATTTTTAATTTATTTTATTTCAATTTATTAGCTAACGTGAACAATGCTTATGAATAAATGCTTAAAAACTAATAACATCTTATTTCAATCTAAACTGTTATGTATTTGTATTGTATTGTATTGTATTGAAATTGAAATTCTTAAAACTGTCATTTGGTGAACTTAAAAGAAAAGACAATTTATTGAATATTTCAATTAATTCAGTAGTAGTTGTACCCGTGGTAAAAACTAAAGTTGAAACGAATAAGAACCGATGGTAATGATATTGTTCCATTTATTATTTCTGCAGAAAAACAAAATTATAAATATTTTCTATTGTTTGCCAACGAAGGAAGATTAATAAGAGTGAAAAATTAAAAAAATTAGTCACTGCAGAACGTTTTTTTAACAAAACCAGACATCAGAAATAATTGAACTACAATGAAAGGAAAGGACACTACATACGATTGACTCAAACAATTTAGGTATCAAAGATATAGCTTATCAATAGGTCTGTAGTTCATAATTTAAATTTTAGGACCTTTCTTGTGCACACATATATGTAGGCAAGTAAGACAAAACTTAATTGCTTTTATCGTCTACATATAGATCTAGGTCATCTTAGATTTGGTTTAAGGCTTTAACTAGAACCTAGTTTTTCAATGTGATTTTGAAAGTAAAATCGAGTTAGTCTGATTAGATTCCAAATAAACAATTTATGTTAGTTAACTCTTAATTAATGAAGTGTTTCAATTTTCATTGTGAGCCCATCTCTGAATTATCCGTTTCTCCACAAGGTCCAGCCAGATTTTGGTTATAGGCTTGCGCAAATGACATGGACAGTCGACATCACCGGAAGTAATTAACAAGCTGTATATCTAAAAAAAAATGTTCACACAGATTGAGTGGGAAAATTAAATGTAGAAAATATGAATAGTGAAAAGCCAAATTTTCATTTAAAAAAATTTCAAGAAGTATTCAATCAGTAATTAAACTTAAAGCTGTTGAAATATAATCAAATATTATATTTGTAAAAGATCTATCAATTCATGGTTATAATAAAATCATGATATGAGCTGATATTTGGGATCATCCATAATTTCATTTTTTTTTTATTGTAACAAATGATTCGAAAACTGTATTGTATTTTTGTTGACAAAAGCATTTACTGCAAATATTAGTTAAAATATTGTTGCGATTAACGAGAACACCTCGAAAATTTAAACTTATTTTTTTTTTTCATACAAAAGAAAGTAGTCATTATTGATATCAAATCATGTTAATATTAACACCAGGATTTGAAAAACCAAAGTTTTAAATACCTACACACTTATTTTTCTAAACAAATCGCGTGTCTTTTTTCATTGGTTAGGGAGATAATAAATAAAAATGTATTGTTCCAACAATATTAATGTCGTATTTGGGGGAATGAAAAAAAACTCCTAATGACATTTATTTTACATTCAATTGTAATCTCTTAAATCAATTGATTTTTCTGCAATTTTAAACGTGATAAAAAATGAAATTAAATGCATGATATAAACTGAATGATTATGGGGAAGTATGAGTTTTTGTATAAAAAAAATTACGATATTTTAGTTTTGATGAAGGGCGAATTATATAACGAAGTGGGCTTTTATACACATATGTACATTATGTATACGTGTACCTACATCAAACGTTGGCGGGATACTCGGGAATGTTCTACATTTCATTCATTAACTAAACTGAAACACATATTGATCGCATTCGTAGATTGTAAGATGGATATGAATAAATGTTCAAATCTACTGAAATTAATTTCACTGAAATAGTTATGCTGAAAGATTACTCTAATAAAATGTTGTGCACACTTATTCCGTAAGGAACTTGAAACACATTTAAAAATACAATATGGTTTGATATATATTTCTTATATATTTTCTTGCTGGGAGTTTACTGAGGGCAAAATATTTTATTATTACAATACTTATTTATTTCAAATACAGTACGTTCTCGATTAATGCAACTCTCGATTCACGCAACTCCTCGATTTTCGCAACAGCTGCAGTAATTTTGTTGATAGCGAACCAATGTACATTTTTGTCTTCAAAAAAGCATGTTCACCATCAGTTTATTATAATTAATTCACTAATTTACAAAAATCACCACGAAATTCTTCAAATTTCAAAATTAACCTCGGATTTTTGTATCAAAGATGCGTTCGAAGAACCATCAAGTTAAGGGTGCGAGCGCAATTTTTGTATTGAATTCTAATAAATTTTCGTTAATGAACGGCCCAAATATTTTTTTTGCAAGTAATTAAAATCTGTATCAATTTAATTAATCCAAATGTATTTATAGTTTGTTTTTAATGATTTAAGCTTGCAACTATTTTTCAATTCCATTTTGATTAATAAACATTATATTAAAAAAATAGTTATAATCGAAAAATACCTTATCCATAACATTCTTGATTGATGGAAGCATACATGTATTTGCTATCAAAAAAAACTATGCATCAAAGGAACACCAATGTTTTAAAAAAGTAATCAGAACGATTATAGCGAATCTGTTGAATAAATGCAGAGCAAATAAAATGCAAATTTTGACATATATCACAAAATGAAAACGTCTTAAAATCGTTCTGATTTCATGCACAACTAATTCAATAGAACATATAATCGTCATGAATGTTTATTGTTGACGTACAGAAGTTTTTTTTTAGTAGTTTCCACAGTTTAACGCAAAATATAATTTTCATTCATTTCGTAAAAATGTTTAGTTACCAAAGTTCAAGTTTACTTATTATTGTTTGAAGGGTATGTTTAGTAAAAGTGCTGCTAAAAATGAAACAAATTAATGAGTTTTACGTACATGTTTTTCTTAATATAGTAAATACTTCCATAGATTAAATTTTATAAATGCAGAACATAGAAGAAAATATACATAAACAATAGTTTTCAGATACAAAGCAGAGGTTAGCGTAGAAAAATATTTTTGAGAAAGCCAATAATATTTTAGGTATGTTCATTAAAGAAATTTCCGCTTCGGCTAACCTTCAACTTTTTAGAAAAAAAATTAGCCAATTATTGGGTGTTCGGTTTCCCCATATTGGAATAAAAAAAAGTTACTTAAATCTATTTATTGCACTCATTTAGTTGGTATTGTTTGTAACCATATTGCCTATTTCTATTCCTTAAAGATGCTTTACACAAAGCAACTTATTTTTAAAACATGGTTCCCTCAAATTTTTATTCCAAAATCTAAATACAAACAAAATTCTAACTCTAAAGCATCATTCACATGAGCGCGACCAACGAACGACGAATGAATTACAAAATGTGAGTTTATATACGTTTGAAGACATATTTCTACACAAATTCTTTACAAAACGATAGCAATATAGTTTCTATTTGATTTATGATGCATACTTTTACTTTTCAATATCATACATCTAATATATAAAATATTCCTGTCACAGTGTTAGTTGCCATATTCCACCGAAACGGCTCAACCAATTTCAATGAAATTTTGCATATATATTCCGTAGGTCTGAGAATAGGTTTTTATCTATTTTTTATATTCCTAAGTGTTATGGTTTAATTGCATCGTATACGGTGCAACGATCTTACGATAGTATTCAGTGACGCTATGTAGAATGAAGCATTGATTGCTATTGAGGATCTTTGCATTATCATTGCCAACTTACCACTCAGTCATTTCGGTATGCATTCACCAAATCGAAATGCATCTGATTTAATAGACGCTGAATTGAATCGTGAACTACAATACAATACTGTAGAAATGGCAGCGATTGTCGCTCGCATTGTTCTAATTAATGAAGAACAAAGAACCATTTATGACCACATCATGCTTGCAGTTTTGGTGGATTCTTTTTTTTTGGATGCACCAGGTGGAACTGGCAAAACATTCCTTATTTCGATAATTCTTGCTCAAATACGATCAAATAATGGTATTGCATTCGCTGTTGCAACTTCTGGCATTGCGGCAACTTTATTGGATGGAGGCAGAACAGCTCATTCAGTATTTAAACTGCCACTAAATATTCAAAATAACCCAGACGCGGTGTAGAATATAAAAAAACAATCATCCATGGTCACAGTGCTGAAACAGTGTAAAATTATCATCTGGGATGAATGCACTATGGCACACAAACATTCGCTTGAGGCGTTGAACAGGACATTGAAAGATATAAAAAAACAACGAAAGACTATTTGGTGGCACTCTGTTACTCCTTTCAGGTGATTTCAGATAAACACTTCCCGTTATTCCGCGTTCAACGTACGCGTGCTTAAAATCATGGCCACTACGGCGTAATGTTGAAAAAGTTCAACTGAAAGTAAATGTGCGTGTTCAAATGCTTCAAGATCCATCCGCTGAAACATTCTCAAAACAACTGTTAGATATAGTCGACGGAAAAGTTACTATACAGATGAAATTGGATGCATAAAATTACGGTCGATTTCTGCACGATTATTGATTTACACGATGCTCTCATTGACCAGAAATTTCCCGATGTACACAGACAATATACAAATCATGAGTGGCTGGCAGAAAGAGCAATTTTAGCAGCAAAAAAATGTCAACGAATTAAATCTCAAAATACAACATTTGTTACCAGGAGACTTGGTTTCATACAAATCTATTGATACAGATTTTGATGCTACCGAAGCTGTAAATTATCCAACTGAGTTTTGATCTCATTAGATTTACCAGGCATACCACCGCATAATTTACAACTGAAGGTTGGATCTCCGGAAATTTTGTAATTTGAACCCACCACGGTTGTGCAACGGCACGCAATTAGTAATTTAAAAATTAAAGAAAAATGTTATCGAAATCATATTTCTAAATGGAAAATTCCGGGGTGAAAATATATTATTACCGCGAATCCGTATTATACCATCCAGTTTGTTTGTATTGGCGAAAGATGGGATCACAATAAATTTTGTACACTATGTTGCATTAAGGGATTGATATTGTTTTTTTTTTTTAATAATTAGCGATATGTATATAATTTTAAAGAATTAGTTTTAATAAATTTGTTATTTTAATATTTTATCACCTTTTACAGTGATCTATACCTCTCCCACTTATATACCACATCCTTACATACTTACAATAAGTTGTTTATTTCTAGCAAAATATTCTCTAGAAATTATTTATATGACAAAACAACGTGTGTCGGGTCAGCTAGTATATTAATAAATTTAAGAAAACAAATTTATTCGTCGCGAAAAAAATTATAGTTGATACGAACTGTCAAACTTTATTCGCGTTCCACATTATCCACACTCGCAACGAATAAAAAAATCGCGCGTACTTAACCTAAAAAAATCGTTCTTGTTTTGGTTTCGGGGGTGAATTTCAAACTTCATTCGCGACGAATTCATTCGTTGGTCGTTGGTCGTGCTCATGTGAATATTGCTTAACAAAGTCCCTTAAAAAGAAATTTTCAGAAATATTTCTACAACAAACAAAACTAAAATTTGGTCTTGCAATTATCGAACTGCTTAAATGATGAAAATACTAATCTAATTGAGGAATCTGAACTAGCTAAATTTGGCAATGGAACTTCACAAGTATGCTTCTCGTAAAAAAAAAAACTTCTAACGTCGCCAAAAAAATGCTCTAAGCAAACAAAAGCTGAAAAAATTGTCTGTTTTGTTGTTTTACAAAGTATTGAGTTACACTTTTGTTCATTTCCAATTATACTTAACCAGTTGCAGCGCATGTTGCGTTCGCAAATAATTTAAGTAAACAAAATACAACACTAATAAATCATTGAATATGTATTTGGTCAATTTTATTTTATTTAATATTTACAACATTTATTTGGATTGAAATTCAAAAGCTATACAAATCTTCCAATTTAAGACCATGTCAGCACTTCAGATTTTGTTGGTTAGGATTGTTTAGTTTTGAACGAGGCCATGCAACATTCAAAATGAAGCATTTAGATGGGGCTGAGGACTAAATGTGAGAATGTGTTTGGTTTTTTGCATCATTTCACGCACACTTTCTCACATTTAGTCCTCAGTAGCTTGTAGGCAAACCGAAATGTCAGTCTGAGATTCCGGTCATGGTAATGGAGTGTTTTTGATCTGATCTAGATAGTTGGAGTGAGCTATTTGCAAAGGTAATATCTAAGGCTGACGAAGAAATATAAGTTCAACGCCTAAATCGTGTGGCTGCATCGACAACAAGGCTCATATACGGATATCTAAATCATTGACTTCAAGCTGCTTATTATTTTAAACCAGAACACCAGAGCTAAAATTCTTAGCTTAAAATATGTTAATAATCTATCAGTTTTACCAATCTTGTCTAATTTATGAAACATGATGTTTATCACTTTATAGATGTGTGCAAAATTTTGCAGGAACTTAGAAGACTTTACTTCAACTAAAGTGTCTTCTCTATAATATAGATTATAGACATTTCAAACGGTTTGGCAGGGTGGATAAATCTTTTCGGTTTTTGCGAACAAGTTCTAAGTTATCTATAAACTGTTTCCTGTGTTACAAATCATGCGTAAATTATTTCAAAAGCTTTTGTTTCCAGGATTTTTAAATTGTTAATATTTAAATGTACATAAAGTGATAAATTGGATTCCCATAGGATAAGTGCTGCCATCAACCGATTTCCGATAACAGAATTTATTTAAAATAAACTTGAACTGTAAAGGAGCAGCGTTATTTTTGTATCTACGTTAAATATTTAAGGCTATTTTTTTTTACAAAATTATCCGTTTTTAATTTTCCATAGAGCGTTATTGTAATCGGTCCGATTTGTCGAATTGAAAATTTCAACATTCATCGACGTTTCAAGGTCCCTAGAACCTAAATAAAACATTTTAAGAGAGATGTGTGTGTGTGTGTTCGTGTGAACGAACGTATGATCTCACTATCCCAAGAACCGTAAGAGATGTTGAGATCAGATATTTTATCATATGTAAAATATTGTTGGTAACTTTTAGTTAGTTTTTAAGAAAAGTCCAATTTATTGTTTTTGTGCTTTAAGCCAAATTCAAGATTTCCATATGATTTACATATATTGGAATATTAAAGTGTATTTTAAAACAGCTTATCTTCATTATAAGATATTTATTTGACAAGTGAAATAAAATTATAAAGGCTTTTAAACATACTTTATTTTGATGCCAAGAGACATTTGACAACTACTTCAAGTTTGCTTTCTCATGAACGATTTTACAAGCCAAACGTCACCTTTCATTTGACACCAATTTTCTTTGTATGCACTCTTGGCCAGAAATGATCAATACCTTTTGAGATGTTGAGTTGTCTTTTAATCATTATAGACACTGCATTCTTTCACTGAAATCTGTCTGAAAAATATTCTCAAATAGGTGTGTGCATGTTCATGGTTAAAAATTTATCAAAATAGAATTGCATCACAAAAAAAAAATGTATAGGTACTCTGTATAAGCGTATGTATATTAAAAAAAGATAAATATATATGTCAATAATAAGACTTTACAAAATTAACAATTTTGTAAAATATAACACATATTAAAATAGGTATGTAATACTACTCGTCAAATTTTACATACATACATACATACCATACCAACCATACACCGAACCAATCGAAATCATATTAGGTACCTTATACTTATACGGTTTGTCACTGCTGTTGTTGACTTTGCCAATCGATATTTTCCATTAATTTTTTCCAAAATATACGAGAACTCTTTATTGTGGAGTTGAAAACATTTAATTTAATTTACACGCAACTATACCATATGTGTTCATTTCTATATTGTATTTACATATGCATTGTTGTCCACGTATTTATTCACACCTGACATTTCCTTTATTTGTATTCTATTGTTATTGGCGCTATGAAGGCTTAGATATTAAAATAAATATTTTCAAATAAAAATCCAGAACAGACGGTAATAAAAATTGGTATTGGAGTGCAGAAATTATTGCCCGCCGGAAACGATATTAATATACCTACATATAAAACAGGTATATGTGTACCGTGTACGCACACATAAATATTTCAATGATATGGATGCGAAAATAAATGTTTTTGACAGTTGGGGGAGGTTTTGTTGAAGAAACCTCTTTGAAGAACGAAGTGGAGGAACAAATTTAAACTTTAAAATATACAGCTATTGTCTAAATAATAGGAATATTTATTACTTTTGAGTTTAACTTGCGACATAAAGGAACTTTGTAAGTATTGTATTCGTAAAAAATTTAGAACTAGAGATTTTAATAAAACATGACATTACGATTGTAGACCAGTCGAAAAAAGTGGGTTCCTTGCTTCCGTCCGTCTGTCTGTCCTCACCCCTACTACCCAATTTGGAAATAAGAGTTTTTTAGGACAAAAAATAATATGTCCCCATACAAATTTTTTTGTCGAAAATCTAACATTCGAATTTTCTCAAAAATGAACCGATAGATTTTTATTAAACTTTCTCTATTTTTTTTTTTTAACTTTAATTCTTTCAATAACAAAAAATATTGATTTACTTCTCCAGAATTTTACCCCCTATAGAACTGTTATTTTGTTTTTAAGAATTCTCAGAAACTAATGAACCGATTTCAACAATTTTGTTTGCTGCCCAAGGAAAAAAAAGTCGTATGCATAAAATGTGGCCTAAAAGAATATGCCCCTTAAGAAGCGTTTCAGCAGAATAACGGCACACAGTAAAAGAGCCCCCGCAGACTGCAGACTTTTTATCGGCCGATAGTTTGGTCGGGTTGGGCTGAAAGTGCGCACACCGAGCCAACTAAACAGTTTGGTTTGTGAACAGGGCGCAGACTATCCAACAGTCGGCCGACTATTCTCGAATCAACAATTGTGATTTGGGCGACGCCATATTCAAAATACACGCACACGACGCCAAATCACAGAGCGAACTGAACTGTCGGCCGACTAAACAATCGTCATGTTTGCGTGTATGCGCCAATAATGATTAAACAGTCGGGTGATAGTTGGCCGACAGATTAGTTTGAATGTAATCGGGTAGCCTATCAAACTTTTTTATCGGCCGATACTGAATCGCTGTAGTGTGCGCATATACATTCCTCTCCATACTGATTAAGAAGCCGACCAAACTATAGGCCGATAAAAAGTCTGCAGTCTGCGGGGGCTCTAATACTATAATGTTGCCTAAAACAAGTACTAAAGACATAGTTACAAAAAATTACACTTTGTTCCTATTATATATACATACCTGTATAAATTTTTGTATATGGTTAAGTTTTAAGATTATATATGAATATCTATAGGCAAAATAAAGTAATCATTCATTCGTGACCTTCAAATATAAATAATTGTAGGATTCAGAAGTCATAAAAGATCGATATCACAACTGTGCATGATTTAACTATAAAAATAATAAAGAAATTCAGTGTTGCCAGCTCGAAATTGGAAATCTAGTCAGATCTGACTTGTTGACTGGAATTTGATTATTTAAATCCAGCCGAAAAAAAAACAGTTAAACATAATTAAAAACAAAAAACAGTAAAAAATCCAGTCAAATAATGAAAACATTTTAACAAACAAATAACATATTGTAATATTCGGCTTGGTCCGATAATTAAAACTTATTCATACTTGTAAATAAAACACAAATTTACTTTATTTAAATCGCTCCAAACTTATTTATTGAACACTTTCAATTATTACTTTTTAAACACAGTCTTTACTTTCAATTACTTTTCGAACACAGTCTTTATTTTATCTCAGTTCACAATCACTAATAATCCGCTTCGCTTCCGAGCGCCTATTTATATACCTCAAATCGGTTCGAGAAACTACTAGATTCTTTTAGGCGCTGAATGTTCTCGATGCTTAACGAAGCAAGTTCTCCTCTTAATCACTAGATGTTGCCCCTTTCGAGGTTCTTGTATGCACTGAATGTTTTCGAATTGAGTTCTCCTCTTAGCCACTATATGTTTCTCGATGCTTATAGAAGCGAGTTCTCCTCTTGATCACTAGATGCTTAACGAAGCGAGTTCTCCTCTTAGCCACTAGATGTTGCCCCTTATTCTAAATGTTTTATTCTACTATAACACGATATTAAAAGAGATAAAGAGTGTATACACATTACAATATGATTAATTACTTCGTTGACTCCCTAATTGACCTTGAAACTGGTTCATTCATTCCATAATTTGTCCTATGTTTAGGTTGAAAAAGAAGGTATCTTTCTCTCAATGGTCTAATCGGGGCATAAATACAAATTAACGATAGAAGGTTAGGACATTTTATATGGTAACATAAAATATCTCGCACAAACATTATTATCATGAATAGTTCTTCGAGATTTGAGAGATTTCAGACCTAGAAGATTACGTCGAGCTTGAGAATCTGGACAAAAAATCCAGCGCATTTTACAAAACACATATTTTGTGAAACGATTCTGAACTTTCTCAATTCTATCCGAAAATGTTTGTTGGAAAGGATTCCATATGACATCAGCATACTCAAGTAATGATCTAACTAATGAGTTATATAGAGAAGTAAGCGTATAGGGATCCTAGAGACAGAGATAGCGAAGCATTTCTTGACATTAAGTTTAAGACAGTTAACCAAACACCAGTTTGATAAATGATCGAGGTCTGTTTGGAGATTAAAGCAATCATAAATGGAATTCACTTTTAAAAATCATCAGCATATATGAGACATTGGCTGAACTTTATGTTTTTGCAAATATCATCGATAAAGATTATAAATAAAAGTGGGCCAAGATTACTGCCCTGGGGAACTCCTGAGGTACATTTAATAGATCTCGAGGTTTGATTATCAAGTTTTACTTTTTGTACTTTATCAGTTAAAAAAGATGAAATCCACTTAAGGAGATTAGAGTGAATCCCAAAGTTATGAAGCTTACGAAGCAGTATGTTATGGCATACAGAATCGAATGCCTAATAGAAAAATTAACAAAAATAACTTATTTTCTAAAATTCATAGCGTATAATGTACTCATGTTACTAAATTTATGATAATAAGAATAATTCTTTTCAGGTAATTAAAATATACGAATATACTTATTTTGAATCGGAACTCGAGGTATTGTTTTGCGTATCAATATTTTGGTAAATTAAATTTGTTCCAATTTTTTCGTAACTTCATTTGGAATGATGAAATTATGGCAACATTTTACCCCTCGCAAATTGTTTCTTATAATTAAAATAGCATTTGTAGAAATTAAATGCAACCTGTTTCTTTGCTTGGTTTTGACCAAGTTTAATTGGCTAAAAATTCGTTCTACTTCAGCGTTTGATATTGGAAATAGCGAACTTTGCCAATTCTTTGAAAGGATTTTCTCCACTAGCATCTTTATAAGATGAAACTTCACACCAAAAAGGTGCTGTTTCCTCTATGTTGTTCCATCTTACAATGTTTAGATTGTCCCATTGACTAGAAATTTTGTCAGCTAAAATCGCCTCGACATTCATTGCATTCAAAACAGGTTGCAGTTGTAGGGAGGATTTATTTTGTGAAAGGCATTCGCTTACCGAAAGCATTGTTATCTGCTTTAAAATGTTAAGATTTTTTGGCACTCTATGCTACAACTCTTTTACTAAAAATAAATAAATTAGGTGGCGCAACAGTCGGTAGAGAACCATGGCCTAGTGACTTACAACTCTCAACCATTCCTGTGTGCGAGTAATGTTGTCAGGGATGGAGGGGACCTACAATTTATATGCCGAATCCGAACGGCTAATTTGAGAATGCACTTTTTCATGACAAGAATTACTCTTGGAGAATTTGTCAGTTCCTCTCAAGAGGCAGTACCCGTGAAAACTCTTTTTTTTTTTAATTAAGGTGGCACAGGCAGGGATTGAACCCAAGACCTCTCGCATGACAGTCCAACGCACTAACAATCATGCCACGGGCACTACTCTTTTACTAGCTTTATAAAAAAATATTTACAGTTTTGTCTAAATACATCAATATCTTCCTTGCTTACTTCCAAATTTAATTCTAATTCATTTAGTTTTTCTTCGCATTCGACTCCAAGGTAAGGCTTTGTTTGTCTAAATCAGGACTAAAATCATAATCACAGTTGGGCATAACAATTTTTTTGATAAGCATTAATATGAGAAGTTCCAAATCACCCACAACTTAAACAAAATCCCCTTTTTCACTTTCAAATATTTTGTTAACCCTTTGAAGTTCTTCTAAAATTGGTTTGAAAAAACATAAATAATTAAAGAAAGTGTTTCGATTTTTTGAATTCATTCCAGTCAAAAATAAATTTTGACTGGATCTGTATTTTATTTCCAGCTAACGAAGAAAAAATCCAGTCAAATCTGACTGGAAACAAGTCAAAATGGCAACAGTGAAGAAATTACTTTTTCTGTATTCTGTTTTTTCAAATGTCACACAGTCAATAAAAATATATCCATCGGACAGTCGCTAGGATAATGGAACTCTATATAGGTACTATATTTAGATTATAACTTTTATGCATTTTAATACATATTCCATTTTATGGAGTTATAAACTTTCTTTCAAATATGTGGAATATACATATGTACATATGTATGTATATCTATTGTCATAAAAAAAAGTTAAACCACAACACTGAGGGATAATTATGGCAACAAATTTGTGGTTGGTTTGAAGTTATTATGAAATAGTCTCGACATTATTTTGTAGAGTACCTACCACATGAAATGTTTGCTGTCAACTCGTATTTTATTTTTCAAGTTAATGGTTAGTACGTGTTTTATATACGGGAAATATTAAAAGCTATGCTTTTGACACATCTTCAATTAATTGGTTGGCTATGAATGTACTATATTTATTTGTTTTGCCTCTTTTGAGAATAACCCCTTTTTTATCTTAATATGTAAAGTTTAAAATGCTTTGTAAAATACCTAAAAATAAAAAGAGGGCAGTGAGTAAAGATTTAAAAAAAAAATACGAAAAAGAACTATCAACAATTTTTATTACGGTACCTAAATAGTACACATACATTATGTAACTATAATCCTCAAATAATTAGAAGATTTTTTGTTTGAAAAAGTCTTATACTATATATATACACGTATATACTACTATTTTCAGCATTTCGGGTAGAATACGATAACTTGGGCGCCAAAATTTGATAACGGGATTTTGTAGAGGGGTCAAAAACAAGCAATTTTTATTATGGTAGGGAGGGGGGCTGGTGTTTGGTGTCTATAACCCTTTTGTTTTTTTATTTGTAAAGTGAACCGAAAAAAAGTGTTAATCATGAAATCAATCTCACGGGTATCGTCCAGTTTAGTTGAAATGGAGGATGGATAGAAAATAATTCTGCATGCGAGTATATCAGATTCCGAACAGAATCATACATTCACTTCGATATTGCCAACGACAGGCACGAGTACGATAACTTTGGATAACAAGATATAATAACGGTTTTTGGTAGAGGGGCTTAATACAAGCATTTTTTACTATGGGAGGGGGGGTCTATCACCCCCCGTTTAGGCGGTAGGGGCAATTTAAAAAAATTATTATTTCAAATGGAAACAAATAATTAAAAAATAACGGTGTTTTTAATTCAAGTCAAAACTATGCGTAGTTTTTGAAAAATTTAATTTTAAACTCAAAATTTGAGTAAAAAAAGTTAAAAAAAGGTTTAAAGTGTAATTTTTTAATACTTCAAGATTATCTACCATTGTTTTTATTTCAGAATTTATTGCTCTTATTTGTTTTTGATCACAAACTGAAAACTAGATGATTTTATGTCTTTTAGTTTTTGAGAAAATTGAAAATAACCACAACTACTATTTTAATTTAATTCTTTTTTTTTTTGCTTGAGTGGTCTTATTTTGATAGTAACAATGGTAGGTGCGAGTTTGGGTGTATGCAACAGTAAGGTGTGTGCGAGTTGGGGTGTATGCAACAGTGGGATCTGTAAGGAGTAAAGATTTTTTTTGCAACCCCCCTGCTTGGGAACACTATAAGATTTAGGGTGGGTGCAAGTTGGAGTGCGTGCAAGGTGGAGAGGGGGCAAGGTTCGGTGGGTGCAAGATGGGTGCATGCAAAGTTTCTTTTGCATTTAAATAAGCTGGATTTAAGAAAAATTAATTTACCCTAGGTGTATCTTAATCCATATTCGATTATTACTATCAAAATAAGACTACGTTAATACTTAAGCAAGGAAAAAGTAATTTAATTAAAATATTTTTTTTGGTAATTTTCAATTTTCTCAAGAACTAGAAGACATAAAGTCATCTAGTTTTCAGTTTTTGATCAAAAACAAATAAGAGCAATGAATTCTAAAAAAAACAGTAGATAATTTAAAAGTTTTGAAAAACTACACTTTAAACCTTTTTTTTAATTTTTTTTGCATACATTTTTAGTTTAAAACAATTTTTTTCAAAAACTATGCATAGTTTTGACTTGATTTAAAAACAAGCTAATAGACAAATATGTTGGCTTTAAAAAAGGTATAATACTTAATTGTAAGTATTACCGTTATTTTTTAATTATTTTTTCCCATTTAATGCACATATTTTTTTAAATTGCCCCTACCGCCTAAACGGGGGGAGATAGACCCCCCTCCCATAGTAAAAAATGCTTGTTTTTAACTGTTCTATACAAATCCGTCATTAAACTTTATCGCCAAAGTTATCGTACTCTCCCCCAACGACATGTTAGTAACTGATAATACGAACGATTAACTTTAAAAAAAAAATAGCATGTAGATCTATTACCTACTATGAAAATTATATAAAGCAAAGTAAAAGTATTTGAAATTTTTCTTTAAAAAAAAACTATGTATGTATATTAAAAGGTTTACATTAAATACTCTATATTATTTTTCTTCATGTTAAAACATTATCACAGTTTTTCATTAGAGTTAGTTTGCATTCAATGAAATATTCTCTTTTTGCAAACGAGCTTTCCTAGCTTTCTGAGCAGCAAAATATCTTATAATCCTACTTCAAAATTTAATTTCCTTGCCAAAGGTGCTTCGATGCATAGTGTAGCAAGTCCGGAAACACGATCTTGTGATGAGCACTAACGATGAAAATTCTTTGTTCTGGCAAGGACCCTAAATGAACGTTCGGCACTAGCTACGGTTACAGGTATGGTGGAAAACACACGGAGAGCAACACAAATGTTGGGGAGTTATACTTTTGGATGAACCTTATAGCGGAGTTTTTAATCTTAATTTCGTCCATTGTTGAAAACTGTCATAAAAATGAAAATGTAGCATTCAAATTTTTCATCGTATATCGAACCGACGAGAGGTGTTTTTCTTGAAATGTATTTCTTCATCTGTTTCAATTTGCTCTACGGCTCCTCGATTTTCTCCAAAATGTCTTTTTAATTGCCTTTTTTGGTTCGATGGGAACGATTCTGGAACATCCCCCCATCCAGTAGCAACTGCTTTGCATTTAGATAAAATTTGATCCAATAGTCATGTTTCTGTGTTGAAGAATGATATGATTTTATGTCTTTAGTTTTTGAGAAAATTGAAAATTTTTAGTTTAAAACAATTTTTTTCAAAAACTATGCATAGTTTTGACTTGATTTAAAAACAAGCTAATAGACAAATATGTATGTTGGCTTTAAAAAAGGTATAATACTTAATTGTAAGTATTACCGTTATTTTTTAATTAACTCAAAAACAAAATAACGGTTTTATGGGCGTTACCCTTCTGGTGCAATACAAACAAGTTAAGAAAATAAATATAAGAGAAAATTTGATAAAAAATCTTAAAAAATTAGAAAAAAAGCCTAACGCGAATCTGCTTAAGACCTTAATTTGCAAGTTTGAATTTAATCGACCCAATGATTTGAGGGGAAGGTGAGAGGATAGACAGACAGATGGACGGAATCGGGGGACCCACTTCTTTCGAAAGCTCTCCTATCGTAATGTCATTTTTGATTAAATTTTCGAGTTCGAATTTTTTTACGAATGCAATACTAGCTATATAGTTCTTATATGTCGCAAGTAAAAAAGGTGAAAAGTTCTGAAGATATTTTAGTCGAAAATTTGTACTTATTTTTTTTTTTTGTGTAGATTTGAAGCAAATTGCAAAAATATATTTTGCATAAAATTAAATTAATTTAAAGTCACAATCCGTTGGGAACTAGGACTTAGTGACTTACAAATCTCAACCATTCCTGTGTGTGAGTACTGTTGTCAGGGATGGAGGGGACCTACAGTTTAAGGCCAAATCCGAACGGCTGATTTGAGAAAGCACCTTTTATGACAAGAATTACTCTTGGAGAATTTGTCAACTCCTCGCAAGAGGCAGTACCCGTGAAAAAAACTTTAGATGGCACAGGCAGGGATGGAACCCCTGCTTATCTCAATGTTATTGTGTGCCAAATAAAATATATTTAAAGTCGATAGGTATCTCTGCTAGTTCTTGAGCTATAACCAACCGAGCGTACAGTCGTTCTCAACTTTTATGTATAAAAAGTTATTAAATTCTCTGTTAAAATTATCGAAACTAAAAAAAAAATTACTAACAGTTTTAACCGATCCCTTCAAATGTGTACGGTTTACTAATAGAAGGTTTTATTTTTAATAACGATTTATTTGGGCATGTCACTTTTAAAGTTGTGATCTTGTGGCAATTGACAAGTAGTTCTATATGCCATTGCGGAAAATGAAACGATATACGCTTCAGCAAAACAATTGGTCACGAGATCTTGTGATTTATCACCATTAGACTTTTTTTTTGCCAATGCTCCAAAATCGATTCAATAGCTTAAAGATAGAATTGCTGAAGTTTTCGAGAACATACAGCAGCGAATTCGACATTCACGATTTCATGAAAAGGATATGTTGCTGCACCCGCAGTCATGGCACTCATTTGGCCGATATTGTTTTCCATTGTTAATGGGATACCTTCCAATTCACAGATTTTATTTCTCGACGTTTCAACGTCTACAAAATCTAAATCAAAGATTTTTAGTGAGATGTCTGTATGTGGGTGTATTCCTACGATCGTACTCCCGTACGTTCGAAATACTATTTTTTGTCGTCCATATCTCAAGAACTAGTAGAGATATCGATTTCAAATAATTTTTTTTATACAAATAAAAAAGCAGAAAGGACTTTTAAAAAATTTGTGTCGGTGTTTTTTGTACTATAGCAATTTAAAAATAAAGTGAACATTTTGGTTGACCCAAAATATCTCACGAACCAATAATGCTAACGACTCCAGTTAAATTTTGTATTATATAATGTGATGTGATAACAAACTAGTATAATTTTGACAAATTCAATTAACTATTTCACTCTGGTAAAACGTTCAAAAAATCGAAGTAATAGTTTTTTTTCAGGAAGAATACATAACTAAAAAAACATTACTTGAAATTAGTAAAAATTGATGTTCGATTCTCGATATCTCATGAATAAATAAAGATAGATATTAAATTAACAAAAAATCCTATTAAAATTGGTAAAAATTGATTTCGACTAAAAATCTCGTTAACTAAAACAGATTTTAAAATCAAACTTATTTTATCATTATGCAAAATATTCCTGCTAACTTACAATTAATTTTTTTAGAAAAATTCAATTGACAACTTTTTTCTACAAAACACTAAAACCTACAAAAACTACGAAAAACTGATAAGAAATATGTTTCGACTCAAGTATTATGGAAACAAAGAAAGATATTCACTCCAAATTTGTTCATCTCACACAAAATGTTCTTATTAATATTTTGTTGAACTTTAAGTCGCATCCCTGCCTCTTTTATTTAAAATTATTTTGAAGTAATTGCACATATTAAAATATAGATATAATCTATACAAATCTTTTAATGTAGTAAACAAATAACCTGAAAGTAATTACCACATTTTTTTGTATTTTCTGTTCTCATGACAAAAAAAATGCAAAAAATCATTCAAGACTATGCTTTATTTTTGCCAATAAACTTTCATTTTCACATTTTCTTTTTTATATAATTCATTCGCCCAAAAATAACTACAACTTACCTGTGTCAAATTAAAGCACACCAAGCCAAACGTTGACCCACCTCAATTTATATATGTAACTCCGCAATAGATACAAACTATACGAATATTCAAAAAAAGTTTCCTTAAGACACAACTATAATGTAGGTGGACTTAAATGTAATCCCGCACGTATAAACTGCACAACTTTCCTTTTGGGCTATTTCTTTTTTGCAATCCTTAACAACAACAACAATTTTGGGTTAGATATACTTTTACTGAAAATAGGGCATCGCCGGCCGTTTAGTACCTAAGACCTACATATGTACATACACCCATGCATTTATAGAGGAACTAAATTCTATTCTGGCACGATCCGCCCTTACAGTAAAATAAAAAAAAAATTAAATTCGTGCCTCGCTAATATTCCCGAATGCGTATGTGTTTGGAATATCAATTAAATGTACCAGCTAGCCTAACGTGGAGCATTACTAATTCAAAACGATTAACAAATGCAAATATACACTTATTTCCGTAGTGGTTCCTTAAAGTGGAGTGAGCTATTTAAATACACTGTATTTTTATTTAATTGCAATTGCAATGACAATTGTAATTGCAATAGCTTTTAGCATAAAAATGCAACTCAAAAGACCAACAAAAGAAGCTTTACATATGTACGAGTGTAATATACCTAAGTACATTTGTACATATTTGAAGATGCGGACAAAAAATCGTAGAAATAACGTTACACTTTAGATATACAAACAATTCACTCTTCTCGGTTGGTTATAATTAGCCGCTCGTGTTAAATTCACCGAGGGGATTTAAGCTTTAGGCTATTAGCACTTTTTAGAGATATTTATTATTGTTATTTTTTTTTTGTTTTCTAATCTTCTGAGTATGCCAGTTTATTGGCATACTCAGAAGATTAGAATGTTTTAATTATAATAATTTATCATGTCACTTAAGCACTTTGTTGCACCGTCCCGTCCGTGGTCGTTCAAACGACAAATAAAAAAAGCCGAAAATTGAAAAAGGGTGTATTTTTTGGGGTGTTTGTTTGCTTACTGAATTTTATGCGGGCGGTACTGAATATACACAGCTGAGTTCTGGAAAATCGATCCTTAAAATTTCCTTTTCAGAGATTGCTACTTATTGAATTGATATGTAGACAGCATCCGATTGGCAATATTATAGTTGCTAGCTCAAAGTATTATCTTCACGTGATTAGGACGAAGGGTAGCGGTGGCGACGACGACAACGGCGATAATTATGATGAATTCGGATATGCTTCGGATTCGGACTGTGTAAAGAGAAAACGACCTTCAGAATTCATGAATGGTCACCCGTCCGATAAGATATTTCGAAAAGAACTAAACGCTTGAATGGACTGAAAAACCAAAACACAGAATTCTCATTTCGGTTCTGTTCGGTTCGGTTTGCGTCGACGTCGTTTTTGTCGGTGTAGATGTTGGCGTCGTCATCGCGCTCCTACAGTGGGACCCTTTTTATTGGCAGTCTTGAAATTAATTTTAATAATGTTTACTTTCACATTTTATTTATCATTGTGGTGTTTCAAATTTTATAACCGTTGACTTTTTTGAGAAGAATAATTACTTTTGATTGCATTAGTGACGAATTCGAGTTGAAAACATTCATATTGATGTTCCATAACCCAATTTGTTGAACTTTTCGTTTTTAGTCAAGTTGTTCCACTGTGCGTGTCGTACTTGTTTTTGATGTCGGCTCCGGCTACGACATCGGCATATTACACCAGGTCAGAATGCTAGGAAATTTATAGAGCACATATAGAGAACTCTTTAAAGCTTATAAAGGGGAGTGATGATTTCGTCACGAATGAGGCAGTACCATAAGCAGAGTTAGGTCAGAGGTTACAATGAGGGTGATGAGTAAGTTTATATTATATGAACTGTACTTTACAGAACATATTACATATACATACGCGTATATGTATAGTGTATTGTGTAAAAAAAGAAAAAAGCTACAGCTACATAAAATCAAAGCTATCCTGCCGACACAGTGCGATACAATGATAATCTTTTCCGAATCCTTGCTGGTTGGTGTATTAAGAAGATTTAAATCAAGTAGCTTTAAATCTTCTAACGATGTTTTGCTTTTATTTAATTTTTGTGTGTTATGCTATGGTTTGTGCTAAGGAAGTAATAAAGCCAAACGAAGATGAATTGTCGTCTTTAAATTAAAATTGGTGAAGTAAAGCTTCAAGAATATGTAAATATAAATGAGCTTATCTGTACACGAATGTTAATATATGCTCAAAAAAAGAAAAAATAGGTGTATGAAACAGTAGTAGAAAAATCACATTTTTATGTTTATTTAAATTAAAAGGAATTACAAAAAAAAAGAGGTTAACAAAAATATTTAAGCAATACCTAGGTATATCATTAAAATATTTCTACTGCACTTTTTTTTAGATATCCTAATCGAACACACAAAATCGAGTTTTTCAAAAAAACAGGTTTTTGGACTTTTATATTAAATTTTATAATCAAAAAAAATTAAAATAAATTATAAATCAAAAAAAATTAATAAAATGTTTGTCACCTGGAATATCTTACGAACAAATAGAGATTTTACCTCCAAAATAATTTTATGCAACGATAAATAATGGCTGGTACAATTTAGAAAAAAATTGAATCGAAGGTTTGGTAAAAATTGATTTTCGACTCGAATATCTTGGCAAAAATTAAAGATATTAGCTTCAAAATAATTTCATCTTACAAAAAATATTGTTTTCAACATTCAGTTAAATTTTGATGAAAACCCAACAGCCATTTTTTATAACAATTAAAATCTGCAAAAAATATGTAAAAATTGATGTTCGATTCTCGATATCTCCTTAAAAAATGAAGGTATTGACTTGAAAATGATTTCATTTTTGCTAAATTTTGTTGTTTACGTAAGTCAATAACAGTCAACAACTTAAATTGGTAACAAAATTAAGTTTTTCATATGGAACATGTTGTTGTTAGCGTTTAGTTAAATTTTTAGAAAAAAATCAAATGACAAACACGAAAAGCTACAAAAACTGATCAGAAACGGTTTTCGACTGAAGTATCATGGGAACAAAGAAAGATATTGACAGAAGGGCACGGACATACAATTCAGCTACAACTGGTTTTCTATCCATCAAACTTTGTAGATTGTCAAGGATTCACACTATAAAAATCTTACGTTATACGGTTTGCTCAAGTGACCCCAATCTGATATAGTTGTACAAATTCAAAATATATTTTATTAAAGGAAAAATTAAAACACAACACTTTAAATACGTACACATCAATTATTTAAGACATTATTAGGATTATTGCATACAAAATTAGTTAAAAATTAAAAAATTAGTTCTTCTTATTGACATACCTACCCATCAAAATTTAATAATGACTTAAAAAAGCATGACCCTATTAAAAATATATATTTGTATCCTTATACGAGTACTGATGCTATTTATAGCGAATCAAAAATTAATCATTTAGATCTTTTCAGAACCTAAACCTATTGACTGTATACGTATCAGGCACCCAAAGGTTGTCATTAAATATAACATTATCATTTTACCGATAGACTCATGAGAAATAATATTTATGCAGGCATATGTGGGAGTTTATTTTGTACATTATGTGGATACAAATTCATACGTTACATGTGGATATTTTATGTTTATATAGCTTATTTATAATCATTGAACCTAAATTTAGCAATGTAAATAATTGCACATACTCATCATACCTATTGTAGTTAATGAGTTTTCCGTTTCGCATTATTTAAAAATATCTACGCTTCCCGTTTTCTGTCATTGTCTTGTCTAGCTGGTACTCATCCCTCCTCGACTATATGACTATATATGAGTCTCATTCATAAAAGTGTTTCATTTAAAATGCGTTGTGCTTTGGCGATGCGCATGATAGTGTAAAGCTGTAAAAATGCTTCGAGTCAAGTGTGACGTCAGTAAATCGTAATTTTACGAAACGCCCAACGTCAAAATATCATACAATGCATTTCAGAACCAAAGAAAATTCTGGGGACAAAAAAGCTTTATGGTAATAAAAACCTTAATACATACCTATGTACCTAGCCTGACAAAGTTTCATAGGTATAAGTACCTATAAAAAGACGTTTAAAGGATGACTAGTTGCTGTCATAATAACTGATGCGTGTATTTAAAGTTAAGTGCGGAATATTTCAACAATTAGAGGAAAGTGACAAGAAGAAACTTTTACCTTGTAAAGCTAAATCTGTTCGAATTGCGTCATTTAGATTAGTTTTGATTTAAATAAAAGTTGATGAGTATTGAGTATTTTACATATACAATATGATGTATTTGCTGTAAGCCCTTTTGGTTACTTTTAGTATTGTTTCAGAATTCAAATACAAATTCAAATAAATTATAATTAAATAGGTTTGCATGAGATCGACAAATAAATAATTACTCAGAAGTAAGAAAAGTACGTAAATTTAGGGTCTATTTATTGGAATTATTCGTCAATTATGACCTTAGTAACACTTTAAGAACAAATCAAATGTCAGTAAAATGGATTATTTCGATAAATTGATCTGAAATTAAACAAATGATATAAAAACATGCAGTCCCAGCACGCAACAAGAAAAAAATAACACTCATACGCCATATGCATCGTTTTTTAGTTAATTGGATTTTTTTAAGCAAAAATTTGGTCCTTAAGTATAAACAATATTGCTTAAAGAGAACGTCGCAGTGGAAGTACAGTCGATTCTAAGAACAAACAAAATGTTTTCCGCAATCTTATATTTACATAACGGCGAAGATAGATATAATGCTGACATAAGGTATATTATGCAATTGTATGTAGACGAAGTTATACCAACCCTTCCTTCCAACCGATCTTCACGAAGTAAATTTATTTATCTCTAAATATTTGGTAGAATAGAAATTTAATATTGTGTAAGTCAGGAAGATTTGCTAACTAGCTACGGCCTTGTAAATGGACAAATTTTCGAATTTCGTAAAATAATTTTTGCAGTTTAATGAAAATCAGCTTTAGACTTTTACAAAAATCCCAAAATATGTTAGAGAAATATTTTGGGATTTTTGTTAAAGTCTAAACTGATTGTCATTAAACTGACGGAATATTCACACTATGGTGATATTGAAAATGTCCATGAGGTTAAGTAAGGTTAAAGTGGCTGCTGACTTGAAAAAACAATTCACTTACTTAGATCATCACTTGTGATACCACATGCATCTAACGTTCCTCGCTACTCTTTAAACCGTTTGAAGCTTATTTGAAGCATAGTAGGAGTATCCTGTTTTTTTGAGAGGCGATCATAGTATTTAGTCCTAGTATAACAATATTTGGTTATTCCTCATATCGTTTTGAAGCTTTCCATTCATATAGATACATACATCTCATAGCATTTCTTTAAAGACTTATTATTAATAAAACCACATTCGGCTAAAACTCTTAAAAAAGCAAACGTTTTGTTTAGAAAGTTTAACAGCTCAAAGTATTTAAGTTTTTATTACAATATCGGTGGGAACTGTTAAAAAGGTTTACAACATATGTACATATGTTTTTTTTTAGAAGTGTGATTTTTAATCTTGCAATACTTTTTAAGTTTGCCATTTCATATTAAATAGACTTAATCCTGAAAAACGATAAGAACTGAAAAAGTACAAAAAGAATTAAAACGTAGTTTTTTTATAAGGTGGCTTGGGATGCTCTTCGCTTAGATTTTATTATTTTTATTTAAGATATGAACAGTTTCATTACGTTTGATTTAGTTTTGTTTGAAAAACAATTTCTTTGTCCGAAAGTTGTATTTCCAAATATCTTTGGCATCAGTGTCCAATCTCGATCTATATTTAGTTTTGGTATAAGAATACGCCAAAAAACCCTGCCTCCCAGAGATACGTTGTGACAAAAAGGAGCAAATTCAATATAGCCATCTTGGAGAGTATTCACTTCTAATATGAACCAACAATTCGTGCAATCTTACAGATTCAAATACGTACTTTGACAATGAAGAATAGAAGTATAAGAGATTCGTTTTCCTGTACGCTTAGTATGTGGGTTTTCATTACAAATGAATTTCTTGCAGAACTCATGCAATTGGAAAACATTCAACATTTTTCTCTTGTACAGAGGTAAGCCAGAAATCACTTTTTTTTTAAAAGATATAGGTATCAATTTATCTCCCGCTTAAAGTACTGTTGTGGGTTTTTCCTGCGAATCTGTAGCAGTTTCGTTAATCTTTTCAAAAATGTCTGCAAGATAAGCTTACTTTATAATCCATTGCTCATCATGCAATATCTCAAAATGGTTTGCAGGTTTCAAGAAAGTTGCGAAACTCCTATAACTCTTATGTAGAATCCCAAGGTTCAATGAAACACAGTTTAACTATACCTAGATATATACCATCAACAAATTGAATTCAAGTATTAAGGAAGTGCGAATGTCTTGCATTAAGTTTCACAAATAACTCACTAAGTTTAATATTATAATCAATTTAAACCTCCATTACACAGCAATTTTAGCTGCTTGGAAACTTATTGGTTTAAAAAAGTATTTAAACAATTAATTTCACCTTTAGTCCTGGACTATATCCTAAATTAGCTTATATCAACAGTGAGATCAATATGTTTACCCTTAGAACTCACCCCAATTGCATTAGATATTCACACCTGACATGCGCATACAATGTCTAAGTTTACGTCTCTCATTTATCCAAGAACCGACCAAGAGAGACCAACTGAAAACCTTTATCACTCATAACATAGAGCAGGGGTTGAAGTTGTTCTCATCAGCAAATAGCAAAACTTTGAAAACTTTTAAGATACCAGATAAATTTGAAGTTGTAGTAGCTAGTTACAATTTTGCATCCTTTCACAAGGTGCTCAGTCGAATTTCGGTCTTAAAATCTAAAAAATAAAACTTACCAATAACTTATTTTAAAACTTATATTTCATATTGGTAAGTGGTTGTTGAATAAATAAAAGTTAAGTATTCTATAGTTAATTTAAAATCTGTATATTTGTTCTAAAAAGTGTAAAAGAAATATCAAACTATAACATACCTCTATTTATTTTCACATTATTAGAAAAATCGATAAATCTACTATAGATTGAACAGGTACACATACGGTATTTATGAGATACAGCAATAGAAAAGCGGCATACATTTTTGTGTGAATAGTTTTGGTTTTGGATTAACGACGCGAAAGAGGATAACAAAGAAAAAAAATGTTTGTAAACGTTACAAAACTTTCACAGCAAAAGATATGTCAACAATATTGAAATTAGAATAAGCTAAGATTAAGTGAAGATTAAATTCGAATTCTATAAAAACATTGAAAATTTCCGTGAAAGTTTTTTCTCCTATTTAATACATCGCGATTTGGAGTAGATTTTTTTTGTAAGTTGTGTATAGGAAGGTATGTATGTTTGGAATTAATACACCAAAAAAAAGCACAATGGGTGTGGGACAAAAGAAGTTAACTGTATATAGTTGTTTAAGTTGAAAAATAAATTCTTACAGTAGTTACTTTTAATAAAAAAAATAATAAATAATAATAATAAAAAAAAATCGGAATCATTATTTTATAGAATTTGTGTAAGGAAAAAAGTGTTTGTTCGTTTTTGTGGTCTGAGGAAACAGGTAAAACATTTCAAAATTAATGTTGGTATTTAATTTAAGGACAACAGTTTTGAAAGAGTTATATACCGACCAATCTATAAGTGAGTGCAAAATTCGAAAATGATGAAATAAAATTTAACTCAAGCTTAATTTGAATTAATTAATGATTATGCTACATATTATATACCTGTTTCTGTTTTATTAGTTTTAATATATCTTCATCAACAAAGAAAATATATTAGCAAAAAAATCGGCATGTGAAGGAATTATTTGAAAAGTGAAATAAAGTGTTTACGCTTTTCAAGAAAATTGGTTTGTCCTAGAGGACTTTCAAATGCGAGGGTTCATTTTGATAATAAAAATAAAACAAATATTTTATGAGTGAAATCAGTACATGTATTGTAGTAAATTGTATAGGGGCACGCATGCCATTTACAATGTGAAACGATATCAGATATGGCCGCCACGACTACGGTCGCAGCACCATATCCTTTCCATGAAGTTTTCTTTTAACAATTCTTATATTTGCAGCTCATTTACGAATTCCATATATCTTTAAGGTCTTGAATTGTGGAACTCTGGTATTGAACTTATATTTCATTTGGTTCAAATAAATCACAAGATATCGGTGGCCAATTGTAACCACCTTTTCAAAAAATAATACGGTCAGGAATTTATTTTGGAAAATCTTAATTGGTTCGTTGCTTGTGTTGCTCGTGTTGCCCGAATACGTGGTAAACATCAATATCCTCCAATTCTATTGCTCGATGGCGCAGTCTTCATTTTCTAACAATTGACCAATTGAAGTCCAAAAACTGCACCAGCTCAAAAATCGCACCTAACTAGTAACATGTTGAGAATGAAGAGACTTTTCATAAATGATTCTTGGATTTTTAAAGACACAAATGCTATAATGCATCTTATTTAAGTAGCCTCGGAGCGAAACTGAGCTTCATCACTGAATAATTTTGATTCATTCAACAAACAACTAATTCAATAGGAACATTATTTAAAAAAAAAACTTAAATTGAACTAGATAATAGAGATGTGAATTAAGGATTTCATAATTTTATATTTCACTTAAGTTAAGTATTGAGGAAGTTTACTGATAGATTTTTCTTAGAGTTATTCTTTTCATGTTTAACTACATTTAATTGTGTACCAGAGATTAGTCGTTTAGAGTTGAATTCTTCTGGGAAAAGAATGGTATATAAAGGGTGATTTTTTAAAAGCTATAGAAAAGTTTTTCAAAAAAAAAAACACATAAAAACAGACAAATGCATGAAATCTTTATTTGAATCGATAGCATGGTCCATATAATTTAATGTTTGAAGATTATTTCATGCAAATGTTGACCTTGACTGCGTATCAAATGGTCCATCCGCTTAGTCCAATTTTGGCATACTCTTTCCAACATTTCGGCCGGTATCTCACCAATAAATGTTTCAATGTTTTCTTCCAATGCGTCAATTGAAGCGGGCTTGTCTGTATAGACATGAGCTTTAACATAGCCCTACAAAATATAGTCTAAAGGCACTAAATCGCAAGATCTAGGCGGCCAATTGACCGATCCCGAATGTGAAATAAAATGTTCACCGAACTCCCGTCTCAATAAGTTCATTGTTGCGCGTGCTGTGTGGCATGTGGCACCGTCTTGTTGAAACCACATGTCATGCAAGTCAAGCTGTTGCTTTTTGGGCAAAAAAAAGTTGGATATCATCTCATGGTAGCGCTCACCATTCACAGTAACGTTACGATTCGCATCATCTTTGAAGAAGTACGGTCCAATGATGCCACCAACCCATAAACGGCACCAAACTGTGACTTTTGCTGGACGCGTTGGTAGCTCTTGCAATGCTTCTGGCTGATATTCATTCCAAAATCGACAATTCTGCTTATTAATGTACCCATTGAGACAAAAATGAGCTTAGTCGCTGAACACAATTTTTCGTGCGATGAACTTTCTTAACAGAGCACGCATTTTAATTATAATACAATTCAATAATTTGCAAGCGTTGTTCGTTTGTTAGACGATTCATGGTTAAATTATAGACCAAAGTGAAGATGTTTGACAGTTAAAAAAAAACACGAAACGTGCGTTAGCTTTTTAAACCAGTGTTGCCAAAAAGATAATAGCTAAAAAATCACCCTTTACAATTAAGAGGTTGTAGCAAAATTGTTGAAATTGTTTTTTTTTTTTTTTCAAGTACTGTACAGCGATTGAAACACATGATTTTGAAACACAAAACTTTCTATCTTTAAGTTGTCAAAACTTACTTTCAACAAAAACCGATATATTCTAATTAAATTTTAAATTCATTTTTACTTTACATTACAGATTCAGCGCACAGAATGCTTGGTTGTGTAGAAAATTGTGGTCATTTTGGCCCACCTCCAGATACTATTTTATCTATGCCTCCTCCACCATTGCCATCATTTCTTATCCCAAATACCGCTGTCATCGCCTTACCCCCAAATGATACCCATCCATGTTTTGCAGCATTCCTCTGTGAACCAAATCCACGGCCAAGAGAGAGTGGATTAGAATTTATCGAACTAACTGGAAGAAATCATATGGAGAACACTTGGGTCTTTGTTTTAATAAGCTCATGTGTTGGAGTTCTTATTCTGGGTGCACTATTGGCCATCATTTTGCTTAAGTGTCGGGAGTAAGTTTATTCTAGTGTTGTTCAGAAAGATCAAAAATAATATTAATTTTTTTAATTTATTTAAGGACACTATTTTCGAGCTGCAATTTATCGTATCATGATTCGAATATAAAGCAGACCACAATGTCTGCTCTGGGTGAGCCTTCAAAGGCAAATCCCTTTATGGCAGGAGGCATATTATATCCATGTGCAACAAATCGTGATTCATTGCAACACCAGCTAACCAACGATAATAGGCTCCTTTGGGCTACTCTGACTCCACATGGTACAAGGCATTTTGTGTCTGATTATCCTCTGGGTCATGATGGTCATTATGAAGTTGTTGATTATCGTGCCAAGGATTCGGTTCCGGCACGTGACTACGTCAAAAGGACTCCAATCAAAGTAAATTTACGCATAAAATAAAATACAAAAAACTAATAATTTTTAATAAATTTTTGTATTTAAATTTCAGTCATTCGACAATAGCGGTTTCATCGATTATGACTACGAAGATCCAACTCCCTTAATGGATTCCTATCACGATGATTTAGACTCAGGCTATCAAGAACCACAAGAGGTTTTGGGTACCCTTTCGCGCAGTTCACCACGACCACTTGTATCATCGCCAACCAAAATTGAAAATCCAAATATCCCACCTTTGAATATATATCCCCATCGCTCCAATACTTCGCATTCGGGTACCTTAAATCGAAAAGCAACTTTAAGCCGGCGCATAAGTGATGCTTCATCGTATGGAGGTCCAAATATGTAAGTTGACAATCGAAAGACGAAAGCCACATACGAAGATTAAGATACAAATCTAAATCGCTCATACGAGTACATGATGATTATGTGGGTATAGAGTATTTATAATTATAACTTATTTCCATCCTTAATTTTTATATAATAAATTTAGAAGATAAGATTATAACGTAAAGGCATACAATTTACCTTACTTTTATTAGGTACTCGAGGTACTAACAATTTCACCTTAACTTATAGTTTGATGATGTTTTTAAATAACCTGCAAATACACTTTTAGCAACTTTTACATTGAGAATTTAGTGCCTATTTCACAGTGCTCTGTGTTAACTTACCGAAATGAGTGGTACTTAATTTTCGGCTTTAGAATGTATTCCTTTGAAAAAGTACATTGGTTTGATTCACCCTTAAATACGCTTTTCTTGGCCAATTTTACCCAAAATTCCTCAACCAAGAATTACTTATGTGAAACTAATGCGAATGTGCTTGACTTGCAATTCAATCACTTGATAACTTCGAATTATTCTGGTCAACAAGGTAATGTAGGTGGCCATCAAATTATATTTTTAGAAAGTATTTGATGTCTTTAGTCAGGTTTTTGAGATATAAACTTCTATGATTCGAAAAAAAAATATTATTTTAGGCTTTTTGAGGCCATGTAAATTCATGAAGTAGTTTTTTTTTTAAATTAAATTCTTGATTATTTTCCAAATCTACAATCTCTTACTTCAATGTTCCTTTTAATTTTTTTAAGTGTCTTACTTATTTTTCAAAAAATAATCATTAGTTGTAAGTCTTCACCTTCCATACATACATTAAAAAACGCAGAAACATTTTATGGTAAAATGCTTCTGAAAAGAAAAACGGTATAAAACGGTATATTACGAATTCATAGTCTTAAAGTTATACCATCAAAGAATAAAATCTGAGTTTGGATTCGGAATCAGCACTAAAAATTAAATCTTAAATAAATTGTTCAAAAACATAACGAAATTACATTTAAGGTTTTTCAAAAGTTTAACTAATGAGAAATAACGAAAACTAAGTGAGATACCTGTATCTAGCAGACAAAGATTAGCACTTTTTAAAAACATCATAAAATTCTTTGTTAAAGGATGAAAAATATTGTTTTGTATGCGTGACAGAAACAAAACGTAATTTTGTTGACCAGCTAAGGTATATTTATTATGTTTTGATTTTAAAATATTTACATAGGTATTTAATTCCACAGTTTATAAGGTTAAGAGGAAGTAAAGTTGCGTGTTTTGTTTTACTACAGTGAAAGATATACAAGAAATATCAAGTAATCAATATTATTTGTGGGTCGAATAGCGGCTAGATACATAATTAGCCTCTTATTAATTGTTTTTGAAATCTACTAATGAGGTTTTCTAAGGTCTCAAATCCTTCCTGGTGCGAATTAACGTTTTGAACAACCTACTTTTTGTGTTAATTTCTTAACAGCTTCTAGCCAAATTAAATCCTAAAATATTTTGCTAGTCAATGACGTAAGCATTTAGCTTCTTAAAAGTCTTTTTTAAGCATTTAATCAAAATAAATTGTCGATTTTTAAAACTATATGCAACGTTTAAATAAGACCGAGTAAGTTGCGGTAGGTATTCTCGAAAAAAAAAAACAACTTTATCCATTTAAGAAAAATACAATAAATATCTCTCGCAATAAAAAAGAAATTTACTTTATCAGAAATTAAATTAAAAAATAAAGTCTTCTAGACTTTTGTTTAGCATTGTTTTTTCCGTAAAATCAAAATTTCAATTAAAAACTTAAGTCTTATAAATTTTTAATTAATGTGTATAACAAAATAGGTTTAAAAGTCATACACTTGAATTTGTATTTAGCTTTCAAACTGATCTCTATATTGCAATGGCATACGAAAGCAAATAAATTAAAATGTTTGCATAATGATACAAATATAATTTATTTAATAATAGAATAAATAATAACAAAACAAAAAATATCCTACATTTACAACAACATAATATTCCTATCTTATACTAGCATGCGTGAGTGTTATTCTTTAAAATACACCATCAAAAGAGTAACAATTTTCAAATGTCCAATGTCCAATAAAAGATAAATAAATAGCTAATAATATAAATAATATTAATAATACTTTGTTTAAATTACTTTTATATCGTTTAAACTCTGAACGACTTTCTTTATATAAAATTGCAATTCATATAATTTCAGAATAATGTACTTCAATAAATCCTCAGTTAGATTTAGTTAATATTAATATATTATTTGTTGTTAAATATATGTTCTAATAATTTAAGTGATAAAAACTTGGTTGTAAAAAATTAAACACTTTTAAATCATATAATTCCTACAAGAATAACTTAAAATTAGATTTCATAACTTCACTACACCTTAAATATCAACCTATATAACTAATAACATTTCACTACTATATGTAATAATATATTTATTATACTATAAGAATAAATGTTACTTATTTAATCTGTGTTTTTGTATATAAATATTAATGTTATATATTATTTTAAATTTTTTTGTAACAATAAAATATTCAAATGATAAATATTAAATCCATTGTTCATTTTTAACATCTCTGGAATTGGCAGTACCAATACGAACTTATCTTATTGATTTTTATAATAAAAATTTCGATTAAATTTCATACTTTCAAGCCAAGCTTTCATTATTAAGGAGTGCCTGACAACGGCGGATCCAGGAGCTTTCATAGGGGTCATGACACCCTCAGGACAGTATTCTTTTTATTTTCATAGCAATTCCTTTCAATTCTAAATTTATCGTAAGGCGTCAATGGATATTACCTCCTTATATTTTAAATTATTTATTTTGTATACTTTTATAGGTACATATACTTTCCACTTTGTTGCAAAAATTGCTTCACTTTTTACTACTGGACAAAGAACAAATATGAATCGGAAATCCAGCCGTATTCCAATCGCTCTGCACAAATTTATCAACTTTTAACCAATAGCGGATCCAGGGGGGACAAATGAGCCATAAAGCGTATAAAGTTTGGCTTTATATACAAAGATTTCATCTACAGATTTGTTCGTAAATTACCGATATTCACTAAAAAAGCGGTTAGTCTATCAAAAACAATTACAATCTTTGTAATATAGGATTATTACAAAGGTACTCACAAAATTTAAAATAAAAAAAAACTTTAGTAATGCCTTAAATTACTTTAATAATACCTTTTCTGTGACAAAGAAGAAATATTAAGATTTTTAAGAAGACACCTTGGGTGTTAGGCTTCGCTAAAGTGTTTTTTTTTCTTTTAAAATTGATTATCTATTAAATACAAACACTTTTACGATCTTAATAAATTAAAGAAATCTACTTTTTGAATCTGTTTTGAATGCTCTAGAATTGCGATTTAAACATGAACATGACCGATAATGATAATAGGAAATTGCGTCAGAAGAAAATGCGCAAAGTTTTTGTCATTTTCTGGCTTTTTTGGAAATGGCAACAAGAACAGATTATAATATATTTGGAAAAATGTTAATGTAAATATAAGGTTAAAATGTACATATACAGCCTCCTTAACAGAACATTAAAGAACATTTTTAAGCCGTGCCAAAAAACTTGTATTTACATATCGGATACATATGTTATGTATGTATATGTATGTAGTCATAAATGTATGTCGACGTTGGTCTCTTTTAAGAAATTATTTCTTTCTTAAGATTTTATCACGTTATTGCAAATATTAAACAAAAGCATAAAAAAATGTCTCCCTCACAGATTTCCTTCTTATCTAAAAGTGAGAGTGAGATGAAATGATGAGACATATCAAATGCGATGAGTCACCTTAAACGCCTTTAACGGCAGTGTCGTTTTGTAATTTTTACAATTATTACCTTAGGGACCAGTTTTAGACATCATTAAAATCTATGTATGTTGATTAGCAAGCAAATTATATACTGGAGTTGCTTAAATGTATTTTTTATTTTTTTAAACAGCTATTACCATTATGATATTTTTTTAATTTGTATTTTTTTTAATGATAGACAGTTTTAATCTTCTCTTTAATTCACCTATCAGGAAATGTCAATGATTTAATTACGAATTATGAAAACAAACGACATATTTAAATGGCTCCTTAACCCCGAATACAGGCCAGATGCACCCGTACTGTTCGATAAAGTGACCATAGCTATATCTAATATGTTAATAGAAAAAGGTAGACAAAATGATTATCAATCAATTAAAAAGCAATTATCACCATAACAGATTCCACCACCGCGTTTTAATGCGGATCTGGATCAAAATTCCTTTTTCTAACAGGAAATCCACATTAAACAAATATCGTTTAGGCCATTTTTATGAATTTTTCATGTACAAATTCAAAGAAAAGATATATAAAAGAGAACGGCAAATTTTCATTCCATTTCGAAATGAAATGAGTTGTCCAAAGAAATTTGAAATGAAAATCGTTCTCTGTAATTTTTTAATATGGAAATGGCTTGTTCGAGTCATTTTACAATTATTGTGTTTGTCCGAATCAATAATTTGGAAGTTCAAATAGCTTCAAATGATTCTTTGAGCCATTGACTAGATATGACCAGCCTTAAACCGCTATTTGCTACCGCTTCAAAAAAAAAGAAACTTAATAAGCTTTTTTAAATCTTAACTCTGTGAACACACTCCAATAAATCAATCGCGTGACATCTGCGCGTGACTTCTGCCTCCCTCTCTTGGAAGCTTTTTTCGTTATCAAAATGTATGTATTTGACATTTTCATCAGCAGAGTACATTTTATAATTTGGTCATCAAATCGTCAGCAGGTACATCATCGCATATAATTTTGTACTTTAATTCTTATCAAAAGAGTTTATAAAGTTTTCCTACTTATATTTACAGTAAAATAAATATTTAGAAAAATGACTAGCCAAACTCAAGGAATCCAACAATTGCTTGCAGCTGAGAAAAAAGCAGCTGAAAAAGTATCTGAAGCAAGAAAACGTAAATAAAATAACATAATTTTTCTTAATGGCCATGGCAAAAGTCACATGACGTGAAAAATTTTTCATTTGATAGATTTTTTTATAAGATGATAATTTATTTGTTTAATTTGTTAATTAATTAGGCAAAGCAAGAAGATTGAAGCAGGCTAAGGATGAAGCTACTGAAGAAATCGAGAAATACCGTCAAGAAAGGGAAAAGCAATTCAAGGAATTCGAGGCCAAGGTAGGACATTTTAAATTATGTTTTTTTTTTCCTGTGTTTATTTGCAATCAATTGTAAATGATGACACCTTTTAATATATTATAGCATATGGGCTCCAGGGAAGGAGTTGCTGCCAAAATCGATGGAGATACTCGAATTAAATTGGATGAAATGAATCGTGCAATCCAATCACGAAAGGAACCTGTAATTAATGAAATCTTGCAATTTGTGTACTCAATTGAACCTGAGATGCATAAGAACTACCGCAAGGCTTAAATGTAGATGCAAAAGAAAAATGTAAAAAGTATTAATTGCGTAGTTAATGTTTGATGTTTATTAAAAATATAAAAATTTCCTTGTGCGTTTGAAACGTTAATTTCTGTTATTTTTATTATTATTTTTCTAAGTTGAAGCCATTGAAAATTAGTTAATTGACAAAAGTAAAGTTGTTTTAAAATGGAAAATGTATCAGTTCAAGCTTTGAGTTTAACTGCACGTACATAAGATTTATTAAGGAAAGGGATAGAAAAGGCACTCACGAGGCCATAAATACTTTAAACACTGTGCGAGCTTTAAAAAAATAGGGAAGAATGAAAGAAAGATTGGTGTTAAAGTTTTGAACATCAAAATGAAAAGGAAAAACAGTCAGGGTACGTCCGAAATTTCGTTCAACGCAAACTGATGAGCATTCCTGGAAGTGCGAGATTTACGGCTGAATAAGGCATGATATTGCGTCAGTGTTCTATCGATATAAAGGTTTTAGTTATAGTCCTACCGCTTTTTTTTCATTTGGATTCTTTTCAAAAGTTTTTAGCTTGCTTTAGGAATACCTGCCCAATATGCGAGTTATATTAAAGTTTTGGACGAACAAAACCTATGTAAAATATAGCCAGATAAGTAAGAGTACAAAATATATACAAATATTTGTATCGATGTCAAATATTATGGATAGTGTTAGTGTTGTTCGGGGAGAGTTACGCTTTTGCGACAGTAGACAGACTGCATTAAATTCTACACGGTTTTTGATTTCCATTGGACAATGCTATCAAGATCAGAATTTAATGAGCTTATCATACACTGCCGTTTAAGTTCAACATCCTAAGGATAAGGATGTGAAAAACTGTCGTCAGCAAAACATTTTAGTGGATTAGAAGTTTGAGACAAAAGATCGTGTATAATAATAAACAATTGGAGATAAAACAGAGCCTTGGGGCACACCAGCGTTTATTTTATGGATATCAGATTTGAATCAGTCCAATATTACTTGTATTGAATGGTTCGAAAAGTAATTTTTAATCCAACAAATTAGAGATTCATCGAACCAAATGCACGAATTTTCGATAAGACAGTTTAATGCCAAACTCTATCAAATGCATTTGAAATATTATCGCAATAATCTTGCTTTTTCTAAAATGATGTAAAATTTAATTCACCGTTCGGTGAGGTAAACCATGAGTGGATCTATTAAGCCATACTGCTTGACATGAAGATGATCAAGATATTTCTTAAGCCGAAAATTGATCAATGTTTCCAAGATCTTGGCGATTAGACGATAAATAGAGTGGGAGGATAATTCGCCTTTTTTTGGGCAAGCTGGGCAAATGCTGTAGACCTGTAGGTAGAATGGGAAAGATGAACAGGCTTACGCATTTGGTTTGCCAGCGTTTAAGAACACCTCTTCAGAACAATAGCAGCGATACTAGCAGTGCAGAAGATTATTGAATGTCAAGGTCTTTCAGTCTTCTTGCAACTGCACGAATGGGGAAGAAGATTTGTCCCATACGCTCTCAAGTATATGACAACCTCTCTTAGCGTCAATTTAACATCAACCTGTGCTGCCAGCAAATTAGCTTTATCAATCAATTTTGTTTTAGAAAGGAAATCTTAACCAGTATTATTTAAAATAGTTGTTTGTGTGTTTAAAAACACTACAGTTTTTACATTAAATTAATTCAATGTATGTATATGTATAAAATACCAGCGGAACTAAATAATAAATTCTGCCTGAAAATTTAATTAAAAACAATCTAGCAGGTTTTGAATCTAAATAGACGTACATCAAGTTTTATACACACGTTATTGGATGATGTAAGTTATCAATTTCCGTAGATAATTTTTTATTGTGAAAAAAGGTATTTGCGTTATCGAAGAAGGTAAACGATATCAGATATTTTATTTAAATTCACAATTAATTTGTGATGATTTAGCCAGGTTTGTGGTCGGATTAATTAATTATTTAAAAAAGGTTTTTCCTTATTGACCGCAAAAATCGTAATAAAAAGGCAAAATTGGTAGGTGTTTTTGTTTAATTGTCGTCCGCTGATGATGGTTCCACAGCTGAAAACCGAAATGCATTCGTATTGAATAAAAAGAATTAAAATTTAAAAACAACTACAAATTTCGCCTTTTTATTACGATTTTTGCGGTCAATGAGGAAAAACCTTTTTTAAATAATTAATTATCAGATAGACGTTTATTTATGACCTAAAGTGCAATCCGTTTTGCTCACGCACGATCGTTAAACGCATAAGTTGGATGTTGTCGTATTAGCGTTAGATATTTCAAAAAGTTAGATATTTCAAAAGAACACGAATCAAGCTTTTTTAATATTCCTCTATTGAGAAAATGTCCGTTTTCTTATTTACAAAAATAAGATAATGAAAAGATTATAATGTGATATAAGCATTTTCCAAATATTTTATATGTTTGTAATGCCTTACTAACTTAATGTAAGTGGCTTTACGTTTCGAAATAGCTGGCTGTTTCCAATTTCGTTTGTCACTTTGTGTGCGCCACATCAGTCGTCGTCTTAATCGATATCACCGAGCTTCAAGATTTGTTTGTATGTTTGATATTTGGGCAATTTCTTTTTATTTGCTCAGCATTACCAAGCCACCTGTTAAAGGTTTTTTTTAATTTCTGGGTTTTTATATTCGCTATCTATACAAACGGAATCATAAATCACTCATGTAAGTACTTCCTTGCTTATAAAATTTAAAAACACCAGTCACTTTCCGTTGCTACAAAATTGACTCACTAGTTTCTAGAGGCCTACCTCTAACTTCTTGACTTCCAAAGTGCATTGCTAAGCTTCGACTTACTACGTGGAATTCTGGAAGTTAGCTTGACCCACTAATTTATTGCGTCACATTAAGTGTAGCGCAATTTTAGTTATTTTGCAATATTTATTACTGCACAAAATAAGACAATAATAATTGTTTATAGGGAGAATACTTCAATGGCCATTGTATAACATAACAGTCTTAAGCCCTAAACAAAGGATAGGAAAATCTTGTTGGTGGAAAGTGGAAGTAGTGTCACATTACGTAATTTATAAATTAAAATAAAAAAACTCTTTAATGGAAAACTATGTACCTACTCCTGTTAGATACAAAGTAAATGTAATTTATTTAGGTGGGTAAGATAAAAATAGTAGTTTTAAGTTAGGTCAATCATAAGTGCAGATGATCTACTCCCCTCATTGCTGGAACATTCACTATTACTATCACAAATTGTGCTTAAACTGATATCACTACTGGATGAGGATGACGACGACGAAGATGATGACGATGAGGAAGATGAACTGCTTCGTCTTCTACGGCTACTTTTTTTCGTTCGTCCTCGTTTCTTTGATTTCACGGATTTTTTTGATGATTTGTTGGTACGTTTCTTCTTATTTTTCTTTTTCTTCGTTAAATCTATGGTATGAAGTTTATTTTTCTTTTGTTTCGTCTTCTTTTGTTTTTTAGGAGCTTTTTCTCGAGCCTTATTCATTATTAGGTTATTAAAATTATTCAGAAAAATTGTGGCCAAATCTAAATGAATTCCTGCGGGTATTTGATCAATTGCTTCTTCTGTTTCTGGATAGTAATAGCATTGTTCAGTTCTGTTTTGGTATTCTGGAGGCTTCTTCCGAACTCTTCTTGGTTCTCTACTTCTGGACCTCGATCTGGGTCTTCTTCTGCTTTTGTTGAGCTCTCGAAGTTTTCTAGATGAGTTACGTTTTTCTTCAGCATTTCTGCGATCGTTGTGTTGCAAGACCGAAACAATGGTTCTACCTAAAAAACGACTATTGGGACGAATTTTCCGTTCTAGGGGACGTTGACTTGCTAACGTTGCTAACTCCATTTGCTTCTTGTGTTCGAGTTCCTCAATTATTTCTTTGATAGCCAGACTGAAAAAGCATTTTTTGTTGTTGAGTATATTAAATGTTATTTAAAATTGGGCTAAATTTAACCCAAGTACCTTTCTAATTGACCATCGTCCATTGCTTACATTTTTTGGAGAAATAAAAAAAATGTAAAGTCAGGTAAGTATCTCTTTAACCAATCTCTGTAAAATATATAAAAATATCTCATTCAATTCAGAAATTAATTTGATTTATAATTCTTGCAATTGTACACATACATTTTCCCATCACAATGTTTATTTTTGTCCACAAAAATTAATTTCACCAAATTGTTTTGATGTATTATGGGTTGGATTGTAAGAAGTTTGAATTGTGTTTCAACAACTTTGTATTCGTGCACTAAACTAAGTTGAAAAATTAATGTTTAAGGTGAGTATTTATATGAACTTGTTTAAATTGGTTAATTTCCGCGATTTATATATCAATTGAATATAGCATAATTTGAAAAGTAACATTTAAGTTAAATGAGAAAAGTTTTAATGTGTTGTCGCTGAAATGATCGGAGCTTGAGCTATAAATTCAACAAATTTTGAACTCAGCTATTTTCTGTGTATTTTGAAGTCGATATTTGAACTTTAGTTCAAACCGATCCTACATATAAACGAAGTGACAGTTGTCTTATTAGTTCTCTTACATTTCACCATGACAAATTGTAAGAGAATAGTGAAATCTTTTTGGGTAGTGCCCTACCTCGAACACAATAACCACTTGCGAAGTACGCGGATTCATTTCATAGAAATGGTTGATTTACATTTATCTGGATTTGGTTTCAGCAAAAAAGTGATGTTCTTTTCTATATAATAGGATATTCGAGCTGTACAGAAGTCAAAATTATCGTGAAGGCGTACATAGCATCTTAGTCTGCTTCAGTTAGGCCATAATGTTTACGGTTTGTTACACATTTAAAAAAAAAAACTTATTTTTAATTGCAACTACTTGCAATATTTTTTACATCAGCCCGTTTTTACTATAAGTCTGTTCAGTGAGGATTTTTCTAGATCAGAACAGCACAGGACAGCACAGTTTCGTGAGAAACGTCAGATCAAGTTAGAACAGTCAGTTAAACGTCAGTTGTCAAAAAAAAAAACAAAACAAATTGCAAACTGTGTGAATTTTTCGTTTCTCGCTTATTTTTTTCATTTTTTGTGTTCTTACTGTGAAAAATATTATTAAAAATTATTAAAATGGAAAATCAAGTGATTGCTAAGATAATACTAAATGAAAATGTTAGTGGTTCAGACACCGATAGTGATTTTTCGTCGGATTCCTCTTCAGATGATTAGAATGAAAGTGTGACGAATGTTATTACCTTTTCTTTGATGAAATGTAAAAGAAATTGCATTAAAAGTTATTATATTATATTTTATAATTATTTAATTAAACAAATAAAACAAATTGGCAAAATAACTTTATTTTAATTTTTTTAAATCACGAGAAAAAAACACAAAGCACAGCCAAATCAAAACGTAAACAAAAAAATGACAACTTCGACTTTGACATTTCTCACGATTCTGTTCTAACCTGATCTGACTCAAAAGCAAGAACAGAAAATCCTGTTCTAAACTGTTCTAGGTTTGTCAATGAACAGGAAAGTAGAACAGTTCAGCACAGAAAAAACCTCAATGAACAGCAAAAAGCTGTACTTTTCTGTCTAGAACAGTCCAGCACAGCGTCACTGAACAGTCTTTATATGTCCAGATTTCTTACTACTTTTATAGCTTTTGATATGTTATTTTCATTCAATTCGTTACACTTTCGTGATGGATTGTCAAGAAGAAGGCAACTGTACTGCCAAAAAGTTATAGCATTTTATAGGAAATAAAAAAGTTATTACCACCTGTGCATATTCTCTCCCACTTTCGGATTGCGACCTATATATGCCTCCCTCTACTTTTCTGCATTATATTTAAAACTACTTTAAAGCTGATTATAATATGTGTTGTAGTTCGAATATTAAAGTGGAATCTTTTATAAAAATCCTTTAATTCTTGTACGATATTTGTGTTTAAATAACTTAAATGGCATCAAATGAAAAAGTTTGATACAAAGAACCCACTAAAATCTAACATTGCTTGAAAACTACTTTTCACATTTTCTAATAAAAATGTGACATAGGTATTAACTAATCATTTCTGTCTTTATTTGGCTCACACCACCTTTAGAGGAATACTATTATTTAAATAAAAACAGATATCGACTGTTAAATTTTATAACTAGGTGTGTCGAAAAATTAGAACAAATTCTTTTAATGCAAACAAATCTGAAATTCAGAGCAATCTTTCGGTATTTTTAAAACTAAATTATAATGATTTAATATTTTTTCAGGAAGGAAAACTTCAAAGAACTCGTATTATAAATACCATCAGTCTTATTTAAAAACGCTGTATAGAGCCTACATAAAGTTATGTAATCTCTATAATGCCTCTAAACGCAAAAATGCTATTTATAAAACTTATGCAAGGTTGAATAGAGCCTACATAAGGAAATTATTGTTATTATTATTTCGTAAATGTCATTTTGATTTCTCTCCATTTTTAAAATTAAAATAAAAACAATAATGCCTCTCCAGTTTAGCTCGTTTATTAATGATTGAAAGAATTTAAATCGCATTTAACCGACTCCAAGAAGGCGGAAAGTTTATAAAAAAAGGTTCAACCCAATGAGCCTATAAGAAACGAAGAATTTAAAAAAAAATATAGATTTTCGAAAGAGAATATCATACAAATAGTTGGAATTATTTTTGTATATTTTATTTGTTATGACAACAAGCTGATTTGATAGACAGATAAATGGAATAGATTGCTCCATTTTGGTACTTTTTTGATATAAGTATTGTATAACTAAAATTTATAGCAGAATTTTTTATAAATAAGAATTTTCGAAACGTTACATAGAGCCTACATAAATCCTTATGCACTGTATAACTATTCATCTGTTTAGCGAATTCTATTAAATAAGACTGCATACATATTTCTGGGGCTTATAGTTATGAAGTTTTAATTCTACTTATTTAAAGAAAACTAATTACTTAGGAGATCATTGAACTACTAGATATAGACTTCCATATCCTAGAATGACCTAGGTTAGGTTAGGCTAAGTTATAGTGGCTGTCCAAGATGGAAACGGACACACTTAGGCCAGTTTAATGGCCCATTGTGATACCACATGAATCTTGAGGTTCCTTCCTTAGCTCAATGGAACCAGTTTGAGTCTCTTACGAAACGTGAGAGGCTGATTATGCCGATATGATTTAGATCGTTTAGATCGTTAAAGAAGAATTCGCCTAGGTAATTCTTGCGTTTTCGAGCCAGAGCAGGGCATGTGTAGAGAAGATGAAGAACTGTTTCTTCCTCTTCCATGCAGCTTCTGCATAAATCATTTGAGAATACGCCTAATCTCGTGGCGTGCTTTCCTATTATACAGTGTCCGGTTATGACACCTATTATCGAGCTTATTTGCGATCTGCAGCTTAGAGAGAGCAAGCACCTTGAACGTTTTAAATCCAGTGTTGGCCAGATGTTTTTGTGACTTGACACGTGGTGATGTTGTTCCACCTGGTGCCTGCCTTCCTCACAGCGTTTTGCATTAGCAACAGTTTACAAGTAGCGATTGGTATGCCAGTACGTGCCAAACGTGGTAGGATGGGCTGTACTGTACCGTTCCTGGCGAGTTCATCTGCCTTACAGTTACCTGGAATTTCTCTATGGCCCGGCACCCAGCAAAGGTAAATATTAAACTGTTTTGCCATCTCCATTAGAGATGATCGACAGTTATGGACTGTTATAGAGTTTGTAGAGACAGAATCCAGAGATTTGATAGCGGCCTGACTATCTGAGAAAATATGGATATCAGATGTTGATATCACGTTTTCTTTAAGCCAGGACAAGACTTCTTTTATCGCCAGAAGTTCCGCCTGGAACACGCTACAATGATTGGGAAGGCGGAATGAGAGACTTAATTTCAGTCGTTCAGAGTACACACCTCCACCCCTTCTTTTGTTTTTTACCCATCTGTATAGAAATGGATTGACTCATCTTCCAGGAATGTCCTATCCTCCCAAAAAGATCTGGGAGGTATAGAAATCTGGAAATTTTTGTCGAATTGCAGTTGGGGGATGGTGTAGTATGTGTGATTTGGAATTGATTCTAAATAACTAAGAATTACGGAGTGGCCAAAGTTGTTGTTAGTCCACTGCGATGAAGCTTTGAGGCGAATAGCAGAGCTTGCAGCTATTTTTTTTTTGCTAAAAATGTCAAGAGGTGTTAGGTAGAGTAAGATGTCCAGTGCCGCAGATGGGGTCGTGCGAAGCGATCCGCTTATACATAGGCAAGCTGAACGTTGGACTTTATTTAATTTATCCCGGTTTATACCTTTCTCTAAAGCAGTCCACCATACTGTCACACCGTACATTAAAATCGGTCTGATTACCGATGTGTATAGCCAATGCATGATTCTGGGTTGTAAGCCCCATTTATTACCGATGGATTTTTTGCAAGAAAAGAGAGCTACAGTAGCTTTTTTGACTCTTTCCTCTACGTTGCGTTTCCAATTTAGTTTTTTATCTAAGACAAGACCCAGGTATTTAGCCTCGTCTGAGAATTTTAATTGGATTCCTTTAATATGGGGAGGGTTGACAAATGGAATTTTGTATCTCCTCCACCTTGCGGTGTCCCTCTACTAACGAATCGTCTGCCAGAAGAGTTGCCCAGTTTTGAGTTAATTATTCTGCTAGTAAGCATTAAATGAATTAACTCCCGAAGCGAACTCTCTACATTTAGAGATATTAGTGCAGATGTGATTGCAGATGTGTCCACGTTGTTAAAGGCACCTTCGATGTCAAGGAAAGCAACCATAGTGAACTCTTTATGATGGAGGGAATATTCGACGGTGCGTACTAAGGTGTGTAACACTGTTTCCACTGATTTACCTTTACAGTAGACATGTTGAGACGAAGACAGAAGTCTTGTATCAATACTTGCCCTTAAATGGATATCAATCAATCTTTCAAAGGCCTTAAGAAGGAATGATGATAGACTTATAGGTCGTAGATCTTTAGGATTGACTTGCGAGCATTTACCTGCCTTGGGTATAAAAACAACTTTAACTTCTCGCCATGCCGAGGGAACATGGACTAGGTAAAGACGGTGACGTGAAATAACGCCAAATGAAATAAAGCCAAATTCAAAAAACTTGGCATTATTTCGTTTTTAAAAACGAATTGATAGCACGGCGCGCGTACTAACAGCTAGGTATGTAAGGGGGGCAGCATGCCCCCCTGCTTCGGATCACTATAGGATTTGGGGTGGGTGCGAGTTTGGGTATATGCAAAGAACACGAATGCGTTGTGATTCTTTCATAACTGTGAGCCATACTGTTTTTTTTGTTGTTGTGATTTTAGTGCTCAAATGCAAAAGTTCTTTGCATATACTCAAACTCGCACCCACCCCTAATCCTATAGTGATCCGAAGCAGGGGGGTTGCAGGGGGGCAGCATGCCCCCCTTACATACCTAGCTGTTAGTACGCCGTGCTATCAATTCAAAAAAACTTGTTTTAGGCTCCAATTTCAAAAATTTCAATCGAGCAACAAGTATCTGTCATTTTTCAACTTTTTTAATTAATAACAAAAAAAATTGTTGCAAAATTGCACTTCCCCCGATTTTATTTTAAAGTTTACGAAAAAATTTGGCTATTTTCCGATTTTTTTTCTATGTTTTTAGCAAAAGTAGCTATTCTAGACAATTACCGAATTTTGTAATTCCCAAAATTGAATAAAGAATTTAATTTAGCATAGAGAGAAAACAAAAGATAATTTTACTTTATGTTTTTTTTCTAATTCTGCAAAGTTTTAAATCGAAACAATGTCAAATTGCTATTATTTCGTTTTCTAAAGCGAAATAAACCCAAATTGAAAATTTGGCCTTATTTCGTTTTCAAAAAAGAAATAATGCCAAATTTTTTAAATTTGGCTTTATTTCATTTGGCGTTATTTCACGTCACCGTAAAGACAGCTGGTAAAAATTGCCTCAAGGATATGTGCAATTATGTCAGAAGTCTTTTGTAGCTCGGCTGGTATTACTCCATCTGGTCCTGCAGATTTAAATGGTTTGAAGCTATTGAGAGCCCATTGTAGCTTGTCCCTTGTGATCAGACCTTGTGGATATGTTGTATTGGGACTTGAACGTATATAACCGTTGCAAGTCTCGGTAAGAGAACTACCAGAAAAATGAGTATCCAGTATAGTAAGTTCAGCGATTCATTACTTGAATTTGTCTAGGAGCCGTCTGCATTTTTCAAGCAGCTTCGCATCGCTGGATTAGTTTCAAAAAGTCAATGGACTCGGGTTATCATCCACATTGATATTGAACTGGATATATCTATGATCAGAGAACGAGTGTCCTTTGGATACTTTCCAGTCCAAGATCATATGGTGTTTATTATCTGAGACAAGAGTTATGTCTAAGACTTCTTGTCGAGTTTTAGTTATGAAGGTTGGTTCATTTCCAACATTTACTTACTAAGAGGTTTGTACCAAGAATATAATCAAAAAGAGACTCACCTCTGTCGTTGATATTGGTACTTCCCCATACCGTATGATGAGCGTTAACATCGCTCCCAATAATTATGCGGATCCTTTGCCTTTCCGCTTCAGCGACGATTTTCTCCAGGGTTTTTCCAGGGAGAGGGATAAGGTGGTCATGGCCAAGATACGCCGACACTAGCCAGAAACTTCCTTTGGTTGTTTCCAACCTAGCTACGGTGGTATCTTTGTCACTGAAATAAAAAATAAATAAATTAGGTGGCGCAACAGTCCATGGACGACCAGGGCCTAGTGACTTACAACTCCCAACCATCCCTGTGTGCGAGTAATGTTGTCAGAGATGGAAGGGACCTAAAGTTTTTATGCCGAATCCGAACGGCTAAATTGAGAAAGCACTTTTCATGACAAGAATTACTCTTGGAGGATTAGTCAATTCCTCGCAAGAGGCAGTACCCGTGAAAAAAGTTAGGTGGCACAGGCAGGGATTGAACCCAAGACCCATTGCATGACAGTCCAACGCACTAACCATCACGCTACGGGTACTACTTGTCACTGAAATGATGGAGTAAAAATACATTAATGCTACGTTTCACTAGTATGCAAGATCTAGGTTCACCTTTATCCGTCACACACAGTGTGTAGTACCCAGGAGTCCTGAGTCCTCGAACAACGGATCCCACAATCCATGGCTCTTGGATCAGGACAATGTCTTCCCCGTTTCTTGCCAGCCGGAGAAGAAGGGAGGCCGAGGCCTTTATGGAGTGCTGGAGATTAATCTGTACTAACTGCAGCATTATGGCTACAATTAGGCAGATCAACCTCCACCACGGTTTTGTTCTGATCCTCTGAGTCTGTTAAGGTCGTCCTCAGTCTCCATTAAGGATGGACTGTCTACGGCTTTTGTAGAGGGTGACGTCGAGATTGGAGAGGGCATGGGTGCATCGTCACCCTCTGTTAGGAGAGAAGACGACGTCCCAGGCCCACCAACCGCTAGTTCACCTTCGGTTGTTTTTGGAAGCCCGCTTTCCGCGTTAACCTCATTTATAGACTCGAATTTTGATGGTTTCGAAGCCATAGTTTATCGAGCCCTCGTTTAAGGCTAGAGGAGCCAAAGATTCCTTATTGAGTACCAAAATGGCACTCCTATAAAGATTCTTCGCCTCCTCTAGCTTGACTATCTTCCAGTTATGAGTCGGAAGGGACGGGTTACAAACTCTGATCATCTCGAGAATGTCCTCGATACCAGCAGGTTCGATTGGGATCCAAATGCGGGCTCTAGGTCTGCTAGGAATGTCTTGCTTAGCGACAACCTCAAGCTTCGCCTAACCGGCCAAACTTCACCTAACCGGCTGACAGCGAGCTTGTATAAGTCACAAGACCTCTGGTCGCCACAAACCATGAGTTTGACATGGTCTTGATGCCAACCCCCATCGCTTATGGAAGGAAGTGGCCCTGGAAGTTCCCTCAAAATGCTTAAAAAGCCACCCGAGAGCTTAACCTTAACCAACTGCCAACGATCAGCCGATATTGTGCCATCATCATCGCTCCTGTCAATGACCGCAACCTCGACTTTGCCCTTCACGACGTCACTGAAACTGGCTTTCTTGATGGGATTGAGGGGAGTGCTGGTGTTGTGCACCCGAGGCCGTTTTGGTGTCGGTACGGCTCCCTCAAGAGACCTTTCCCGTTTAGACGTAGAGTCCTTACTGGTCCTTGTTGTAGCAAGTATGCTTTTAGCCCATTCGACCCTAGCGGTTTGCTGCGGTGTCCTTTCAGCCCCCGATGATGCACCAGAGGCCTTTAGGATTTTCGCCGCTTGCCGCTTTTGTCTATATTGGCTTTTTGAGAGTTTCCCCTTTCCATTTCTGGATGTACTCTCATTAGTAGTGGTAGGGCCATTTTCCATAACCCTGCCAGTACTGAAATTAGGTATCGCTACCTTCATATTCTCGTTGCTACCAACTGCAGAGGAGGGTCCATGGTTAGCCACTACTCCCTTCTCTGTGTTGGCCGCAAGAGATACGGCAACAGGCTTTGACGTCAAACTGCCGCCCGGTCCTGAAGAGATACCGGTCTCATCATCCTTTACATTTTTGTTTTATTCATCTTAATCCCACGAGTTGCGAAGAAAAGAGGTCCGTCTGCACAGAGATTCGCATGTACAGATAAGGCTAGTTAATCCGGAGGTCTCCAGGTATCCGGATCCGGATACTCCGTTAGAGACTGGGCTATTTTTGAATTGGGATCGTTTAACACCTTAGATCCAGCCCAATAAAGATGAGAGGTGGTAGGGGAGGAAGAGATAGGGTGAGGAATCAGTTGATGTTAATTCATCATTCTGATATGTGAGGAAAAGATTGGGATTCGGTAACAGCAATTCAGCTAGGTTACCTAGAGTGAGAAGGAGCATGGGAGATAGGAGCGCTGTCTAGCTTTTTCGCCATTACAACGTGGGAGGTGGGAAGGGAGTTGGTGACATAAACGGTAGGCTGGTATGCCTTGTTTATGTGGGAATGGATGATGATTCTGGGAAGGTAGAGGGATAAGAACGTCCTTTAGTTTCAGGACTCTTCTGGAGAAAATTCTCGAGAATCATTGACCTTACTCAGCTTCTACAACTCGACAAGTTCGACGTTCAGAGTAGAAGTAGAATGACCTACATACTTCTAAAATTAAATAACGATTTTGGCTAAAAACGAAAAGTTTTTCTTGTTAGAAGCTCCATACATATTGAGTTTTATTAGCTTAAATTAAGCTTTAACTTAGCTATTTCTCACTTTTGCAAAAAGTTTTGAATGCAGTTATGCCAAAGAGAATGATTTTTCATATACCCTGGTTACAAGAGGAGATCGAGGAATCGAATCGAAATTGAATTGAATTTCGATCCAGGTATACGTCGTCAGGAATCGAAATGGCATTTGGGTTTTATTTGTGTGCGTACTGTGTTGTGAATAACTTCTATCTTTATAGATACAAAATAACGAATTGCATAGTTTTTAAATTTAAATAAAATAATGCTTACAACACAAAAACACGCACCAAAATAAACTCAACTGAAAAAAAAAACAAGAAAGATAAAACATGACACACGCACAAAAAAGAAAGACAGGCCCACCTGTCGCCTCTTGAAAAACAAAACAGAAACAACTATTTCATGAATTTATTTCCTGCGCAATTTCCTAATTTCTCAAGTACTTCTTAAGAACTTTGTAAACTCAGCAATAAGAAAACTTCCAACCGGTAGCCGTTAGCCGTAAAACTGGTTTCGCAAATATCCATCTCCCTCTATCTCATTATTCCCGTTAGAAAATAAACCCACCACTTCACAAATGTCAGCTTCTCGCTGAAATCAATTCACCTCTCCGATTTTCTTGTATATCGAAGGAAAAAAAGAAGTGTTCAAGCGTGGTTATTTTTTCTATTAAAAAAATCTTCCATAAAAACTAAATTTTACTTCATAAATAATATCAAATTAAACTTTTGCATATTGCTTTTATAGTCGGTTAATAATATATTAGCAATAATTGCGATTTTCTCCAACCCAAAAAAATAGAATTCCAATTCAATTTTTTTTGGGAGTTCACCAAAGAGCAGAAGAAGGGAGAAGAACGAAGACAGAAGAGCAGCAAGAGTCAAGAGAGAAGAGATAGAAGATCAAAGAAGAACAAGAAGGCAAAACCGAAACCGACGAAGAAGAAGCAGTAGCACTAGCAAGACAGCTACTAGCTAGCAGCAAACAGCAAGCACCAGCAAAAGAGCAAAAAAAATATTTTTTGCGATAAAAATGTCGAGCGTGTAGGAGCACGGTAATTTTTAATAAAATTACACTAAAAAATCTTGGGTAAGTAATGGAAACAGTAATTTTTTACAAGTGGAACCAACCAACCAACACCCTGATACCCTACAGCATCGCTCCATCTAATTGTTCCGGATCTCTGTCCTGTGCATTAAGCACAATCCCGAGTCCCCTGTGGATGGATCCTTTTGTTGGCTGGTTTCAAGAGGAACAGGAGGGTCCAGCGCTACGAACGTGGTACAAGATCTGGGAGACCAATGCTCATGAAATGAGCCAATTGCTCGACTTGCAGCAGCAATTTCAGCAACAACAACAACAGCAGCAGAACACCAAGAACGGCAACACCAACCCCACAAATAACTCCAACATGATTATGATGAACAGAGAACGCGACCGTGATACAACCAATGCTGCCTTCCACCAGATCCTGGATCAACAGCAACAGAATGCGCCGTCAAACGAGCAGCAGCAACAGCGCGAACGTCCCACAAATGACCGAGGAAGCTATTACAATCCGTCGCGGAGGAAAATCGGTCGCATTGTCGACAATAAAGCATCCACTTACAATCTAAACAGGCATGTCGAAAAGCTCATCAGCAAGTACAGAGGTTGTCCGTGGCGCGTTCCCAATTACGTGTACGGACGCGGCGTCATCGGCCTGCACGAGGAAATCGAACAGTTTTATCATTATGTCCTGCCAACGCCCGCCGAACATGCCATCCGCAACGAGGTCGTCCTCCGCATAGAAGCCGTCGTCCATACAATCTGGCCAGCCGCCGTGGTCGAGATATTCGGATCATTCCGAACGGGATTGTTTCTGCCCACGTCAGATATTGATCTGGTGGTTCTGGGTATGTGGGAAAAGCTGCCGCTGCGTACCCTCGAAACAGAGCTTATTGCGCGCGGAATCGCTGAGCCGTCATCGGTGCGGGTGCTGGACAAAGCGTCGGTGCCCATTATTAAGTTGACGGATCGCGAATCGCAGGTAAAAGTGGACATTTCTTTTAACATGCAGTCAGGAGTTCAATCGGCCGAACTGATCAAAGAGTACAAGCAACAATTTCCGTTGCTGGCCAAGTTGGTTCTGGTTCTGAAGCAGTTCCTGCTGCAGCGCGACCTCAACGAGGTCTTTACTGGCGGCATTTCATCCTATTCCCTTATTCTGATGTGCATCAGTTTCTTGCAGCTGCATCCGCGCCAAATACACTCTGAGACCGCCAATTTGGGGGTTTTGCTTTTGGAATTTTTTGAGTTGTATGGCCGCAAATTTAACTACATGAAAATCGGCATCAGTATAAAGAACGGTGGCCGATATATTCCCAAGGAGGATCTTCAGCGCGAAATGGTCGATGGCCACCGGCCGTCGTTGCTATGCATTGAGGATCCCCTTACCGCTGGCAACGACATTGGGCGCTCGTCGTACGGAGCGCTTCAAGTAAAGCAAGCCTTTGAGTACGCTTACCTGATGCTCTCGCAAGCGGTATCGCCTCTCAACAATTATGCGAGTGACTGCAACGAGCGCTCCATACTCGGTCGCATCATTCGCATCACGGACGATGTGATCGACTATCGCGAATGGATACGAGAGAATTATGAGCATCTGCTAGTCACAAGAATGTCGCCTGGTGGCGGTGTCGCTAACACAGGCCTAATGCTCACCGGAGGCGGCTCTGTGCCAATGGGACAAACGCAAAAGCAATATCAGCAGCTTCAGCAACATCATCATATGATCAGTGGTGGAGGCGGCGGCGGTGGGGGAGGCGGAAACAATAGTAACAATGACTATCGACGGCGCGGAAGTACCTCGAGCGGCGACGACTCCGAAGACAGCAAAGAGGGGGACATAGAAACGAATATGATGTCAACACGCGGTGACACATGATGACTGCAGCGACAGCGGTACCACCAGCACCTAATTCCTAATTCTAGCTCTCCTTCTTTAAATCCTTCCATCCATTCTCATACACATCAACAAATACAGCAACATCTCTTACCAAATGTCTTTGTTGCCACTAGATCTAAAACGGCAACATTGTTGTCAGGTCAATTGGAGTACCACCATCATGTGTACACTCCAACTACTTCATTGACTTAACTTTTTTTCTTTCAAAATTTCCAACTACAATCCAATTTACAATCAACCCGGTCCCCATTCCTGTTCTAAAGGTTCACTGCGATCCTAATCGTTACATTCAAAACCCTTCCGTTCCGTTCCCGTCACTTCCCTTAGCCCAGTACTATTATCGTATTTAAAAAACAAAAAGAAGCATAAAACAACATTTTTTTAAAATAATATCAAGAAGGCTGTCGTTATGAAAGTAAAAGTAAAACAAAAAACAGATTTTCTTTAGTCGCATAAGTTTTTTTTGTTATCATTTTTTTTTTAATAATTTTAATTTTGATTCATATTCTCTCTTTCCAAAAAATGTTCTTAAACAAGAAACGCCTTGCGAGGGTTTTATATATTTTATTTAATCGAAGAAAAGAAAAACAAAGCGATTTGATTTTAATTTGTTATAATGTATGTAAAGGTTTGAACTTTGAAGAGATAAGCTTGAAGTTAGGAGTTGAGAAGTGTGTGGACAAAACCTGCCTTAAAAAGGACTACACAGAAAAGTCATTTTTTTCTTTTGTAAAACCAACTCAAAAACACGAAAAAAAAATATATAAGAAAGATTATTTCAATAACATTTTACAAATAAATTTATAAAAAAAATGTCTGCCATTCGCGGTTCTCGTTGTCTCCTTAAAAGAAAAAAAAAATGATTCTAGTTCTATTCAAGTTATTTTTTTTTTCATCATACATAGTGATACTTATTTTGTTTCTTAAATGTTTAATTATGTATATTTTATTTTTTATTAATTAATAATTATTTTTCTTTTTTTTAAACGGTTAAGTTCAAATGAAATTTTTCAAAGTTTAAAAACAACAGAAAATTATACATTAAAAAATATAATTATTATTATTATAGTTATTTAATAGTTTTGTAAGTTTCTATTTAATTAAAACAACAAATAATACTATGTTATATGAGAATGATGCAACAATTTTATATAATTATGTTACAAATTCATACAACAAAGTGAATAATTTAGTGAACAAAAAATAGTAAAGATAAATTAAAGGAAAATCTTAACTTGAATTAATACAAAAACAGAAAATCTGAAATTCTGACAAAAAAATTACTAAAAAATCAAAAAAAAAATAAACAAAATTACAATAAACTGCAACGAGAACTACAATAATTAGTATTTTTTTTTTATTCTTATTAATAAAACAAAACTGTCTTACTTACCAGTTATTTTATAAAAACAAACTACAACTACAAACAAAGAAGTTAATTACAATAGATTGTTTTCTTTGCATAAGTTATCTGCTATTAGCACGAAGTTTTCTCCTTTTTTTTCTTTTTTTATTTTTATTGAAAAATGTTTTACTGTTAACAACTATATTTTCTTTCAATTTTTGTTTGTGAAATGATTTTAATGATGATCTTATAGTTACGCAATTAACATCAACTACAACAACAACATTAAAATTTACAATACATATTTTAAAAAACAAATTCACTCGAATTATTTTCTAACCAGAATCGATATTACATTTAAAAAAAAAAATACATAAATAAATAATAACTTATTGATTGTATGAATTGCTGCAGAAACGATCGTCTTTTTTAGGAATCTAGCATACATAATAATTATATATGTTTGATGATTGATTGTACTGTGAATTTAGTTTTTAATGAAATGGAAATTGCATACATAATACATATTATATTATAGTATATATATATATGAAAAACAAAATATATTTAAATATATTTTCGAAGAACACGAAAAGCAAAACAAACAAAAAACCAACATCCTGTAATTAAAATACTTATCGATAATTTTTAATTAACAAAACAAAAACAAAATACAAAAAAAAAAACAAAAAACAAAATAAGAAAAACATAAAAATCAACAAAAAGAAAGTAAAATTTCAAAAATAAAAAAAAATCTAAAAAAAACCTAAACTGTTAGGTAAACGTAAGTGAGATGTTTTTTTATTTCAATGTTCTAAATTCATTCTATTTGATATGGTTTAATTTTGTATTATAAACAAAATCCAATTGGTTTGCGGGTTAGTTACCTGGTTGGCGTGATGGTTAGTGCGTAGGACTGTCTAGTGTCTGGGTCTGGGTTCAATCACTTGCTGCGCTAGCTAAGAATTTTTTTATCACGGATGTGAGAAATCCCAGAGTAATCAGTGTCATACAAAATTGCATTTCAAATTTTTCAATTGGTCCCCTCATTCTTGACATTCCTTCTACATATGTATGTAGGAATGTTTAAGTGTTGTAAGTCACTAGGATTCTATGCGCCACCAAATTTATTTAAACAAAATTTCAAGGACATGGTTTAAACCCCAGGTTTTTTTTTCAAGGACTGCCCTTTTTATAGTGTGAGCACTAGGAAAGGGAGAGAGTGTGGTAAGGCATCTAACATTCGCGTAGTAGGGCTAAAGAACTAGTCTGTATTTGACAATACGAACGAAGTTGGGCTTGAGGGTATACCGATGAGCCTTCCTAGAAGCGCGAGTTAGCTGGCTATTTCCCTAGAGCATACACTGTCAAAATAACGATAAAAAAGGAAGGAGGAGACAAGAAATCTTAGGACGATTTTCAAGCGACGTAAATGAACCAATAATGATACTATCACCAATCAATTTAAGTATTCTACGTTCAATACTATCCAACAGGCTTAAGTAAGTTGTTGCAGGAGCCAAGAGATGGTAGTTATACTCAAGTTTTGGACGTTTATAAGTCTTGTAAACAACAGCCACATCAGAGGGGGAGAAAAACTTCTTGCCTTAAGAAACCCAAGGCATCATTGCGTATGTGATCGTTCTACAAGAGGTAGTTGGTGATACACCTACCAAGAATGTCTATGACCAATAGTAAATGTACATTAGTTATTCAGGAGTTGTTTTTGGAGAACTCAACCATATTCCTGGGGTTCGTAATCATGTTCTCACCATTTTTGTTCTTGATAAAAACGCTCGACTTATATACAGATGGGGTGCTGCAATTATCGGTTGAAGATTAGACAACTGGCTAAAAACGTACAAATTTAAAAAAAATATAATTTTGTTTCAATAACTTACATACATTTTTTCAAGAACGATACTATCAAAAATAAAATCTTTCCTCTATCACTAAAATGGTTGAGATATTGCAAAAAATGTGTCAGAAAAAGTGGTATGCTTGTGTTTTATAGATTTGCTGAAGTTTTTAAAATCAGTGTTGTTACAGAAACGAAGATAATCCCGAAAAAGAAATCTTGCCTACTTTTGCAAGTCAATTGAATGTATGAGACACAGTGTTTAGAGTTTCAATCGAAAGGTTTCGACATTCAAGATCTTTTATTGAATATCTTGAAAATATTTTCAAAATCAATTAAACTATTTAAAATAAAATATTATTTTCTTATCATTGTTAGAGGGAATCTAAGGTAAGGATCTCGTTTCGAGAAACTTCTCATCATATTTTTCTTATGTACAACTGTCCCAAAGTTTGATTGTCCTAATAAATGCAATTTAGGGACCCTTAATTGTCGGGCTAACTAAGCGTACATTCAACCGAAAAATAATGGAACTTTATTTTTCGTTCCACTATGTTTTAGTGTAAATATGAGAGGTCAAAATAATATTTAACCAATCTCAGAAAGAGAATGCATTGCAATGCATGTATATTTTATTGGAATGGTGGCTTATGAAGTTAAATTCTATCGACAAATACCTATTCCTATACCTACCTAGATACCTATTCGATAATTAAAAGTAACAAGGAAGAATGCATTGTGAAATTGCCTTAAAGCAACATTTGTAAAGTTTAGTTTCGTAAAAGAAATACATACATATACATATGTATATATATATAATATATTTATATTACCGTGGCCTCTTGAATAAGAAATCATGACGTCACAAAAGCAAAATAAAATGAATTGGTTCTAAATGTTAATTCAAAAAAATAACGATAACTGTTTGAAGTTCAGCTGCACTTTTTAACCGATTAGGGGAAACCCCGTTTCTAAAGAATATTATTGTGCGTACTATCTACATATGTACATAGGTATGTATACGTATCGATAATTTACTTATAAGTAAAGTACAAGTACATAACCACAAATTTTGTAAAAAAAAAACAATATGTGGCTAAAAAGAAATCAATACGAGATTTGCATATGAGTTTATTATAATAAATAATTTATAAAATTAAGTGTTTTTGTTTACTTTTGTTTGTAAAGTTGGAGTGGTTGTTGCATTTCATACGTGCAAATTATTTTTTGAAAGAATATGGTTGCATTGCACATATCAAAACAAAGATTGTAAACCATTGTTTTAACTACTTCTTTTAAACGAAGCTTATTTTTCAATATTTACGATTCTTGTATCAAAGATAATTAATTTGTGTATAGCTTTAGCCAGAATTTTGGTATTTATTCGGTATTTACTTACAAAATATATAAAATATGACGTTTCAATTTAAGAGCGGAAAAAGAAGTTAATACTGCTAATAGTGTTCATTTGTCAGTACATAGTTACTTACTAACTTACATACTTACTTAAGGCGCTACAGTCCTGTGTGAACTAGGGCCTCACCCAACAAACTTCTCCATCTAACTCGGTCCCTAGCTAGATGTCTCCAGTTTCGCGCTCCAAGTTGGGTGAGGTCACTTTCCACTTGTGCGCGCCACCTGATCCGCGGTCTTCCTCTACTGCGCTGTCCTGTGGGTTCGAAGACTTTCCGGGCCGGAGCATTGGTTTCCATGCGCTCTACGTGACCCAGCCATCTTAGTTGTTGGACTTTTACCCTTCTGGCTAAGTCTACGTCGCTGTACAGCCCGTACAGCTCGTCGTTCCATCTTCTCCTCCACTCCCCTTCGATGCATACGGGACCGTAGATCTCACGAAGAACTTTTCTCTCGAAACGAACCAAGGTGCTTTCATCCGCTTTTGTCATAGTCAATGCTTCTGTACCGTATAGCAGGACGGGGATGATAAGTGCCTTATATATGTAGCGACACTTTGGTCCTTCGAGAGAGGTCTTTTCCACTCAATTGCTTTCTTAGTCCAAAGAAACAGCGGTTAGCAAGAGTTATTCTTCATTTGATTTCAGCAGCTCAGCAGCGCTGGTGTTGTTTTCTGCGTTTACAGCGGAGCCTAGGTTGTCCTTGACTACCTCAAAGTTACGTCTGTCGATGGTGACGTTTTGACCAAGACGTCGGTGTTGTATGTCCTTTATTGACGACAGCATGTACTTTGTTTTGCCCTCATTAACCGTTAAACCCATTTTTGCCGCCTCTGCCTCAATACTCACAAAAGCCCCATTATCACGCTGAGTTCTTCCGATTATGTCAATGTCATCAGCATATGCTAGTAATTGGACAGACTCTTGAAAGATAGTGCCTCTAGTGTTGACGTGTGAGCTCTGCACTATTCTTTCAAGTACGATGTTAAAAAAAATCGCATGACAGCGCATCCCCTTGTCTAAAACCTTTTTTGACATCGAAAGGTTCTGTTAAGTTGTTTCCAACCTTTATGGAGCAGCGTGAATTCTCCATGGTCATCCTGCACAAACGGACGAGTTTGGCAGGGATGCCAAAACTAGACATGGCTCTATGTCCCTGTAGATGCTGTCATATTCGGCCTTGAAATCGATGAAAAGACGGTGGGTGTCGATTTGGTGTTCTTGGGGTTTTTCCAGGATCTGCCGTAATGTGAATATTTGATCGACTGTGGACTTTCCTGGTCTAAAACCACACTGATACGGACCTATCAGGTTGTTGACGATGGGCTTTAGACGTTCACATATTACGGCAGAGAAGATTTTGTAGGCGATGTTAAGTAGACTGATTCCTCTATAGTTGGTGCAGTTTAGAGGGTCTCCTTTTTTTAGGATCGGGCAAACAATACCGAGGTTCCATTCATCGGGCATGCTTTCTTCCGACCATATCTTACAGACAAGTTGGTGCATGCTCCTAACCAACTTATCTCCAGATGCTTTCATTCAAGCCATCCGCTCCAGCGGCTTTATTAGACTTCAGCTTAGATATGGCAATCTTTACTTCGTCTAAGTCGGGAGGACGGGATTGTTGGCTTTCGTCGTCTATGTTGAATGGATCATCCTGCCCGACAGCGGAATTCGGTTCGTCGTCGCCGTTATACAGACTGCAAAAGTGGTCCTTCCATATCGTCAGCATTGACTGCGGTTCCACTATGAATTAGTCAGTAGTTAATTAATTAAAAATTAACTAATTCTTTCAGATATTTCCCTTGTTAAATGTTAAGGGGTTCACAATATTAAGTGCGGCTCCAGACTTTTAAAAACGAGTTTTTCGGCTACGCTTAAAAATGTTCTGTAAATAAATATTACATACCTATATTTACTCATTTCAAGAGCTAAAGTGCCAATTTTAGTTCATAGGGCTTTTTTCGGACACTGTTGTTTAGTAAGACATGGTCTAAGTACTAAATTTGGACATGTACAAGCATTCCAAGATTCCAACAGTTTTCGAAATATGCTCTATTTAAGAGCTAAAATATAAAAGTTTAAAAGGGTTATGGGTGTGTTTTATGCAGGAATGCTGGAAATAGTTCCAAACTGGACTGAAAAGAAAGCAAAAAGGAAATAAGCCCGACAAACCAAATAGTATATACATATAGGACATCCATCCAAGTATGGATTGTGCATAGTTACTCACACTATTAATCTGCCATAATGCATAATATAAACAATAAACAAATGTTTACTGCTTATTTGCTTAACAAAGCTTTTCCATTGATTAACTGTTTTTCTAAAGAAATGTGTAGTAGGTCTGCATCAGTTGAAACGTAACATTATTCCAAAAATAATAATATTCTGTTCTTGTTGCAATGTTTATAAATTGGAAAAAAGCTTCAAAAATTTAGATCCAAAAACCAAGGAAATGAGAAAGTTTACCAACGAAACTTGATATTTTTTCCTAGAAAAATAAAACAGAATTTAATATGAATTTTTTTTTTAGGTTTGTTGGACAATTTTCTTCTGACACAATTTGCGGGAGTTCATTATCACTATCATTTTCTGTCTGCTTACTCGTAGATTGGAGCTAATGCTAGAAGACAAATTCTAAAAAATTACTGTTTTGCGTGAAGCTTTTGAAATAATTTTGATCAAAGAGGAGTTAGCAAAACTTTAAAATTGGAGAAAAAAAAGAGGTTTTGGTTCTTGAATTTAAGGAAATATGTATGTACATAATTTTCCTAAATATTAAATAAAAATAAACATGTAGTGTGTTCATCACAGATTAAATGTTAAGAAATTTCTTCTCACTTTGAGATTCCAAGCTTTTACATATATTAAATTAACACTTTGACTGCTGACGTCGACAAATCGTATTTGTTCTATGTGGCGGACGTCGATGCATCGTCGACAACATGTTTATTACTGACCACTTCCAATGCCTCCGCACACCCCTCATCCGGGAAAAACGCCATACTATAATGCTGACGTCGACTACGCGACAATCATTTTTTATAGTCAAAAAACAAAATATTAGTAAAATTAAGCAATGATATAAGTAAAGTAGAGTAAAAGGAACCTTTTTGACAAAAAAAATTTCAGCATAGAGGATTCGCTCAGGTCAAACCATGCCGCAGTCAAAGTGTTAATAGATTTTATTTAGCCATTAGTTTAACGTGATTGTCACTATTGCTGTTTTGGACATTTATATTCTAAAAAAAAAAAAACAAATTAAATTCAGAAATTAGATTTCGACAATTTATTAAGATCTAAAAGTTTTTGTATTTAATAGATAATCAATTTAAAAAAAAAACACTACGAAACCCTTAAAATCTTTATGTGCGTAAAAAAAGTAATATGATATTGAAGACAAGTTTCAGGAAGGCAACTTTAGTAAATTTGCGATTTCTTATTCAACGATTTTTCTTAAGAATTTGAATTTTTGCTCTTTCTCTCAGAAGATAGTCGAAAAGAAAAGATGCTTTCAAAATAATGTCTTGTTCCGAATTCAATAAGACCAAAATTATGACCATCGGATCTTCCTACGCAGTTATATTTCTAACGCTTAAGTTCCCAAAACTGTACCCTTATGATGTATACAATTTTTAATAACCCTGGTACAAAATTAGCTCAGGTTTTTGTGGATTGTGAAATAATCAGACCATGAAATTGTAAATTAATTATTGTGACACAACGTAATGCCGCCATTTTGAAACCACTTTTCATTCCAAATTTGTATTCTATGTCCAGATTCATTATCATCGATAGGGATAGTGCTCTTCACTGATAAAGCTTTCAATAAGATGGATTATATGAATTTCTAATGAAACACAACCAAAGATATATGAAGGTTGAATCCTTGAAAATTTTATTAACAATTAGAACTGTTTCGCAATTTTAAAATATATCTAACTCTCAAATTACCACAAAATTCACAGTAAGGCACATTTTGGTTGAATATCTATCAGTAACTCTTTATGAATATCCGCAATATGTTCAGTCATTCAAAAAATCTTCTAGGTCATTTGTATCATCATTGTCCAAATCAATTTCTTCCAATGTCATAACTCTGGGGCCTTTAAGTTCAATTTCTAGAGACACAAATTTGATATATTGAATTGTTTATTTACTCAAAGTATACACAAACTCACTTGCTACTCCACCGGTTTGCTTGAATGCTTGCATGTCACTTCGAAACGCATCATCAAAAACGGCTTGCCGTTCTTGCTGCAGTCGTTTTAGCTTTTCCTCTTCTTGTTGAATTTTTAGCCTTTGTTCTGTCGCTTCTTTTTCTTGCTGAGCTTCAAGCTCGACTATTAGTTTAAAATCAATAATATTTATGGCAGAGAAGTTATAAGATAGTGGATAGTATTAACTTACCCATTTCCTTGCATTTGGCTTCCAAATTCATTTGAATTATATGTTCCTGCCTGTCTAGCATTTGAGTGACATTCAGTAAATCGGCTATTTTCTCTTCGATAGCAAAACCCAAAGCTTCAATTTGATTGAATTTTTCAAGGCTAGCTTTTAAGTTGGCTTCTATCGTGGGCAGTCCTGCTAAACATGTCATCATATCGTTTATATTAACCTGGCGAGTTTGCATTCGTTGCTGAAGTCTATCAATTGTTTCAGTTATATTCTTTGCTACCTCGAAATTTGCTTTATTGGCTTCATAGGTATTTATCCAGGCATCTTCATATTTTTGCAGTAGTTCTGCACCAGCAGCAATATTTATTTCCGGAGGAATTCCCAATTCTGGGTCGTTGTTCGAGTCCAGAGTTGGCGAGTTCACACGAGAAAACTGAGTGGATATATTTTCGGTCATATGGATGCTCTCTTTAAATGCATTGTTTAGTTTTTTCTTAATGTTTTCTAACATTCTAGAGATATCATTTAAGTACAAGTCAAATGTAAATGAAAACGATCTTAAAATTTAAACAAAATCAAAAATAAAAACACTGCTTGTTTGACAGTTCTTTTGTTTTATTTTTGTTGGATCGATTGAAATTTGTTATCAGAAAAATGGACAGTTCATATAAATCGACATTTGTTGCGGGCACGTTCAGAAAAACTCAATTAGGCTCGTTTCATATGAGAAACATTATAATTTGGGGTAATATCTGCACCACACAGCATTACTCTATTTTACATGGTCGAACATTTAAATTAATGATCCAATCAACAAATCTGAAGAGAAAACGGTGCGTTAATCAAGTTGATATGATACAAATATTTAATTTTTTAAATGTATTATAATAATTACATTGATTTCTTATTTGATTTTAAACTATGATAGAAATGTCAAATTGACATTTGATGGAAGCAACAGACTACTAATCGGATTCTGTAATCTGTGTAAATGTGACAGTTTTGGTCTAGTAAAAATAGGATGCCTGGGATGGGCATTATTCATTGGATTTCCATTGGTACAATGGGGGAGCACCACCTCCTATTATCTTTGCGCCGGTTGATAAAAAATAATATTATTTGCGGTTGTAACTATAACTTATAAGTGAAACTGAAATTTTCATAAAAGAAACGTTTCATTGATTTGTCCAATAAAATTACACATTACCAGTAATTCGAAAAAGAAAAGAGACGTTATAACATAATTTTTCCAAACACGCTAACACAAAAGTATGCCTTTAGATGTTAAGGGCTCGGTTATAGCTATCAGTAAATATTTTATTTTCTTTCTTTTTGCCATAAGAGGAATCTGAAAGTCAAGTATTTTTTATTAAAAGGAAACAATGCAAATAAAGTTAAATTTATTTCGTAAATACATTTTAAACATTTTAATGATGACATTTCATTTTAAAAGACTGCAAAATGCCAACAAAATTTTATTTGGTTTTACTGATGGCGTTCCAGTTTTTTACTATTCCGATGGTATAAGTAAATTACTCATAAAATCAACAGCAAAAAGGAGGTACGTGCAAAGCTTCTGGTTATTTAAAACTTTTAATTTAGTGACGTATATTTACTGATAGCTTTAAACTAAACTATGAATGGCGGCTAATATTAAATGTTTGACAAGTTTCTCAAACTTGTTTTTTCCCCTATGGTTATTGACAACACGATTCAGGTTACACAAGGCTAAGCATTTGTATTCATTAATATTGTATTGTAACTCGTGATCGTGAGTCGTGTAGGCACGATACTCAATGTAGGCTGGCTAAAACCATGCATAAGCACAATCATCTTGAACCTAATTTTATTTAGAAACGTTATATGTATGAAATAATGTTTATATGTACAAATTCAAAAACAGTACCTCTTTTCGACGGTTTTCCTCACTTGCTAGTTAATTTCAAACCAAATCTGTCACATACATATCTCACTAACTCATTCGCTAATCTACCTTCTTCTAGGGTTAAGCTTAGTAAACGTTACAGTAGACATTTTGTTTTATTAATAACAAATTTTGACTTAGCCCATGGAATAAGGTCTAGCCCTTCGTTATTCCGTGTTTTGAAATTTGTCTGTTAGTAATTCAGGGATATTTCTTTTTTTTTTTTTAAAATGTATGTATGTAATATGTATGTAAGTATTTTGAGAAATTAAATAATCAAATTAGGTTTACAACCGCTAACAATTGCGAGGCGGAATGTCGCATTTATGAAATAGAAGATAATAGCAGTGCATAATGATTTATGCAGGTTATATTATGTAGTGTTTAATAAATTCGTATTTAATAAATATTTTCCTATAAATTATAATTATGCTGTCTGGAAGAAATCTCTTCTCTTCTCTCTCAGCTGTCACATAAGAAGAAAAGAGAAAATAGAGGGTTGTGATAAATGAAATAAACAAAAACAAAAGAAGTTAGAATCGAAAGCTAGAAAAATTCGTAATACAAACTGGGATCTCTTATGAAGAAGGCTTTTTAAAAATAATTTTAAGGCGCCGGCGCCGGTTATAGCTATCAGTAAAATCCATCAGTAAATTTTTTTGTTTTTAGTTTTTTAACATGTTACAGATTTATTTCTAGAGAAAGATTGATGCAATAAGATGAATCCTATATTCAAATATTTTTTTCAAAAAGAAATAATGCATTTAAAGTTTTATTTATTTTATGAAATTTCATTTTACAAAACCCAAAAAAGTTCCATTTCGTTTTACTGTTGGTGTACTAAGTTTTTACTTTTCCGATCAAATCATTAAACATTTTACTGATGAAAGCAACAATAGGGGAGAGTACGATAACTTTGGCGACAAAGTTTAATGACGGATTTGTATAGAACAGTTAAAAAAAAGGTATAATACTTAATTGTAAGTATTACCGTTATTTTTTAATTATTTTTTTCCATTTAATGTACATATTTTTTTAAATTGCCCCTACCGCCTAAAAGGGGGGAGATAGACCCCCCTCCTATAGTAAAAAATGCTTGTATTAAGCCCCTCTACCAAAAACCGTTATTATATCTTGGCGCCAAAGTTATCGTAGTCGTGCCCAACAATACAAAAATTGTCTGAGGCGCGAAGCCTCAAAGTGACATTTAATTTAATGACGTAAATTTACTGATTGCTATAAACGCTCATCAGTAAAACATTTCAGATTCCTCTTGTTTCAAAAATTGTTCCAAAATTGTTCCAAAAACTAGATGACTTTATGTCTTCTAGTTCTTGAGAAAATTGAAAATTACCAAAAAAATATTTTAATTAAATTACTTTTTCCTTGCTTAAGTATTAACGTAGTCTTATTTTGATAGTAATAATCGAATATGGATTAAGATACACCTAGGGTAAATTAATTTTTCTTAAATCCAGCTTATTTAAATGCAAAAGAAACTTTGCATGCACCCCATCTTGCACCCATCGAACCTTGCCCCCTCCCCACCTTGCACGCACTGCAACTTGCACGCACCCCAAATCCTATAGTGTTCCCAAGCAGGGGGGCAGCATGCCCCCCCTTACAGATCCCACTGTTGCATACACCCAAACTCGCACACACCTTACTGTTGCATACACCCAAACTCGCACCTACCATATTGTTACTATCAAAATAAGACCACTCAAGCAAAAAAAAAAAGAATTAAATTAAAATAGTAGTTGTGGTTATTTTCAATTTTCTCAAAAACTAAAAAACATAAAATCATCTAGTTTTCAGTTTTTGATCAAAAACAAATAAGAGCAATAAATTCTGAAATAAAAACAATGGTAGATAATCTTGAAGTATTGAAAAATTACACTTTAAACCTTTTTTTTTTTAACTTTTTTTACTCAAATTTTGAGTTTAAAATTAAATTTTTCAAAAACTATGCATAGTTTTGACTTGAATTAAAAACTGGCTAATAAAACAGAATGTTGGCTTTTAAAAAATGTATAAAACTTAATTGTAAGTATCACCGTTATTTTTTAATTATTTTTTTCCATTTTATCACTCATAACATAGATTGATATAATTATAATTATAATTAAAAAATATTTTTTTTTAAATTGCCCCTACCGCCTAAACGGGGGGAGATAGACCCCCCTCCCATAGTAAAAAATGCTTGTATTGAGCCCCTCTACCAAAAACCGTTATTATATCTTGGCGCCAAAGTTATCGTACTCATGCCCAACAATACAAAAATTGTCTGAGGCGCGAAGCCTCAAAGTGACATTTAATTTAATGACGTAAATTTACTGATTGCTATAAACGCTTATCAGTAAAACATTTCAGATTCCTCCTGTTTCAAATTTTACTGATGGATCTTACTGATAGCTATAACCGGCCTCTAAGGCAATGTGTATTGTTTCTTAATTTTGTAATAGTTTCTAGTTTCAATAATATCATTAAAAGCATTTTAATTCTTTTTAAGATATTCACTTTTCACTATTTTAAATTGCTACAATGCAGAAGTCAAGATTATAGTAAAGACAAACATGTTCGTCTTTTTTACAGCATCTTTATCATGTATCTGCATCTAAAAAATGCAGGGGGATCCAGGTATACATACATATGTATGTATTTCGAAAGCTGAAATTGGGAGAGAATATAACAGTGGTTACTAAAACTGTTTGGCAGTACAGTGTTGCCGCAAGCCTTCATGAAAAAGGAATAAAATTAATTAAAAGAAACTAAACGAAAACAAAAAGATAATAAGAAAATCGGAAAATATTTTCGGACAACCAAAAAATAAAGAAAAAAAGGTGGCTATAATAAGGTACACAGTGTTTTTACATAATAGTCTTAAAAATAAAAATAGTTAAAAGGTGCTTATAATTCAAGACTGATACAGATGAAGATGCTAAAATGTAAATTAACATAATTTGTCTTCACTATAATTGTGACTTTGACAATTCTCGAGTTTCGTATAAAATGTAAAAATTAATATATTTGATTTTATATGTAGCATCCCTTTTATTGCTAAAATCAAATGCAGATACATGCAACTCAACCATAAGTTTTATAAATTGCATTTTTAATATTAAAGGCATTACAAGGAGGCTGCAGACTTTTAAGTAAGGCTACAATTATTTTAAATTAAACTTGATGGTGCAGCTAGTGCGTGGATATGAACAGATTCTTTTCTTATTTTAAAAATCATCGTTGATGGTGAATGATCCCTAAAGGTACAAAATGGTTGAAAGTATTGGATTCATATCTTAAGCATACAAATGTAAAAACTTAAAGTACACATTTACACATATTATGCATACAAAGATACAAAAGGCTAAATTGAAAATTGATATTTTCAATGTTCGATTCAGGATTTAAGAGGACAATGAAGAAGCCGATACAAGAATCGGGATAGGGTGAATGGGAATTCAAGGCGATTGGGTTGCTCCACTCAGTTTGGATAACGTAAAAAGATGACCTTAATGTGACAGACATCGTTCAGGAAAGAGAGAACTTTAAATCAGCAAAAGCAGCACCAGCCAGCAGCGGTGGGATCGGGGTTTTTGAATCAAGAACTATATTACGAAATTAATTTTGTTAGATTTCAGGACCATTTGCGGAGACAAGATCATCCCGCTTTGTTCGACGAGCTTAGCCACATGTCGTCAGTCGTTGCCTGTATATACATATACATATATATGTATGTATGTAATCCAAAATTTTTCTCTGAATTTATTAACTCTTGAAACCGAATTAGCTAACAAGTGCATTTTTTAAAAATGGAACTAACCAAGTTATTAGACTAGATTTCTATTTATTTAATCGCATCTATTAAGATGATAATGTCAATCCATAAATTTCTGCCAATTATTTCTGTTAAATGTAAAAATATTTATCAGCAAAAATCCAAAACACTATTTATTTCATACAAATCGTATACAATTTTATCGCGAATTGAAAAATATGTTTTTATTTGTACCCCTATCTATTTATGTTTAATAACAAAAAACCCACACAAAAGTTATCTGAGCTATAAATTTCAGTTAGCAGATAAAAAGCTTATAGGGCGGAATATCTCTATGCATCTCCTGTAGCTCTAGCACACATGTGGAAAATAGTTTTTCTTGTTTTGGTACTTTTCCCATTCTGTCATTGATACACAACTTGCAATAATTCCATTGACAAAATAATGATTTATAACCGGAAGTTTCCCCGCACATCCATATCCACATCCATATCCATATCGATAAGCAATACTTCTCATAGCAACGAATAACGATACAACACTATCTTTTGCCTTTCAAAATACCTTAGATATTTGTAGTAGGGACGCAGAATGCAGCCGACATATCCCTCGTTATCCCATACCCGGGTTTATGTTTTAACATTCAACTATAGTTAAAAAAAAAGTAGGGATTATCAACCCTTTGCAATGTCGGTCTCGGTAGTAAGCACTGCACTCAATATTTTGAAATTTATTTTCCCTGTCAATTTTTAGTTCTGCGACAAATGGGAGTTCTCAAGCACACACGCAGACCCTCTAGACTCTTCTATAGGGGTGTAGGGGTTATTACTATATAAGGTATACTATGTGAGAAGACACACAATTTGGGATTTAACTGTTTATAAATAAACTGTTTGTGTTAAGAAGATTAATGCTATGTGGGTTTTTGTATTTTGAAGAATATGAATAGTTGCAATAAAATGTCATCTGGGTTATTTGTTATAATGATATGAAGTGGAATGAAATTGAGAAGATGTATTGTTGCGTATATAGGAACAAAACTTAATAGGAATGGAAGTGATCCTTATATAAATAAGTTATAACTTCCTTAATATATGAATGAGTTAGAATTAGGAAATAAACAAAGCTTAACCTAAAATAGTGATAGGGAAGAGAGTAAAAGTGGCATTACGTTATTTTTCGATTTCTTTGCTAACCTACTACATTTTGATTCTTCTTGTCAAAAATGTAGACACAAATTATTTAATGGTTTCAGTTTCTTCAGAAAGTAAAAATATCAATAACATAAAAACTTTAGCAAAGTTAACTTACCTTTCTCTTCTAAATTCAGTAGAGAAGAAAATGGTACAATATTTTTGTAAGATGAAATTAGTTTAAAGCAAATATCTTTAATTTTTGTCAAGATATCCAAGTCAAAAATCAATGTTTAGGTATCTACCAATATTTAATAATGTTTTTATTAACGTCTTCTTGTATTTTTTGTTCCTAAAATATTCGTAGTGATAAATATTTTTTTCAGTTTTTTGATTCATAAAAAAACCGTTTCAAAATTATATTAGCTATACATATATAATGTTAATGTAAAATGTCACATTTTATCATATAAAATTAAATTGAAGTCGGTAGCGCTATTGGTTCGTGCCATATTTTGGGTGAACCAACATTTTTAACTTCCCATAAGAAATTATTGTAATCGGTCCGATTTGATTGAATTGAAAATTTTGACATTTTTCGACGTTTCAAGGTCCTAAGAGTCTAAACAAAAGATTTTTGGAGAGATGTTTGTGCGTGCGAGTGTACGTACGTTCACATGTCCTTACGCCCGTATATTATGGAAGCTTTTTTCGTCGTCCAAATCTCAAAAACCAGTTGAGGACTTCAAATAAATTTTGTTATGCAGGTAATAATACAGAAAGATGCAGAAAAGAATCTCAAAAAATTGAGTGGGTGTTTTTTTTACCATATCAATTTAAAAAAAAAACTAACTAAAGTGGTTAACCAAAAATATCTCACGAACCAGTAACTCTAGCGACTTAAATTAAATAATATAAAAAGGGCGATTTTTTTAAAAGCTTTACGAAAGTTTTTCAAAAAAAAAAACACATACAATTCAGAAAAATGCATGAAATCTTTATTTGAGTCGATAGTACGGTCCATATAATTTAATGTTTGAAGATTATTTCATGCAAATGTTGACCTTGAGTTCACCTCAAATGGTCCATCCGCTTAGTCCAATTTTGGCATACTCTTTCCAACATTGCGGCCGGTATCTCACGTATAAATGCTTCAATGTTGTCTTCCAATGCGTCAATTGACATGAACTTTAACATAGCCCCACAAAAAATAGTCTAAAGGTGTTAAATCGTACGATCTAGGCGGCCAATTGACCGCTCCCGAACGTGAAATAAAATGTTCACCGAACTCGCCTCTCAATAAGTACATTATTGCGGGTGCTGTGTGGCTTGTGGCACCGTCTCGGTGATACCACATGTCATGCCAGTCAAGCTCTTGCATTTTGGGCAAAAAAAGTTGGATATCATCTCACGGTAGCGCTCACCATTCACAGTTACGTTACGATTCGCATCATCTTTGAAGAAGAACGGTCCAATGATGCCACCAGCCCATTAACCGCACCAAACTGTGACTTTTTCTGGATGCATTGGTAGCTCTTGCAATGCTTCTGGCTGGTATTCACTCTAAAATCGACAGTGAAACGAAAAAAAGATTTTATCTCCAAAATAATTGTTCTCATCTGGTAAAATTAAAAAAATCAAATCGACAATTTTTTCTTACAAGAAATAAAAACCTAAAAAAACATTACTAAAAGTTGGTAAAAAATGGTTTTTGACTCAAATATTTTTTCAAAAATGTATGATTTATTTATGACTTCAAACTAATTTCGTCTTAAAGAAAATATTGTTTTCGACATTCAGTAAAATGTTTATTAAAATCCGACAATCAATTTTTTTTATAAAAATTAAGATCTAAAAAAATATGACGCAAAATTTGTAAAAATTGATGTTCGTTTCTCTATATCCCGTGAATAAATGAAGGTATTGACTTCAAAATGATTTCATTCTGTGCTCAATTTTCTTAGAAAAATTCAATCTGTATTTGTTTACATAAGAATAAAAACTTTCAAAAAATTCTACTAAAATTGGTAGAAATTGGTTTTCGACTAAAAATCTCGTTAACAAAAATAGGTTTTGAAATCAATTTATTTCATCATATGCAAAATATTGTTGGCATTTTTTAGTTAAATTCAACTGACAACTTTTTTAACAAAGCACGAAAACCTACAAAAACAACAAAAAATTGATAAGAAATGGTTTTCGACGCAAGTATTAAGAGAGCAAAGAAAAATATAGACTTATAATGCGTTGGACTGTCATGCGCGAGGTCTTGGGTTCGATCCCTGCCTGTGCCACCTAAAGTTTTTTTCACGGGTACTGCCTCTTGCGAGGAATTGACAAATTCTCCAAGAGTAATTCTTGGCATGAAAAGTGCTTTCTCGAATTAGCCGTTCGGAATCGGCATATAAACTGTAGGTCCCCTCCATCCCTGCAATTACTCGCACACAGGAATGGTTGAGAGTTGTAAGTCACTAGGCCCTGGTTCTTCGTGGACTGTTGCGCCACCTAATTTATTTATTTATTTATAATTATTTTTCTCACACAAAATATTGTTATGCAAGACAAATCAACAAACGGTTTATCAGTGTGGGTCGCATCCCAGCCTTATTTGAAGTTAATATATCTATTGGTTCTTGAGATATGGACGACAAAAACGAGTATCTCTAACCTACGTATACGAAAGTACTTACACACGCAAATACAGACATATATCTAAAAATCCTTGATTTAGATTCTAGGGACCTTGAAACGTCGAGAAATGTCAACATTTTCAATTCGTCAAATCGGACCGATTACAATAACTTTCATACAATCATCGTAAATTTTCTTAAAACCAGAAACATTAATTGATCAAACAACCGTTTATATGGTTCGTGTCATCATAGTAGCACCAAATATTACAATATAAAATATAAAAACATAACTAATTGTTATATCCTTTTTTTAATTACTGAATGAACACACGTGTCGGTTATTATTCATATTATAGCCTCCAATATTCATATTTGATGATATTCATCATACTGCAATACTTTGAAAACAAAACGATAACACCAAAAACAACCTAAATAAAAGGCCACACGACTTTTTTGCTTACGGCCGGCGGCGTGAAATCCTCAATTTGATCGGCTAGACAAGATAAAAATTATTGTTGGCTTACGTTTTGGTTTAATTTAATTTTTATTTCCAAAAAAATTGGCTGCCTCTAGCTACAAACATGCTTTTAGTCCCTCTGCTAAGTACAAAGCTATATTTATATAGATTTTGTCTCCTTTTTATTCCTGTTTCGATGTTTAAAACACATTGCAATACGCAGAACGGAAGGAAGATTGCTAGACATCTGTTGGGTTGGTTCACTGGCTTACTCCCACATCAAATTAAGTTATTGAGCGTGATTTGTATAACATTGCCATATACCTTACCCCACAATACGGACTATAGGATGCTTAAGGATATTTAAACATAAATTTGGTGAATTGATCAACTTTTTGTTGAAATGTAAACAAAAACGTGGCTGTTGATAATAGCCGAATGCTTTATATACATTATACATGCAAACATCCTTATAGAGTTTTTTTTATTATTAACTTATTTTAAGTTAAGCCAATAACAACTTTTATTGATAGCTTCGAATTGTATTAACATACATTTGGAATTAATTTAAAAAAAAAAACTCTAAGGTAGGAAATTTGAAGATTTCCACATACACTGGTCGACAAAATTCTGTATTTTTTAAAACATTTCAAAAACTTGATACAATAAAATTGTTTAGACAATTGATTGGTTACAAGAACAAAACTTACTTTTAAATCGCTTAACCGTTTTGTTTTAAAAATGTTTCAACACAAATGGTTTAGCGATTCTTTCAGAATTTTCGTAAGACACATGAAATCTAACAACTTACAAAGATTTTTTGAATATTATATGAAATAATATAAACATTTCAACTGAATATTGAAGAAAAGGATTAAAGATTTGGAAACCCATCACGGATTTTATTGATAACCTGAAATACGTGTTTTTTGACTTTTAAAAAGGCATAACTTAAAAACCTGAAGTTGATAAATTAATTTTGAAGTCAGATTTGATTTCAGAGCATCAAAACACATAGGAAAAGTTTAATTTTATTGCCACAAAGAAAACCTTCTCGCCAAGTGATATTAAGGGTAATTTTTACAAGATCCACTATTCTTTACCAATTGTGTAAACGTTTTAATTAATTTGGATACATTTTGTACAATTGAATCATCTGTTCGATTAAGATCAAACTAGAAGATTTCAGATTACAGATTAATTTTTCAATAGAAATCCTCTCCCACCAACAATCTCAGAACTTTAAAAAAAATATTAGATACCTGAAGGTTTACGGCTCTCCCAAACCAATGCGAAATACATTCGCTGTCTACAATAGAATAACACAGATATCTATTTTTTTGTACCATATTTGTGAACATGCCTGATTCTTATAGTAAAAATGACGGTTGATTAACTTTATGTACTTTATAACTTTATGTTCTTCCATACAAAAATTGACATTTCAGCAAGCATACACAAATTGCTGATGAATTTAAGGCTCCAAATACCTTAGCTTCATAGACAATCATTCTTAATAACAGATGTGCACCAACTTTGCAAGATGTCAAAAATTGTATTCTTCTGCATACAATTATTTTGGTTAAGTATTCGGTATTTTTATTTATAAACAAACGTAATTGCATTGAAGTCACAATAAGCGTTATTGGTTCGAGAGATAATAAATTGTGGTCAACTAAATTTTCAATCTTGGTTTCTGCATCTTTTGCAGATATTCTATCTCTGTTGGTACTGGTACACGCACACACAGACTATTTCTAAAAACCTTTGATTTAGATTCTATGGACCTTTGAAAAATTTCAAATTTTTAATTCGACAGATCTGCTTGAAAGGATTCGTGGGAGAACATATGGAAAAAAGCAACAAAGTTTGTGCCATGTCTTTTAAGTTTAATTTTAATATAAAACTAGCATTTAGTTGTAAACATGCGAGTCATTTCATAACTCTTACTAATATTTTTTATTTTTGTGAATTAATTTAAATTGTGCACTTAATTTGTTTAAAACAATATATCTCTGCATGTACATTCTATAGATATTAAAATAACATAACAATATATTTTCGTTTATAAATTGGCCTAAAGATACACAAATAGAAACTTTTGTTATGCAGATTTTTGCTTAATCCACTCTACTCACTAATTTTTTCCAATTTATCAACAACTAATAAATTGAATTTATGAGAGCGAAATGCTATAGAATATGAAAATAAAAACACACAAAATATTTATCATGTTTTTAACAAGAGGCTTACTTCAAACAAAATTAAAATGGCCCTCATTGAATCATTTGCACATATACATATGTTTACACCCCACATATGTACATATGTCTACACCTGTGTATATTATTTATGTAAATAATATTTAGTGTCCTTGGTGTTCCTGATGCGCTGCGCTGCACTGGATAGCGGGCGGTGGCACGTGTATTTTAATCGCATTAAACGACTAGCAATTTGGTTTAAGCATCAATTAGTATTAAGCCTTCTGCAATTTGTTTTTGTTATAAGTTCGCAATGTTAAATTTTTTACAATATTCACTTATACCTATACCAACCAGTCATTAGTTAATATTTATTTAACACATGAGGTTTTATAATATTTTTGAAGGATTTTGATTACAAAAGAAGCATAAGCGTGCCCGTAAAGTTGTTTGATAATATGATAATAACTTATTATTATTAATTAACATAACGAAGTACAATTTTTTAATCAATTGACGCACTGATATTTTTTTGTTAATTTCTGTTCAGATTTATTAAAATGAAATTCCTATGTTTGTACCTAACAATGACTATATGTATATTTTCTTAACATGGGATTGGGTAAAGTCCCAATCCCAAAGTATCAACCTTATTTTAATTTATTTCATAAAAAAAATCGGATTAAAGAAACATTACTAAAATGCTTTTACAGTATTCCACCATGAGCGACAGCCCTCGTCAGTGTGGCGGAACTTTATCTTAAGAGATGGCATTAACTAAGACAAAATGAAAATTTGCATCATTTATCCACTTGCGTACAGTAGACGTGGTAGGTACCTCAATTCGGCAAAACATTGTTTTCAAAAACTGTTGGAGCGTCGTCCGTCTTCAATATTTCTCAAACCTGGTTGAGTGTAAATAGACTCATTTGGTTCAGAACTAACGGATTACAACGGATGACAAAAAACCACCCTGTTAATATATGTAAATGAAATCAAAGATCGAATAAAGTGAGAAAATAGTATAATAAACCACCTTACACAATTAGAGAATATTTTAAACTGTCAGGGGTTTTCTGACATTACCACCTCAAAATGCTTTTATAATTTTTGGTAAATAATAATAATTGGTATTTTTATATATTTCGAACAAAGTGAGATTAAAAGCCACATTTTTCAATAAAAAAAATGTGTGAATTCCAAGTTTCGACAAAAAGTATGTACGTCAGACCGCCTAATTTTTGAGAAAAGTCATTTAAAGGTAAAAAATTAATTTCTTTAAAAAAATGACATTTTTTCCCTTGTATCTGAGCAGAAGTATCCGTGACGTGATGGTTAGTTTGTCTTGGGTTCAATCCCTACCTGTTTAACTCTTGTCATGAGAAGTGCTTTCTCAAATTAGCCGTTCGGATTCGGCTTAAAACTGTAGGTCCCCTTCATCCCTGACAATATTACCCGATCTCGTATATGTAAACGCATTAGACGAAGATAAAAGCCCAGAAGAGATAAGGCTCCAGGGTATGATAGGGTTAAATACGAGTTTTTCAAAAATGCTCCTCATAATTTTATAGAGAAATTAGTTAAGTCATATTCTCAAATATTACATACGGGAGAAGTACCTGAAAGTTTTAAAAAATCAATAGTCTTTCCAATACACAAGAAAGGTGATATAAATATGGTCGAGAATTGTATAGGCATTTCTTTTATGAATAGTATTGCTAAAATATTTACCGGCATCCTCTTACAAAGACTTGAAGTTTGGGTAGAGAAAAACAGATTACTTAACAAGTTTCAAGCAGGCTTTCGTGCAGGTTGTTCAACGATTGATCAACTCTTTACTGCTCAAAACATAGTTGATTCTTATCTTGAAAACAGACAAAAATTGTATGCTATATTTATTGATTTTAAAGCGGCTTTTGATAGTATAGATCGGAGATCACTTTTTTATAAATTAAGTATGCTTAGAATTTTATCGAAAGTTCTAAATATTTTGAAGAATATGTATAAAAATACTTTGTCGGCAGTTTGGGATGGCGAAAAAATGTCAGGATGGTTCCAAACTTTATGTGGGGTCCGGCAAGGATGCTTATTGTCTCCTTTGCTATTTGCATTATACATAAATGATATAGTGGATGCCTAGCGAAACGGGATTCGAGTTGCAGGGCTAACAATAAAATGTTTGTTATATGCCGATGACTTATTATTGTTAGCTGACACACCGGAAAGCCTACAGCTTATGATAAACAAACCAAGTATATATTGTGAAAGGTGGAATTTGATGATAAATACGGCAAAGGCTAAGATAATGATTTTCAAACTAAGTAGAGGTAGGCATTGTAGGAATGAGAAATGGGTCTTAAATGGAGAAAACTTAGAAGTTGTTGACGAATATAACTACCTTTTCATGATAGTCACACCCAACCTAAATCCAAATAAGCACTACCATTTAAAATTTAAACAATCAATGGCTGCTATAAATTTAACTTGGAAATCCCTATTTAAAACCAGAAAAGTTGCACATAGCGTTAAGTTCAAAGTATTCGAAGCTGCTTTAAGTTCAATAATGACTTATGGCTCTCAAGTATGGGGATATCAATAGTATGATCTGGTGGGAAAATTGCAACGGTTTTTCCTTAGAAAAACTTTTTACTTACCACAGACAATTCCCAATAATTATATGATTCTTCTTTAAACCGGCCTTCCACCTGTATATCTCCTTACTTTAAGAATGCACTTCGAGTATGTTATGAAAGTTCTTTCATTTAATGACAACCGTCTACCAAAGATTCTTGCAAAACACAGCATACAAAAAAATATCAGCTGGTTTAAAAAATGGAAGGATATATTCTTGTTGTGTGGGACATCTCTGGAATCTTCAGATATTTTTAATGGACCTCTAAGGGAAACATTAAAAAACATTCTAGAACTAATAGATGCTCGAATACTATCAGATCTAATAGAGGAAGCCAAGGGGTCATCGCTGCGATCTTTATACCCAAAACTTGAGTATAATTTGAACGAATTTAATTATTTCACCGATGACTTGAGCTTGTTTGAAATTTCAAATATTTTCCGTGTTAGAGGAGAGCTACTCAATTTGAATTGTAGACCTTACTTTAACGACTTGAGAACATTTTGCTCCTTGTGTAACCTGCAAGAGCAAAAAACATCCTATCACTTTTTATCTGTGTCCCATTTTAAAAGAATTGAGATTTGTATACTTTCAAAAACAATACTAAATGAAGCAAAGTCGATTTGTGTCCTAATGGAGAAAACTAGAAAATCCTCGCCTAATATTGCATTGAAACTATAAAGTATAGAAAAGATTTTGTTGACGATTGACAAATTTTATAATTTTTTTTTCCTTAGGTAAATGCATTCCATTTTTGTTTGAGCAATTTATGAAAATTTTAATTAACATTGTAATGTAAATTAACTTATCATAGCATATATAATTTAAAAACACTTTTGTATAATATTTTTTTAATTTAAAATAGAAAATTATGTTATTTTTATTAAAGCTTTTTTAAAGAAATTTGTTTAGTAAAATTAAACATGTTGAACATAAGTTGGCATCTGGCAAACGGTTTAAACCAAGGCCAAATTCTATTTATTATGTTTATAAACATTAATTGTAAACTTTATATTTGAACAAAAATAAATTATTCTATTCTATTCTGTTCTGTTCTATTACCCGCACACAGGAATGGTTGAGAGTTTTAAGTCACTAAACAATAATTCTCAACAGACTGTTGCGCCACCTAATTTATTTTATTTTATCTGAGCAGAATTGAAGTCCTTAAAAAAATTATGTATCCCTTTTACATATTACTATATTCTATCACAGCAGGTTTTTAAAATATGCAACTTTACAAATGCAAAAAAAAAACAATCAAAAACCTTCTTCTTTTAAGGCTTAGTTAAATCACAAAATATTCCTTTACAAAATTTTGTGTGATAAATTTGCAAAGTACAAATCTTTGTCTTCTAGATACCTACTTAGTTTATGGAAATTCTCATTAGTTATGAGAGTCTTTATTTGACTTTATATGAAGTTTTTAGCAAACCTTGAACATAATACTTTCATACTTCAAAAATGGGAGCGGTTCGAAATGCTGTATTTTAAAATACTGTATGGTCAAAATTCTGTATGATACTGTACGATACTGTATGGTCATAATACTGTATGTTTAATATTCTGTATTTCAAAATACTGTACATTTAAAATACTGTGTCTCAAAATGCTGTATTTCAAAATACTCTATCTCATAATACTGTATAATACTGGAAGTTTTGACAGATCAATAAGTTTGGTGCAATTGTTCATACAATTGTTGATTATGATAGGAACAATTCATGTACAAATGTGAGAGAGTTACAAATAACTAAAAAGAAAAAAATGAGAAAGAGAAAAGAAAAAGAAGATACCATTTATATTATTTTTGTTTTTATTATTTCAGAGACTTATGAATTATCATGGGTACATACATATGTTATTGTTCAAGGGAGTATATTAAAACATTATGTTAATACATAATTATTATGATGTTTTCTTAGAAAAAGTATTCTGTTTTCAAAATTCTGTATTTCAAAATGCTGTAAATAAGGCTAAAAAATAAAAATCGTTTTGATAATGTAAAAAAGTGCACACTTTTTTACATTGTCAAAACGATTTTTATTTTTTAGCCTTATTTACAGCATTTTGAAATACAGAATCTTGATATACAGAATTTTGAAATACTGAATTTTGAGATACAGCATTTTGATCATGCAGTATTTTGTACATACAGTATTTTGAAATACAGTATTTTGAGATACAGTATTTTTAATACAGTATTTTGATCCATACAGTATTTCGATCCCAACCCTTCAAAAATACGTTTTGGAGTTAATTTTCAGTGCTGATTTCGATATCTAACTTTAATTTTACATACCTTCTCAAATTTTTAAAATGCCCCTTATCTACCTTATTTTTATATTTTTAAAGAACTTGATATAGTAGAATTATTTAGACGATGGATTCTAAAACTACTTTCAATCCGTTTTGTTTCTTTCTATTGAAACCCGTTTCAGCACAAATGGTTTAGAGCTTCTTTCAGATTTTTGTAAAGCAGGTGAAATCTAACAACTTATGAAGATTCTTAGAATATTGTATGAAATTATATATATATTTCAACTGAATATTGAAGACAAGGATTGTAGATTTGAAAAAAAACATACCTCATGAATTTAGATATCCTTCAAAAGCCTACATACATATGTATGTGTTTTTTTTCGAATATTAATGTTATTTTTTTTATTTGCCAAGAATACAATCTTGTCGACGAGTGTTATTACTTGTATTAAATAATATAAACTGGTTTAAGATTAACTTCAATGATTATGTGTATGGCTATGATACCGCTCGCCAAAAAATACTTAAAGACTCAAAGAAAAAATGTTTTGCCTTATTTTTTGACTCATGTTGTCACATAACAAAAACATAAATGACAATAATGTCATTAACAGAACTCAACTACAAACATCGTATTAAGTATTAAATTGTGGAGTGATATCGTATTATTTCTCTGAAGAAACTCGCATGCGATTAAATTATTTCACTGTTATTCTCTTGAGTGTATTTATTTCTCCCGTTCAATCAAATTCAATAATGCTCATTTAAAACTCAAACCAATTGACTCAAGTAATATCACCGGCTGATGGTTTTCATGTAAACACTATGCGCGGAAACTGAGTGTCATTTCATCCCTTGGAAATTAAAATATTTGGAAGCACAAAAATAGTCCAGCCAGAGTGAGAGTCGGATAGGATAGGGGACTATAATTTAAAAAGACAAATAATTATATATAATAATTATATATAGGTATATTATACCTAAGTTATTATTATTTATATTTATTTATGCTTTTTAGGTAAGGTAGCTATATAAATATTATAAAAGGCATACATAGGTTTAAAGCTCATGTAAACGTCTATGTTTCCAGAAATCATGTGGAATCTGGAAAGTATTCCAATGAAGTTTAACCAAAAAAATACAGGGAACTGTGTCAAGTTTCCAAACTATTCCAGTTGTAAAAGCCAACGGATGTTTTTACTCGCTTTACAGGTAAGGTATTGGTTTCGCGACATACATGATAATTTTTCATTCGTGTCCTTCTGTCGATTTGTCTAAGACTTAAACAAAATTTGAAGTTTTTTTCTATGTTCTCATAACATTTTAGTCGGAAACCATTACTTATTAGTTTTTTTGTTGTTTTTATAGGTTTTTGTGTTTTATAAAAATAAATTTATCAATTTTAGCAGAATTTTTAATTTGTTTTATTGTATAGTATGCTTATTTTTTTTATAAAAAAAGTGTCAATTGGATTTTTCTAAAAAATTAACCGAATGTAGAAAACAATATTTTTCATAAGATACAATTTTTTGAAGACAACATCTTTAATTTTTGCCAAGATCTTCGAGTCCAAAAACAATTTTTATCAACTTTTAGAAGTGTTTTTTTGGATTTTATTTTTTTTTTTATAAATTTTATAAAAACACCTTTTTAAGATTTGTCATGTCAGATGTCAAAGACATCTTTGCTTTTTGCAATTATATATACATATGTATGTACCTACATATATACCTATATCATTTTTTGTTCGTTAAATACATGAGGTGAAAAAAATTTTATTTCATTTATTTCTAGTTATAAAAAGAAACGTTAATTGATTTTTTTCATATTATACTTATGTTGTATCGTCACATTATGTAATATTAAATTTAATTGAAGTCACTAGCGTTATTAGTTTAAGGGTCAACCAAAATTATCACTCCTTTTTTTAAATTGGTATAGAAGCATGGTTAATGAGTCGTAAAATAATTCGCTTTATCCTAATACATATCTGGAAAAGTGCATTCATTATACCTGTAGACAAGAAAGGTACAGACCTTAAGTTACTAATTTATTCAACTTCACGTTCTTTATATGTTTTTGAAAAACGTGGAAAATTCAATTGTGTATTTACAGATTTTAGTAAAGCCTTTGACAAGATGTATATCACAATACATTAATTTTAAAGCTGAACAATCAAGGTTTTAACAACAACTTCTTAAAGTATATCTCATTGTATTTAAAATATAGAAAAAATGTCGTATTTCGTAATGGGTATTCGGATCAATTTGTTGTAAAATCTGGCGTCCCTCAGGGAAGTCATTTAGGTCCAATTTTAGTTTTAGTTTTAGTTTTATTTCATCAATCAGATTACAATCTTATAGACTAGATACTAATACAAAATATTATATAATTGTTGGTGGAAATATACTAATATAAATAAATAAATATTAATATAAATTACATTTTTATTTATAATTTACAATTAATAAATACAACTTAATGATTTAAAAAAAAGATTAAGTCTTAACATTTTTTAGGAGGTTACAGTTTAAATATTATTTAAAACATATTTTTTAAATGATTCTCTCGAAACATCAAGATTAAAATCAATCCTATTGCAAATTAAATTCACTTCTCTTGTGCAACGCTTAATGGGTTCATTCCTGCCATAATTTGTACGATGAAACTGCTCATAAAAATGAAACCGGTAGCGTGTAGTTCTAGAGGGTGCATTTACACAGTTAACTAGTCTTCGCAGAGGAGGACAATTGATATGAAATGTTACAATGTCTCTTATAAACATTACTGAAATATAAGCCCTACGATCATAAAGAGATTGCATACCAAATAATAAGCATCGCGTATAATAAGAAGGCCTTACAATCCTCCAGGTTAGCTTATAAAATGCATACCTTGTAAAATTTTTCTGAACTTTTTCAATTCTGTCTATTGAATTATTGTAATAAGGGTTCCAAATAATGCTACAGTATTCAAGAACTGACCTTACCAGTGAATTGTACAGAGATTTTAAGGTATATGAATCTGAGAATTCCTTGGTGTTTCTTTTTAAGAAACCAAGCATTTGATTTGCTCTGTTTATGATATAATCATAGTGCGGTAAGAAGGAAAGTTTAGTATCTAAGATTACTCCTAGATCCTTCTTTCTTGTTACACGCTCTAAATTTTATTTATAAATAACTTGGTTTCAATCATAAAACATTCGTCCATCCTTATTTATGCTGATGACATTAAAGTAGTATTCACATGAGCGCGACCAACGAACGACGAATGAATTACAAAATGTGAGTTTATATACGTTTGAAGACATATTTCCACACAAATTCTTAACAAAACGATAGCAATATAGTTTCTATTTGATTTATGATGCATACTTTTACTTTTCAATATCATATATTAATAAATTTAAGAAAACAAATCTATTCGTCCGAAAAAAATTGTAGTTGATACGAACTGTCAAACTTTATTCGCGTTCCACATTATCCACACTCGCAACGAATAAAATAATCGCGTGTACTTAACCTAAAAAAATCTTTCTTGTTTTGATTTCAGTGGTGAATGGTGTTCGGCTGTCAAACTTCATTCGCGACGAATTAAAAATTCTCATGTGAAAGAAATGCCAAAATCGACGAATATTCGTTCATTGGTCGTTGGTCATGCTCATGTGAATATTGCTTAAGCTTTTCAAAAGTATAAAATCAACTTCTGACTGTTTAGGGAATAGTGCAATACCGATTTCCGTGACCCTAATGTTCTTAAGCTTCTCTTTCTCTATATATACTTGAATATAGTTGTGTAGTGTGGTCACCTTACTACTCCGTTCATATAACAAGACTTGAAGCGATTCGGAGAAGACTTATGCGTTTTCGCCTTCATTTTTTTCCATGGTCACATGAACATACACTTCCCCCTTACTCTCAAAGGCTCGCTTTAATAAACCTTCCAACACTCACCAGTCATAGAAAGTATTTGCAATTTTGTTTTTTAGTTGGAATTATTAATGGGTCAATAGTCGTACAAGTACAAACTACATCAACAATAATTGTGTCTACGTACGAACGTGTGAGTTAATAATAATTAGATTCTTATTTATTTAAGAATTCTCATTTGGACCCGTTTTGAACTAGTTTTATTCCTATAGACTTTACATTTTATATAAATATCTCCAAATATATGTAACCTAAAACAGTTAAGGTCAGAAATAAATAGATAACCTATGAAGAAATTAATCAATTCATTCATTCCATTTGATTAAAACATACAGTTAAAGTGCGTTATTCTACTACTGGAATCGAAATGTAAACGAATGTATATGAAACAAATCACAATAAGTGTCGAGAAAGTTCCGTATTTTTTTAAGCATATTTTTTTACACAAAGAACGATTACTTCTTATATTTTTTTTAGAAAAATATAATTGATACTTTTTTTACAAACAAATAAAAGATTACAAAAACTAATTAAAAAATTGGTAAAAAATGATTTTTAACTTAAGTATCTAATATCTAATAATATCTAATAATAGAACAAGAAAAGCTATTGACGGCAATTTTTTTTCATCTTATAAAATGTTTTGTTGTTCACGTAGTAAATGGACATTTTGTTTACAAAAATTAAAGTTCTATAAAAATTAATATTAAATTGATTTAAGTATTCGAATGTCTCAGAAGAAATCAGCTTTATTTAAATTTTTGTATTAAAATTGTTTTAATCCAAATTTGACTTATGATAGTCTTCTTATTTTATCTGTGATTTAAACAAAAGTTACTGTTCAATTTGTATGTTTTGAAGAAGTTTAACTAAATTCCTTTTTTTTAAATTTACTTTAAATAATCTTTTGGTAGATTTAAATGATTGATCATTTGTTTTCTCCCCAGAAACTTCATTCTTATAACCAAAAAATGATGCCTTCAAGGGATTGATTTGATAAATTAGAAACGTTTATAGTGAAACCTATACAAGAACTGCATAAAAGCGGTAAAACATCGGTGGGATGGTGAAATATTATGGTTATTTTTTTTTAGTTTAACATTTGCATTTCTTAAATGATAAAATATTCTCCTTAAACTTTTAACCTATCTAGCCCTTTAAATAAGAAAAATCAGAGCAAGCCATCTGTAAAGACAAACGTTTATTATAAATCCGGATTGTATATATCTCTATCGCTTTTAACATTTAAGTGCCTTAAAATTTGGAGACAAATATTTATACTCCACACTCATTCAAATAGAAAATCGTTAATTCGTCCAAGCAGGGCCGGCCCAAGCCAAACTTGCGCCCTGTGCAAGATTTGTAGAAAGCGCCCCTTTTTTATATTTTTTTTACACATAAACTGATACACAAGCATAAGCCTTTCCCAGATTACCCAGGAGGTAGACTTTCAATGCGTTTTTTTTTATTGAGGTATCCCCAGGAGGCCTAAACCATTAAACTAAAACGCAGCGAAGAAATGAGCAGAGGGGAAACTTTTAAACTTGGAAACTTACTTTTCTGGCCTTACATTTTGCAAATTCAGAAATGAGATCATCAAAGTCTAAAGAATTTAATAATTTCTTTTCAATGGACATTATAGATAATGGACATTATAGATAATTTTTAATAATTTTAAGTTTAGAAAAACTACGTTCTCCTGAAGCTACCGTGACCGGGATTGTATTAAGGATTTGGAGAGCAGTTACTAAATTCGGAGCAAAATCTTCAAGGTTTGAACTAAAAATAAAATTTAACATATCTAAACTTGAGCTTTGTGGCGTAACAAGCTGGGATATTACGGTTAACTCTTGAAACAATTCTTCTCCATCTAAATATTTAAAACTACTTTATGTTAAAACATTCTGCAAATTAAGGCATGAAGCACGTACATTTTTATTTTTTAAACATTCGCTTATGTTACTCAAAAATGTAAAATTGATACTATACGTATCAAACCTTTCAAGTATTTGAAAAAAAAATTCAACTTTGAATCTTTGTTTCGGCTAATATAGTTTCAGGACATTCATCAGCATAAAGTATTTTTCTCCGTTGAGATCGCAATGATGAAGCTACAAGAAACATATTTGGTATTTCTAGGGAACTAGCAATACGCTCGGTTAATTGAACATACCTACTCATTAAATTTTTCATCGGAACGCATTAAAATCAAACTGTTTTTTGTATTTTCTAAAACTGTTATGCCAGTTGACAGATTAACGGACGAACTTTGCAAATATTTACTAGTTTAATTTATATTTTCTAAAATATCAAACCAAATTAGCAGGCAGCAAATAAATGTAAAATCAAAAATTTTATTTCCTAACGGTTCTGCAATGTTTTTTGCCTCTAGATTTCTTAATTCTATAGGGCTTCATATATTTCTTGAATTGAAAAAAAGTTAAACAAACATTGAATTGTATCGAAAATTTTAACTGCATAAAATGAGAACCGAGCAGCATCATTAACCACTAAATTTAAGGAATGCGGGCAACATGGAACCAAAAATGCTCTTGGTTCCAGGGTTCGAATTCGATTCTGAACACCCGCTTCTTTTCCTTTCATATTCATATTCGAACCATTATCATAACTTTGGCTTGTCTTGTCTTCAAAATACGTCACTTCTATTAAAAACTGGTAGCTATTTATTTAATATTAATTAACCAACAAAGCGAAAAAACAATTGAAACAATCTGCATTCTGCACCAGACTAGATATACATTAAAAGTAGCCGTTACAATAGTCTTTAACTTTCAAACAAAAAAAAACAAACTGCCTGCGCAAGAACAATTCGACTCCAAATAGAATCATCCCTCTTTAATTTTTAAGCTCTATGCTCCTTTTCCATTCTATTAAAAATTTCATCTCCTGTAATCAGGCACTTAACTCTTACACAGTGTGCAATAAGAAAACCTGCACGCTCTGATCCATATGATTCCGTATAAATAAGTTTTTTTTTAAATATCTCCCATGTTAGTTTCGATACTCAGTGTGCAAAAAAGAAAACTTGCACATCCATTCACCATTATTTGTAGCAAAGACACCTACCTACCTAATTTCCAAATATATCACCCTGTTCATACAAGAGAAAAAATCTCAACACAAAAAAGTTCCATGCCACCTCATATGTGCAAGATATATTTTATGCACACCGAGTCCCAAAATTAACATAGAAGTATGACGAAGCAAAATACTTATTCATATTGAATCGTATGGGCTAGAACGTGCAGGTTTTGTATCACGCACAGTACCCTGTATGTGAGACTCACATGAGACATTGTGAGTTCTCATCTACAAAGAAAACAACAAAAAAATGTCTCTGAAAAAAGAGAGCAGGTAGGTTTCTGTATTCTGTGCTACGGGCTACCTTCTACTACAAATCAAAGACACAGCAAACAGCATATATTTTTTTTGTTGTTTTCTTTGTAGATGAGAACTCACAAATGTCTCATGTGAGTCTCACATACAGGGTACTGTGCGTGATACAAAACCTGCACGTTCTAGTCTAGCTCATACGATTCAATGTGAATAAGGATTTTGCTTTGTCATACTCTCTATGTTAATTTTGGGACTCGGTGTGCATAAAATATATCTTGCACATATGAGGTGGCATGGAACTTTTTTGTGTTGAGATTTTTTCTTCTTTTCTCTTGCATGGAATTTTTTGTGTTGAGATTTTTTTCTTTTTTTCTCTTGTACGAACAGGGTGAAATATTTGGAAATGAGGTAGGTAGAATTTTTAGTTCTGCGATATCTTGAGTTAAATTTTCATTGAATGCAACAATGAAAGTGATGTTAGTTAGTGCGCAAGAGATAACTTAGGACAGTTGTGATGGATGTTTTTTTGAGATTATTTTAAGAATGTTTGTGGTTAAAGAATGGCAAATATGTAGTAGTACATATTTGTTTGCAAGATCAGATTACTTTTCTTTGCTCCTGGCAATGCGCCCCCAGAATTCTGCGCCCTGTGCATTTGCACATCTTGCACATATGCTTTGTCCGGCCCTGCGTCCAAGTCTAGACTGAACAATTGAACATACAAGATAATCTAGTCTAGCCGATCAAATAATTAAGTCGACCATTGTTTTTTACCACAAAATATAAATATGTACATACACTCCTTAATACAATGTATAAATAAGTCACCAAAATATGCTGATACCTAAGTCTATTCTTTTGGTTGGTGCCAAGTGCCAAGTCAAAAAAAAAAACACGTAATTTTAAAGAATAAATATTGATCCTTATCAAACTGCGCGTAGTTTTTCAGTTGTTCTTTTCTCTTATATACTCGTAATATGAATGATTGTGCGAAGCCAAAAAGTAGATATATTTCTATTTGTAGAAAAACGTTCAACCCTATATATTTGTATGTATGTATATTGTATATGTATGCATGCCCTCAGCTTTCAGCCCTTATCCCTTTTGAAATAAAAGTGTTAAGAGCTATGTAAACTGCAGTTGGCTTTGTTTCGGTTTCTGGCCTGGTTGCTGGTTCCAGCGTCAGGAAACAACCAACGGTAGCCATTGCCGTTGCCGTAGTCGTAGCCAAATCAATGCGATGCCGAAAGTGCATCCAATAACAATGAATTCAATGGCAGAACGCCGCCGCGCCGTCAGGCCGCCTTTGTCGTTCATCATCATAAAACACAGAAACTCACTTTTTCGTTGCAGGACCTATTCTTATAGCTTATAGCTAGTTTTATATACATAACTACCCCATGACCACATTTTGTACAAGAACAGCAGCATAGTACTCGCGGGTAATTATTCAGTTTTATTATTCATTGGGAAAGGCGCCTACATTGAACAATGAACTACTGCTATACACAATCGATTCGAATGAAGGATATATTCGTACATATTCTCGTACTACGAAACAACGGTAGCAGCAAGGATGCATGGTCCTGGATGATGTTTCGTATATTATTTCGTTGGGTTATGAGCTTGTGGCCCAAATTTGTTAAAGGAACCGCCAATTGGACGGTTTTGTTTCATGTTCTTTTTAAGCAAAGAGGAGCAATAGCTCCTGGTGTATTAAGTGGAATTGAATAAATTTGTATGACTCTATTATAAGTATGGTACCTACTCGGTTCGGGTATATGTGTAGCTTCTGGGGTTATTTCTTGGCAAAGAAAACAAAAGAATAAGAAGGAATATGGCTTACACATTGAGTTAGAAAAAAAAAATGTTTCGTATCGTAAAACAAGGTCATGTTGTGTGTTTATGTATGTATGTATGTACATTTACATCTTACATGTTGCGCATTTGGCCCTGAGGGTAGTTATGGTTTTTTTTTAAACAACTCAAAAAATGTTTTTGTTTTTTCACAACAAATTTTATAAACTTTTGCATAAAGTTGAGAGAAAAAAAAGATGGTTTTTGTCTTTTTATTTTTAACAGATGTATTATGAAAGTTAGAAGTTTCCATATTACTTTTGGATTCAGGGGTTGAATCAATTCTATATTATATAAAACTTCAAAATTCTTAGAAGATCAGCTTTAATTTGATACAAAACATAACGTCTAATATTTATAGTTTTTATACAATGTAGACAAACATTACATAAGATGTAAACATAAGTTGTATAAGAAATACAATGTTTTTGAATTGTTGTTTAAATGAATTCAAATGTATCTCTTTCATATTTTTTCGAATTCTTTAGTTGAAAATTATTTGAATTTGGATTCAAGGGAGGTCTTGACCTTCCCCTGGGTAGGCATTTCAGTTGTTTAAGAAGAGAGGAATTATGCACCTTAATGCACCTTTTCCTTAAATCCAAAAAGCAAAAAATAATTTCTTAGAATTTGTCTTCTAGCATCAGCTCCAATCTACGAGTAAGAAGACTGAAAATGATAGTTAGAGTAGATTCCCGGAAATTGCGTCAGAAGAAAATACGCTCTAAAAATCCAGAAAATTCTTCATATTAAATTCTGTTACATTTTCTTAGAAAAAAATATAAAATTTTTCTGGAAAACTTTCTCATTTTCTGGCTTTTTGCATCTAAATGATTGAAGCGTTTTTCACATAGCAACAAGAACATAAAATATCATTTTTGGAAAAATGCTACGTTTCAACTGTTGCAGCCCTACTACACATTGCATTAGAAAGACAATTATACAATGGAGAATTTTAAGTATTAACTTCTTTGTTAAAAAAAGGAAGTAAACATTTGTTTATTGGCAAACAAAAACGATTATAAAAAATACTGTTACACAAAAATGTGATGTTAACTTCTTATGTGACAAATTTTAACTCAAAATTTATGCATTACGGCAAGAAAATAGTAAGCGCAACCCATATACACTAAATGCTTGGACATACTATAGAATTCGGGGTAGGTTCAAGGTTCGGTTATGCAGAGGACCTAGAGTTTCTTGGAGGATATTCCTACTCCTCACAAGAGTACCCGTGAAAAAAATTAGGTGGCACAGGCAAGATTGAACTCAATATCTCTGGCATAAAAGTCTTACCATCACACTACGGTTACTACATTATCACATTTAATAACATTTTTAAGCGATGCCAACAAACTCGCTTTTTTGTTAAGTGCGTGATTAAAAGTCTAGATCCACCCTTGATTTGAATGCAAAAGAACGCAAGGGACAACCATATGTCTTCTTTAAGGTTCTTGTACGTATTTAAGTGTAAATTTAATATCGAATTAAAGATCCTAGGATTGTGCTAAGCAGTAGGTACTGGTAAAAAAACAGCTTTTTTTCTTGAAGCATATGCAGGGATTGAGCTCTGACATGTCTATCGACATTAATAAGAAAATATAAGTACTCTGAAAGTTTTCATAATTTTTATGGGCTAAATTATTTAATGACCCAAACTTATAATTATAGTTAACTCAAGATTAACCTTAACTCCACTCTGAAAAATTGTTTCATATAAGGCTTATTTTAATCCCGCACTGACTATCAAATTTATTAAAAAAATGACTTCCAATAAATGTACTTCTATGACTTTTATTTGGTAACATTGAGGAAGGACTTATGAATATTAAATTCTCATAACTTGTTTCTTTATCCGGAGGTCTTTTATAAGCAACAATGGCAATGTTATAGGGTTAAGAATCATTTAATTTTATCAAACTTACCTATAATTCCTTTTAAATAGTACATGTATGTATGTACGAGTATGTGTATTCAAATGCAACGGTGAATAAGAACACCTCTCCGACAAATCAACACATTGCCATAGAGCAACAAATAATACATATATGTATATATGAAGGTAATGTAGGAACGTGGTGGTGAACATTAAACAACTAACTGACTCGCAATGTTAGATTACAGCCTTGTCTTACCACCTTATACTCTGCTAAAAGCAATTAATCTTACCATCCACGTTTCCTACAAAGTTGTTTGCTCCACTTTAAACGAAGCTATACCGTACACACATATGTTTTTAGGTAAGTGGAGGTTTATTTGAAAACGATTTACAGCCCGAGCGGTACTGAAATACCGTCTTCAATCCTCATTCCTTCATCCATCTTCCGATCTTCACCAAGTAACAGAACAGCCAGCACTTCCAGCACGCGCCAAACTAAGACTTTATTGGGAACATAGTTCACCGCCATTCAAGAAGAGCGTATATAAATTTATATGCTATTACAGATATACAACTGTGGTTATTTATTGAAAGGGCAAAGGGAATGGGTGTGTACCTATTGTATATATGTACGTATGTATGCTGTACGTGTACTCCTATGAGACATTTTTCTTTATTTTTTGTTGTTGCTAAGATAAATGGCTTGTTAATTTGTAAGAATTTTCGACTTTATCCGCAATTAATTAAATGCTACAATCCTTTTCCTGGAAACAAACTGCTAGTTATGGGATTTAGTTGTTTGACCATAAGAAAACAAGAAGTTATAAACTAGAAATAGGTAAACTATAAAAAGGTAAATTATAAAAAGACTTCCTTACTTACTTAAGGGGGCGCTACCGTCCGGGGCGGACCTGGGCCTCAACCAACATGCGTCTCCAGCCAGCTCGGTCCCTAGTTACCTGTCTCCAGTTTCGCAAGCCAAGTTGGTTGAGGTCTTCACCCACCTGCGTGCGCTACTCAGTCGCGGTCTTCCTCTACTGCGCCGCCGTCCCTCGGGATTGGATTCGAAAACCTTCCGGGCTAGAGCGTTGATGTCCATTCGCTCTACATGACCCAGCCATCTAAGTCGTTGGACTTTAATTCTGTTAACCAGGTCAGTTTCGCTTTACAGCCCATACAGTTCGTCGTTATATCTTTTCCTCCGTTCTCCATTTATGCATATACGAGACCAAAAATCGCCCGAAGAATTTTTCTCTCGAAGCATCCTAAGACGCTCTCATCTTTCTTTGACAGGGTCCATGCCTCAGCGCCATAAATGAGAACCGGGATGATGAGTGTCTTATAGATGGTGATTTTAGATGCTCGAGAGAGGAATTTACTACTCAATTGCCTTCTAAGTCCAAAGAAGCAGCGATTTGCAAGAGATATTCTTCGTTTGATTTTAGCGCTGGTGTCGTTGTCTGTGTTAATAGCGGTGCCTAGGTAGACAAAGTCCTTAACTACCTCAAAGTTATAGCTGTCCATGGTGACGTTTTGTCCAAGACGTCGTTGTTCAATGTCCTTTTTTGATGACAGCATAAACTTGGTCTTGCCCTCATTGACCACTAAACCCATCTTCTCCGCTTCCGTCGCAGTGGTCAAAAACGCTCCACTGACATCACGCTTTGATCTTTCAAATTTTGTCAATATCACCTGCGTATCCGAGTAATTGGATGTACCTTTGGAAAATTGTGCGTCTAGTGTTCACGGTTGAGTTTTCTTTTCAGAAAGATGTTGAAGAAGTCGCATGACAGTGCATCGCCTTGTCTAAAACCTATTTTGACACCAAATGCATCGGTGAGATATTTTCCGACCTTGATAGAGCAGCGTGCATTCTCCATAGTCATTCTGCACAAACGGATAAGTTTGACAGGGGTGCCTAAATTAGACATTGCTCTGTAGAGCTCTTCCCTATATATGCTGTCATACGCGGCTTTAAAATCGATAAAGAGATGGTGGGTATCGATTTGAAGTTCCTGGGTTTTTTGCCAATATCTGCCGTAGTGTGAATATTTGGTCGATAGTGGACTTTCCTGGTCTAAAGCCACACTGATAAGGACCTATCAGGTTGTTGACGAACGGCTTCAGACGTTCACATAATACAGCAGAAAGGATCTTATATGCAATGATCAGGAGACTGATGCCTCTGTAGTAGGCGCAATTTAGAGGGTCTCCTTTCTTATGTATTGGGTAAAATTTACGAACCTCATTTCTGTTGTGACATACCTCTATCTCCTCGATCGCGCGCTTCTCATGCTCTCTTTTTTTCCATCTAAGAAGCCGGTGTTCTTGTATACTGGAGAAGTGTCGTGTGGTGGACCACACTGGAGGGCCAGATCCTTAGTATAACCCCAAGGACGGGGAGCCGGATAAACCGCTCCTTATATGTCTTAGAAGTCCTATAATGTATTCACTAAGTAGTTCAACCTTACTGCAACTGTAGACGCCACCGTTGATTCCATCTCGGGAATTCTTCCGCTGCCATCTGGATAAGGAGAGGTGCCTTTGTGCAAACACCTCTGCCCCCCTTTCTCGTTTGCTGCCCCCTACAACTTTCCACTGGGTTTAGAACCCAATCTCCAGTTAAGGCACTAGGCACCCGATGTTTACCGGGGAGGGGAGTTAATAGACAGAGATGGGTTTTGAGAAAAGCATGTTGACGCTTTTGTTCTCTTGAATGCACATGTCTACCATATGAACATCATTTTATAAAAAGACATCTTTCTTTATTTTGTATTTAAAATTCACGATTATTTTCTTAAAAAATTGTCGAGTCAATCATTTAACCAACTTTAATTAATCTACGATTCTAAGGAGGGATTAAAAGTGTTCTATTTTCTCAGAATTTTTGAAGCATTTTCATTTTAAATTAAGAATTGATGTGTCATGCACCAACACTCTGTTTAAATGAAAAATCCAACAAGGGATAAGTTTGTATATATATGCTTTAGAGTTTAGAGCCTTAAACTCAGCGATGATTTTAATTTATAAAATTTCATGAATTATTTCGATCCTTTCCAAACTTCTCGAATTTGTTTAAATATTGAAATAAAGTAGGATAACGCATACAATTTGTATATCGCAAATACATAAAAAACGTACAAAACTGTGAAAAAAGTTACACATACGCCACAGTGTACAATCCTACGAGAATGTCGATGTTACACAAAGATATAAGCATTGAAATCAATTTATGAAATCCGCCAAACGAGCTTTACAGTGGATATTTATAACTACCTATTATAATATTATTTCTAATGTTTTCATGCGATACATAATTTTGTATTATGAAAATGTTAAATACATTCTATGGATTAAATTCGAATACAATGTCTAATATTGTTGTTCTTTTCATTTTTTTCCAATCCTCGGATTAAAAGTACACTGGCCAATGGTTCTTCGTCATTAAATATGTTTTCATTTTTTGTGTGTATGTATATAGGCTAAGACTCTGGTAGTTAGTGCTATTAGTTTAAGTTTTTATTGTAAATTATCACTTAGAAATAAACTTGTAATAATAGTAATAATTTCCATTTTATGTGCTTGCTGGCAGTTCGATATCATTTTCAACTTTTAAGTGTTTTTTCTGGTCTCTTCTTGGATTTTTAAAAACTGTCATTAACCATGATGTATAATTGCATACCCTTCGTCTCGAAGCAGAACAACATTAGAAAACCGTTTCTCCAAACTCTGGAATCGTAAACTGAGCCCGGTGATCGACAGTCAACACTCGTGAAATAATCGAATGTAATCGCGATTTCAGTATTTCAAAATGTGTGCAATCCAATATATGATAATAAGCTGTATTTGGTAAGCCATTCGAATTTCGCTCAGCTGTTTTTCATAATTTTATTGCAATTTTATCTAATGTTTTGCTTTGCCTATTATTAACTTTGCTACAAAATCAATAATACTAGATACTTTACTCTGATGTACGCTTATATCTTCATTTACCCCAACTTGGAATCCAGGATCCCCAGTTCGTAACTTATGAAAATCTTCATTTTCTATTGATTTGAGGCACATTCCCTTGTTTCAGTTTGAATTTCTTAGAAGTATAAGATTTTTGAACACTTATTATACTATACTAAATATTATATAAATTAAATAATCCCTCAACTAATACACGTTTCCCGATTCGATAAGATGAAGTTCTTTGAAATTAGAATCCAAACTCGATCTTTGATGTTTATAGACTTTTTGAGAATTAACAAATTTTGAATTTCAATAAATATAAAATGGTTGCTTAGACTTGAGAATCCAACTTGTTTTTCTTTGATTTTATGACCGCTAAATTATGAGTTAAGAGTAAAAAAGTAGTTGCTATTTCTTAACTTTGAAAAAATTAAGTAATTCCTTAGTTAGTAGCTATTGAAAGATTTCATCGAAAATAGTAAGTGCTATGACCCAACAGTATATACTTTCTTAATTCACAGCATTTACTACATTTTTATGCATATCAAAAAAAGTAAATACTTTGAAATTTTCTATTAAAAGCATTTACTATGTTTAATGCATATCAACCAATTTTAGACATTTAGAAAGCAAAACCTTTTTAATTGCGACATATAGGAACTATGAGTATGGCAAGTATTGCATTCGTACAAAGTTCGAACTCGAGATTTTAATCAAACATGACATTACGATGGTAGAAAAGTAGACGGAAAGAGTGGGTCCCCCTACTCCTTCCATCTGTGTTTCTCGCCCCTACAAACCAAATTGGGTCGAATGAGCTTAAACATGGAAGTTAAGGTTTAAGCAGATTCGCGTTAGGTGGTTTTTTAGATTTATACTTTTGACTAAAAATAAAAATTGCCCCCATACAAATTTGTTTGTAAGAAATCGAAAATTTGAATTTTATCAAAAACGAACCGATAGATTTTTATTACATTTTGTTTTAACTTGGCTTCTTTCAATTATAAAAAAATATTTGTATATTGTACCCCCATAGAACCATTATTTTGCTTTTAAGTTTTCTCGAGAACTAATAAACCTATTTCAAATATTTTTTTCTGCACAAGCTCTAAAACCTTTAGAATAATGTCAAATTTTTCTTTTTGGATTTAAAAAAAAATACATAGGTATGTATGTACATATATCTGTTTTTTTTTTTTTTAAAATAAAGCTAATAATATCTATTAATAAGTTCTAAAAAAACTGCATACAAAAATATTTTCAAATTAAAACTGAAAAAAATCTTATGTATAAAATTAATTTAAAAAAAAACCCTTTAACGAAAAAAAATAATAAATAAAGTTTTTTTTTTCAAATTTTGTAATAAAAACATATAAACACATAATACATTATTTTTTTAAATACAAATTCTATTTCTAAACAGAGTCTTTGGATACTGGAGCTGGAGCAAGCTCATGCGATCCAGTCGTGTACTTTATTTGTATGGCAAGTGTAAGCTTTTGACATGTATATTGTAGGTATGCATATACTTCGACGTTCTTCTACCTAGATTTTTAAGACTAGCTTTATTTTAATTGGACGAAGCATCTCACTATCTAGATACATTCTTCTGTCTTAAAAAGAAATAGTTATCAACGTAAGGAAATTTTAAATGGAACACCTTTTATGAACATTTGACTATGTTTGAATTTTACATAGGTTAGGTACATACATATGTATATTAGTGCAGCGAACTTTTTGTATGAATTTGTTTGGTAACGCATTCCACTTAATAAATTGCGCTGAATAAAATGATATATACTTTTATATATTGTACATATAAATATTTAAATAAAAAATTTCTCGTACATAACCCTTTTTACATAAACAGCGATCCCTCTTCGAAAACAATTCATATTGTATCCCATTGTCCTATCACATACAGATTGATAGGGAAGATCCCTTCTTTCAAAAAATAAATAAACAAAAAAAAACCCTTTACAAACCGACAATTTGAATACATTTCCATATACGTACATAACATATAACATAAAATAATGTAGGTATGTGGGTTGAGTCTGAGGATCCCTATACTCTGCAAACTTAAGTACTTCGACCCCTTTGTTGCATTTAGCAAAAAAATAAGAACGAACAGAAAAATATCCGCCATGTTGCCGATTCTCAACTGTGTTTCCTTTGTACTTGTCGTCGTACACAGATTTTCATGTTTGTACCCACATTTCATCATAAGTACTTGGAGTTGGAGTCGGAGGTAAATAGGTATATGTATGTACATGAAAAGTATGACGTATTCATTTGGGGATGTCCCCTAATCACGCTGAGATAGCCAAAGCTACCAACGATTCCAAGATGGCAATAATCTCTAGAGAGCCTCTTCCGAAATGGGGTGGTTTAAATCATTCCTTCAAACAAATAAAAATAAAAAAGGAAAACACTGCAGAATATGCGAGAATAAAAATCAGTGAATGCTTTTTGAAATTCCTTTGGAATTAAAGGCTCTGCCTCGCACTCTTCTGTCATCTTTTTAAACGTAAGCGACAGCAAGGATAACCAAGCAACATTAAAAAAAATAAATTCCATTGGGTGGTGCACAGAATGAACCAATAACAAACAAGAAAAAAAATACGCGGCACATCAGTGCACTCATAATACAAAAATCCTTGGTAGTTGAAGAGCCCGAACATGATATGCAGGTGTTGCATGCAAATATTTATCTTTGTAAAACCTTTTTCTCTCTTTTTTTAAAGGGAATGAAAAGAATTTGTATTTGCTGGGCCAGGGGCACCCACCTCCGCACATTAGTGCGTTGTAGAATATGCATATATATATTTATAGTGCTTCTTTATCAATATATATGTGTTTTTATGCGGTGCAGTGCGGAAGTCGATGCATTGCTTCGCGGAGTAATAATGTATTGATTTTTTTTCCAATTAAGTTTACAAGGATGGTTATGGTTATTACCTCCGTAGATACTAGATATACCTACTTATATAGTGGACTATTTAAAGAATATTGACCTTAATTTTACAAAAACGTTTTCAACCTTATCGCATCATGTGATGCTGATGTAAAGATTAGGTGCAAGTGCAATTATGCAAATGTAGGGGTTACCTTCCCTTCCGGTAAAATTAGAAATCTGTGTAGGTGGCTTGGGCTTTCGTAATAATTTTATTATTTTAAAAAAGGACTAAGAGTAAATTGATGTCAAAGTAAGGATTTAGATGTTTCCAAAAATAATATAATTTTTTAAATGGTTAGCCTTAAGCAACGTACTATATTCTTTTTATTGAGATTAAAATGCGACGTCATTTCATCAAATAGTTTTCGATTGTTGAATGGATTTGATTTATCCAGAAGTAAAAGCGTTTAACTAAGATGTTGTGCAATCGTAACAACAACCAAATTCAAAATCCAGCAACAGTTGATAATGAGAAATTTTCTATAAATGTCATCGAATCACAGAATCACAATAACAACAAAAGGAAACAAAATGAGAAAAAAGGCAAACTTCCTCATTTTATCTCACACAAGTCAATCAATTTAATCTGGTATCTGGTTATTGATTTATCCATCCGTCGAAAAGTCAGACTGCACCGAAATCAGCACAAAAGACACACACAAAAATATGTATGCGCCTGCCTCTTGTCTGATTGATCAAAACCTTGATGCCGTGTGACACATGTCAATAAATTGATCGCAAATACACGAATATTTTTCTTGGTCATTCGTCCGCATTCGGCATTCGTTGCAATTTCTCGTTTCGCATGGGTTTGGTGATGCTTGATGCTTGAAGCTCGACGCTCTGATGCTCTGATGCTGCCTCTTATATTATTTTATACGCCAAAGTCAAGGATTCTGGTCTGGTCTGGATGTTCTCTTTGGAAGTACCGATTTTGTAATCAGGCCGCATCATGCAATTTTCAATGTAGGTATACCTTTAGAAGTAAATATATCTTCGCGTTTAATCCTTGCGTGAAGTAGGTAATAGCAAAAAGTGTTGCCATATTTTTTTTTAATCCATTAAAGAAATATATTGTTTTATTTGATATATGTAGTAAAATATAACATGGGAAAATTAATAACTATGGTTTTTATTTTCATATTCAATAATAAATAGCATAAATAGCATAAAATACCTATGTACATCGCTTGAACAATATAGCAACTGAAATATGGTAAAATCGGGACCAAAACATCATCGAAACCAAAACAGTTTCTGTTCTTCTTTGTCTCTATGGACATTGACTTGAGAGAAAAAACAACTTTAGAATTTTTTATAGTTAGACACATATACATAGCTTTGAACAGGCATACTGATAAGCCAATATGTGAAATCAAAAACAGCTTTTTGTGCTTGACGATCAACCGACAAAAAGCTTTTTGTCGGTTGATAGCCAAGGAGTAGTGAAAAAAATATGGGACATTTTCTTCTATGGGGATGAGACATCTGTATTAGGGATGTTGCGAATATTCGCATCCGCAATTGCGGATTATTCGCAATAATTCCAACATCTGCATCCGCATCCGCATAATACTGATGCGGAGTTTGTTGCGGATGCGGATGTTTTTAAACGCTTTTTTTCAAATTTGTAGTTGCAATCGAAAAATAGCAACAGCACGGCATACTATATCATGATCAACAACAACGACCCTTTCACCCTTAGTAAAACTGTTAAATTCAAAAATCTCGGTCCCAAGTAGGCGACGACAAAAGCAACAACAAGTGATGTGCAATGGTCACAGATTGGAGGATATAAAAGCTCTTGCTAAGTGGCCAGGGGACACGGTTTTTTTTTATATATTTAGTGAAAAAGTGATACAGATACAGAACATAAATGCCGCCATCAACAAAAAGCATCATCTGGATTTATTTTAATTTAAACAAAAATGATCCTGACAAGTCCGAGTGTAAAATATGTCGTAAAACATATCCACGAAAACGACGCACGACTTCTTCATTGAAAAACCACCTGAAGTCAAAGCACCCAGAGGAGTTTGGTTTATTTGAGAGTGCGAATAATGAAAATCTTTTTAAAAAAAAGAAAGAAGATGCAGGTATGATATTTATTTATAAACATTAAATTCTGAAATAGCTTGTTAATATACGATCCACTAAGAAACAGATTGCAGTCTGAGAAGGCTGCAATCTTGCTTTTTATTAAATATAACTCACCCATTTTTAAATTTAATTATTAAACGCAAAGATAATCAATAAAATTTTTCTTTATTTACGGACTTAAAATTTTTGTTTTTATTTATCCGCATCCGCGGATGTGAGTCTCAAAAAATCCGCATACGCATCCGCATCCGCGGATGTCAAAGTTTTTACATCCGCAACAACCCTGATCTGTATAGTTTCTTATCTGTGGTTAAAGTATTTTGAACACTAACCTGTGTGTCTATGTTGCGAAAGTTTAGGTACAGACTTACATAAGTAATAAAAAGGCCATCAAATCTAAGTTCGTACATATGCGAGAGGATTTTTTGGTGTGATTAAGACGATTTCTCCGAAATTCCTTGTGACTCACTTCTAAAGCTTCCTCAGATAGCTGCCCAATCGGAATTTCAAAGAAAGCAATTATATCTGGTCCATGAACCAAAAGCTCGGGACACTACTTGGCATGTAATACCAACTATAAAGTTGAAGGTAAAGCTCACTCGTTTCATTTAATAATATAGAAAATGTTGGTATGTTTATATGTTTTCCAGAAGCGATCACTCGTTAAATAACAGAAATTTTTTGTATAGACTTTCAGAAACCCCCGTTATTTCTGCAGCTTTTTTTGAATTTGCGAAGCACCATCTTGCAGTGTTGCCATCATTAGATGAACCAAATCCTGGTTTTGGTTTATACAATTTTGTTCTGCAGATCATGTACTTGCCAAGATTTAAAAGGGCGCCTGTATGAAATATGCAACAAGCACTCGAAGCACCTTTTCCAGCAATGTAGGGTTGATAGTCCGAACCGGAAATTTTCCACATTTGATGGCTTTTCATAAATAGCTTCCCTATTCATTTGTTTTGGAGTTGCACCACATATGTAACATTTTGCTGTAGCATTTGTCTTTGATAAAATGTTACAAACACTTCTATCGATCATTGTAAATAACCTTTTAAAAGAAATTTCTATGCTAAACCCATTCTTTTGAAAACAATTTTAGAGGGCTGAACTATCATTTCATTCAATTTGGCTTCTTCTTCTTGAACAAGTGTTGAATTTTCTTTCATAAATACAAATTGTATTGGCCTGCAATACATTGTTGAAGAAGAACGGGGAGTATTCCATAACTCTGTACCAATACTATCTTCAACCAACTTTAAGGGGCACATTACAGTCGAAAATAAAAATTCATCAGTGTTTTCTGAATCAGTGAAACACTGTTTATACTGAATATGGCCAGAGCTTCCGTCGAAGCCCCATTTACACACTAATGTAGCAGATGTATTTTGATGTATGTTCGAAATTTCAACTATGCTTTCACCAGTTTTATTGAGAAGCTCTTGGAGATCAGCAGATGCTAGAGCATTAACGACTGTTCTTAATAGTTTATACTTTTTTTCCGTAAGATCTAAATCTATATACAAAGCCAGAGCCTTTGCAGGAGTTAAAGTTGAAATTCGATTTGAGCTTGGACCCGCTCCACCTGCATCATATAAACGCTTAGAAAGCTCAGCTGCATATTGTAGCTCTTCGCTGGTTTTCGAGGCCAACATATCTTCAACTTTTCGTTTCTTTGTTTTTATAGATGATTCCCCAAATCTTTTTAGGTCGTCCGCGATTATTTCCTTCAAAGTTGGGTTTGTTTGAAAGTTTCAAGCCTTGAGGAAGTAAATTCACAGTTAAACCAATCATTATGACGCTTGATAAACATAGCGCGGTTTTGGGAGCATTGTTTCCATCGCCTAGCAACATTGCAATCAAAATTTCAAATTTTGTTAGGTTTATAATTTCTAATTAAATTTGAGCAGCAATCAATTTTTACTATATCTACTAAAACATAGTCAATTAGATCCTCAATCTTGGAACCTTTTAAAATTGAAGGCCATTTTTCGAAAATCTGTTTATTTTTTAATATGGGACTTGGTGCTAAAAAGTTAAATATTTGAAGGTTAGCAGGTATTAGCAAAAAAAACTGAACACTTTTGGAAAGTAGAAAAATAAAAAAATTTTAAATTATAAAAACTGCTGTTACAGCTTCCTACAGTCTAATTTAAACAACACCAAAAGAGAGTTTTTACGTCTCAAAAAGGTAAACATTTGAATTTAATTTTGTGAACACTTTTTTTCACTAAAAAATAAATAAAAAAAACATACGCACCAGATCTAGAAGTATCCATTTTTATAATTCAAAAAAAGAAATACAATTAATAATTTAGCTTTTATTGACACGCTGAATAATTCATCAGTTTAATCTGATTAGAACGAGAACTGAAACTCAAATGACCTTAACATCTGGAAAAAAACCGCTAATCCATTACAAACTGGAATGTAAACAATGCAAAAATAGGTCATAATATATGTCTAATATAAATCTTTCAAGATAGGCAGCATTTTTTCTTCATATATGTAACGGACTTGATTTTTTTGTTTTTGTCCACTGGTCAACGCACTGTGCATCGTCGTTTAAGGTTTGAGTAAAAAACTTAGCTTTGGTCTTTAAATACATTTTTATTTTAAAGGAACATTTATTTATCTTCATTTCATTCAAAATAAATGTTAAAATATTTTTAATTCGTGATTTTTTATCAAAAGAAATCAATTTTTCATGAATTTACTGATTTTTAAAGATTTGATATGGTCCTATAAAAAGTTGAATATTTTAAAAGTTAGCAAAGATTAGCAAAAAGCTTTGCATTTTTGCAAAGAAGAATAATAAGACAATGCAATGACACTAAACATTCTGCTACAGCTTGCAGTCTTTTAAAAAGCTTGCAGTCTTTTTAAAAGCTTAACCAAAGTGAAAAAATGTCTTAAAAATAACCTTTTTTTCAATAATTCACCTTATTTACAAATTATTTCAAAAACCAAATATAAATAGTCATACCAGCACTAAATGAATCCATTATTAATAACCACTGTCCAAAAAAATGTACTTCTATTATTTTTCTTTCACCAGCTAAATCACTTTGCACAAAATCTCGTTTCACAACAAGACTGACTATAATTACCGTATTATGTCTTTAACAAGTCCGCTAATCTATCATATAAAAAAAGCAAACAACAAAAAAACTATAAATAATAGTTATTCAACATGTGCTAGACCCGAATCAAAGCCTAATAGAACAAAATTGCTCTTATTTTTTTATTTTTGTCCACTGGTCAACGCACTGTGCGGCGGCGTAATTGGTTCGAACTTTTTGGGAAACGACGCACGTTAGTGAGGCGGTCACCGTCAACAGCGAGCGCTACATAACGATGATAAGTAATTTCTTATGGCCCTAATTGAACCATATGGACCTAGACGACATGTGGTTCCAGCAGGACGGCGGCGGCGGCGCGGCGCGGCGCTACGTGCCACATAGCAAACGCCACGACATCTACACACAACATCTAGCCGCCCTTACCTATTTGATGATTTTTCTCAAAATCAAGGTTACCATTTCAAAATCATTATTCTTTGTTGAATAGAATTATTCTGAAATTAATATGATTTTTCGTTCATAAATCCGAGGTGAAAAATATTTTGTTAGTGTTTTTAATTTATAAAAACAACAGTTAATTGAATTTTTTCAAAATTACACTAGTTTGGTATCGCGTCACAATATATAATATAAAATTTAATTGAAATCGCTATTGTTATTGGTTCGTGAGATATTTAAAGTCAACCAAAATGTCTCAAACTGCTATAGTAAAAAAATCGTAGTAACCCTCCATGTGGTATTAAAAGTTTTTTTAAGGGTACTGCCTCTTGCGAGGAATTGACAAATTTTATAAGAGTAATTCTGTGACACAAAATTTATTTGAAATCGATATCTCTACAGGTTCTTGAGATATGGACATACATACATACAGACGCACACACAGACAAAGGACCTTGAAATGTTGAGAAATGTCAAAATTTCCAATTCGAAAAATCATGTCGATTTTAATAACTTCCTCTTTTTATCCATATGACACGGGTAGCAAAGGAAAATGATTTCGATTAAATGTATGCCGAGTATCTTATAACCGATCAGGATATTAAGATATTTGAACTTGAAGTAAGCTAAGCATGAGAGTTCTATTCGTCAGAAAATTCCACTTTTAAGCCTACATATCTCAAGATCCCCTAAACTGATTTTGAAAACATTTAGTATACATACTCGTATATTGAAATTAGAAAATTTTTTAATTTGGTACCTATCACAAAAACGTGGGCAAAATAAGAGAAATACAATTCATTTAAATTATATGGAACAAAACGTCGTTCTGGCGATGGCTCCATCGAAAGATCTTGTTTAATGGTTTCTAACTGATGGCCAGGCATAGCTTGAATGATATTGGCCCTAATCATAAATTGACCTAAAAAATCGTTTCTGATTTGTGGCATAACATCGGTGCCTCAAAAAATAAGTCCAAGGGAGTCAAATAGAAGCTTCTGAGGTGACCAATTGAAATCACCAAAAAATGATTACACGATTTGGAAAATAAAAGTGCAAAAGATCAATTGTAGCATGTGCTATGTGGTTTGGTTAGCCATCCTACTTGAAATAGGAGTTTAATTTTGAATTTGAGTTTTTTTTCAAGAATCATTTTCTAAAAAAACATGGATTAAAAGTCATACCCTATAAAAAAACTTTGCAGTAATTAATTTTTTTGAGACGTCAATATCATTGAAGAGAGCCATTATCTTCATCATCGATAAGATATTAGCACCCAAGTAGAATCTTCTACTTTCGGCTAAGACTCTACACCGACCTATGAAATCTATGGTATCTTCCCTCTCATGCATGTTACAAAGCTAACAAATTACGGGTACATCGTCACTAAGTGGGTTATAAGTTAAGGCAAAGAATTTCACTTCTTGATTCTCCCGTCAGAGATTTCCTCCACACTTTATTCAACCCCAAAATAAGATTATGGTTTAAACGGTTGTACAGTGTTCTATGAACCGAACATATTGGTTCGGTAAAGTCAAAGCATTTTAGGTTAAGTTGCATTTCAGACATCTGGCTTAGGTCCTCCCATTCTTTCATCTAGATCGTGTTTTTTTTTATTTTGTAGAGGTGCAAGTCCAGTTTCGAGCATGACAATACAGTCGGGGCGTTTTTGATATGGTATCTCATTTCAGTACCACTTGTTCCACGATGCACTGATAGCAGTCTTTGCTTTTAAAAGTTTATCCTTCAAGTGATGCTCCATGTGAAAGTCCTTAGTCATAAGATAAAAACCTTGATTGACTCACCATTGTACGGTTACATTCGCCTTTAGATGGAATAGGCAGGGATCGAACCCAAGACCACGGGTACCACAGTGACAACTTTAATTACCAAATTATTATAGAACACTGTTGTACAATGTACAGCAATTTATGATGACTCGCTACATATGAAAGCAACCCAAGATTCCAACAGTTTTCTAAATATGCCATATTAAAGAGCTAAATCACAATAGTTTAGAGGGTTTTTGGTGCATTTCACGCAGAAATGTAAGAAATTGTTTGGAAAAGTAGCTTTTTGTCCAAAAATAAAATATACTTTTCGTGTTTCCATTTCTATTAATGCGAAGAAAGCTACAAAACTTGAAAAATGAACTAGCAGAAAATGAGAGAGGATCTGATACGAAAAATTGTCGGGCTTTTTTCTATTATTACTATCCCTATCAGTCTCTTTACTCGTATTTTGATCTTAATCAACAGAACTTAAAAATTGTAGAGAGAAAAATGTTTGGTTCTTGCATTTAGCCATTAGTTTAAAAAAAAATTTTCACTTTTGCAGTTTTTGGGACATTTATATTATTGAAATTTATGTTTAAATCTGAGTTCTAGAGCATCCAAAGCAAATTAACTTCAAAAGTAGATTTATTTAATTTTTTAAGATCTTTTGTATTCAACAGAAAATCAATTTTGAACAAAATAAAATGCACGACTGGGTCTTTAGAACTTGCTAATTTCTTCCAAAAAGTCGGTTTAAAAATATATCCTATATTTTAAGATTTAAAAATGTACCTGCAAAATAAGTTTTTCTCAAAAATTTAATTGCCATTTCATTTCTCAAAAACTCTAGATTAACTTATTTTTTTTTTCGAAAATCATTTTAAATTTTAAATTTTGTCTTAAAAATATTTTTGGTAAGCACTAAATAAAGTGCTTATAAATATACATTTAAATTTCGTTAAAAAATGTTGACCCCTTTCTGAGATATCGAGTCCATTAGTTCTTGAGAAAACTTAAAAAAAAACTTAAAGGTTATGAGGGTTACCCTTCTGGAGCAATACCAAAAAATGTTTCTCTTGTAGATAGAAAGAAGCCAAATTAAGAATACAAAATTTAGAGAGTTTTAAAAAAAATCACATATTTTAACAAACAAATTTGTATGGGAAGTCCTGTTATTTTTCGTATTAATAAAATAAAAAAAAAAACGCCTTACGCCAATCGGCTGAAAACCTTTATTTCAATCAACACAATTGTTTGGACTGTAGGGGACAGGACAGATAGACAGACGGACATAATCGGGGTACCCAATTTTTTCGACTTCTCTACCATGTTTGATTAAAAGCTCTAGTTCGAATTTTTTAACTAATGCAAAACTTGCAACATAGTTCCTACATGTCGCAAATAAAAATCACTTCAATGATCACTATGTGTGTCAAAAAATTTAATAATAAAATTGAAGGCTAGTATTAGGAATTTAAAGGCAACTTAATATCAAACTGACGATCTCTTATTCAAGGTTTCTTCTTAAGAACCTGAATATTTGTTCTTTTTCTTAGAAACAAATTTTATGAAAATAATTTAAAGCATGACTAAACTTTTTTTCAAATTCTAAATTGAGTGAAATCAATAATTTTAGTTGTTTTTGCCAGCAAACCACTTTTTGGTTAATGTCGTTAAATTACTAACAAATTTTGAGATGAAATCTTTACTTATACTGTTGATAACCGTGGTTAGTAAAAGAAATGTTTCGGGGATAAAATATTTTATTGAACAATATAACGATGTTAAACAAACGAAGAATAAATTTAGAGTAAAAAATATCTATGACAATATTAATTAGAAATCAAAAAAGCTTATAGATGAAAATACGTTGTGAAAGTGAAAAGTAGTTTAAGTTAAAGTATTTTTACATATAACTAACACCCGTCCTCAATTTCACAATTATAAGTTTTTTTTTTATTTAATCGAAAGACATTTATAAACGCTTAAAGCATTTTTTGTGAGCTGTTAAAGCTAAAGGTTTTGTTAGAGCGTCTGCTGGCATGTCTTCGGTACCAATAAATTCAAGATTGATTTTGTTATCAGCAATTGCTTCTTTGACAAAATGATATCGGATGTCTAAGTGCTTGGTTCGCCCTTGGATACCCAAATTTGTTGCAATAGCCTGTGCACTTTTGTTGTCGGTAAAAATTGTCACTGGTCCTTGATGAAGTCCAAGTCCTTCAAGTAGATTTCGTAAGAATGATGCTTCTTTTGCAACAGAACTAAGGTTAACATATTCGGCTTCCGTGCTTGAAGTAGTAACAATTCTCTGTTTCTTTGAAGCCCATAAAATTGTTGCTCCTCCATAAATGAATGAAAAACTGTGACTTTCTGTCATTGAGATCACTTGCCCAACTTGCATCAGCATAAGCGTGTAGTTTCTCTGATGTTTTTCTATAAACGATGCCAATATTTTTCGAGCCTTGTAAATAGCGGAGGATGTGCATTGCAGCGCTCCAATGTTGTTGTCTAGGATCGTTGTTGAATTGAGATAATGCATTTACTGCGTAGGCTATATCCGGTCTACTAAAAGTTGAAAGGTGGAGTAAACTCCCTATCAATTGGCGGTACCTGGTTTTGTCGACTTCCTTTTGCTACCTTTAATTTTCGGGATTTTTTCCAACTTCAAACCTGTAGGCATTGGTAATCGTAAGTCTGTATTTATTTAGTAAATTGATGAATCCTTCCTGAGTAATGATAAGAGTGTCATTCAAACGCTGAACTTCTAAACCGACACAGAGCTTAGGATGTCCAAGGTCCTTAATGTCAAAACATTCAGATAGGTTCTGCTTCATCAATTCAAACTCTTTGGAATCATTCGTTGCAACAATTAGATCATCCACGTAAACTGTAATAAGCGTTATTTGATTGTTATTGTATTTAAAGTAAATACACCTGTCGCATTGTGAAGCACTGAAACCAAGTGTTTTAAGAGTTGCATCCAACTTTAAGTTCCAAAGCCGTCCGCTCTGTTTCAGTCCATAAATTGCTTTGTTTAATTTGCAAACCTTATTGCCTTGTTCAAATCCTTCGGGCTGTTCCATAAAAATAAGAGAATCGATATCACCGTTAAGGTATGCTGACGAAACATCTAGATGATAAAGATCCAAACCATTTTCAACAGCTATTGCCATAGTCAAACGGATTGAACTTATATTTGCCACTGGTGAGTAGGTATCTTGATAATCAACTCCTTGAATCTGGTCAAAACCTCTCGCAACAAGTCGTGCTTTTCGCTTCTCTATAGTTCCGTCCAGCCTGTATTTTGTTTTAAACACCCATTTAGATTTTATGACTTTCCGGTCAATTGGTCTGTCCACCAAAGTCCAGGTGTTATTGCTAAGCAAAGAATTGAATTCAGTTTGCATTGCATTTTTCCATTCAATAGCATGTTCCAAACAAAATACTTCTTTCACATTTTCGGGATCAGTGCGCATCTTATTTGATGTTGCTTGCTGAACGATGTCTTCTTCGAATTCGTTTGCATCTTGCCATTCGTCTGAATCTTTTCTTTCGATGTCATTTTCAAGTTCATTCACTTCATTATTTGAGGTTGTATTTTCTTCATTGCTTTCCGAATTATTGGAGTTATCTGTGAACGAGAAGTTATAAAAATTACAGCTTTTTAGATCGTTGTCTTGGAATTTGACGGTTTGCCCATTGTTGATAAGCCTGATGTCTCTGCTTCGGATTCCGCTTCGCTTGTTTTTCATCCAAATTCTGTAAGCCTTAGACTCTTCCGAGTAACCTACTAAAATATCTTCTTCGGATCTGTTTTCGAATTTACCAAGTTTGGAATCTTTTCTTAAAGTGTAAACTTTCGAACCAATTTCCTTTAAAAAGGATATATTCGGTTTCTTTCCGCTCCACATCTCTTCTGGTGTTACATCTCCGTTGGGTTTCGTTGGACATATGTTTTTTAAGAACGCTGAAGTGTTCACTAATTCAGCCCACATAAATTCAGGAAGTTTGCCTTCATCCATTAAACATCTTGCCATCTCGGTTAAAGTCCGCTTAGCCCTCTCGGCTAAACCATTTTGTTGCGGTGTGTGTGGCACAGTTTTCTGGTGAAATATTCCGCAATCTTCTACGAATTTTTGGAAGTCCTTGTTGCAGTATTCTAATCCGTTGTCCGTTCGGAGTGTTTTAACTTTCTCACCAGATTGAGTTTCAGCAAAAACCTTAAATTTTTTCAAGGTTTCGAAGGCTTCGCTCTTCCTATTCAAGAAATAAACAAAAATCTTTCGTGAAAAGTCATCGATGAATGTTATAAAATATTTTGCTTTTCTCAACGATTCTGTACGCATCGGACCGCATATTTTTGAGTGGACAAGTTCCAAGCGACGGGATGTCTTTTTTTCATTGTTGCTTGTAGGAAATGCTGTTAAAGTTGGTGACGTGAAATAACGCCAAATGAAATAAAGCCAAATTCAAAAAATTTGGCATTATTTCGTTTTTGAAAACGAAATAAGGCAAAATTTTCAATTTGGGTTTATTTCGCTTTAGAAAACGAAATAATAGCAATTTGGCATTGTTTCGATTTAAAACTTTGCAGAATTAGAAAAAAACATAAAGTAAAATTATCTTTTGTTTTCTCTCTATGCTAAATTAAATTCTTTATTCAATTTTTGGAATTACAAAATTCGGTAATTGTCTAGAATAGCTACTTTTGCTAAAAACATAGAAAAAAAATTCGGAAAATAACCAAATCGGTGTATTTTTTCGTAAACTTTAATAAAAAATCGGGGGAAGTGCAATTTTGCAACAACTTTTTTTGTTATTAATTAAAAAAGTTGAAAAATGACAGATACTTGTTGCTCGATTGAAATTTTTGAAATTGGAACCTAAAACAAGTTTTTTTGAATTGATAGCACGGCGTACTAACAGCTAGGTATGTAAGGGGAGGGGGGGCATGCTGCCCCCCTGCAACCCCCCTGCTTGGGATCACTATAGGATTTGGGGTGGGTGCGAGTTTTGGTATATGCAAAGAACACGAATGCGTTGTGATTCTTTCATAACTGTGAGCCATACTTGCTTTTTAAATTTGGGAATTTCTTTGATTTTAGTGCTCAAATGCAAAAGTTCTTTGCCTATACCCAAACTCGCACCCACCCCAAATCCTATAGTGATCCCAAGCAGGGGGGTTGCAGGGGGGCAGCATGCCCCCCCCTTACATACCTAGCTGTTAGTACGCCGCCGTGCTATCAATTAAAAAAAAACTTTTTAGCAAAAGTAGCTATTCTAGACAATAAATCAACCATTTTTGCATGTTTTGTATGTAAAAAAGTGAACTTTAAAAATTTTTTATTAACTTTTAAATTTTAAAATATTCGGCGTTGTTTCCATTATTTTTTTGGCCTTATTTCTTTTTATAAATCGAAATAAAGCCAAATTGGTTTTATTTCGTTTTGAACAACGAAATAAGGCCAAATTTAAAATTTGGTGTTATTTCATTTGGCACTATTTCACGTCACCGTTAAAGTTTGCTTAGCTCGAATGCAAACAGTACAATCATCGATGTCATCTTTAAATTTATCGGGCAGTCCATGAACCATCTTCTTTGCCAAAAGCTGTTTCAAAGAAATTAAATTTACGTGTCCAAGCCTTTTATGCCAAGACATTAAGGATCCATAAAGTATTTCAGATTTTTTTGTTTTATTTGTGACTAATTGTGTTTTTTCATTTGTGTGTATATAGTACAGACCATTCTGTTTTAATGCTACTGTGACCAAATTTCCTTTATTATTTAAGATTTTAGCTTCAGATCCTTCAAAAATTACCTTGTATCCATGATCTGTGGCCTTGCTGATTAAGATGAGATTGTCAGTCAATTTTGGAACGAGAAGTGTATTGTACAGATATAGTGGCTCTTTTGAGCTTTTAACATTGATGTTTGACTTAACTGTTCCTGTTCCTTCAACACTTACAACATGGCTATCTGCAAGTTTGACATGGTTCGCATCTTTGTTTGAATTAAGGGTGATAAAACTAGATTCATCAGCACACATATGTGAGGTTGCCCCACTGTCCAAACACCATAATCGCTGATACGGTTGTTCATATGGTAGTTTTGAAAACGCTGTACATTCCTGTACGATGAAACCTTGTTCTTGCTTTTCACCATTTTGAGTCAATCTTGTTTGGTCAGTTTTAGTCCAGCAATCCTTAGCCATATGACCTCGCTTGCCACATTTTCTACAAGTAAAAGGAAAAATATTGTTTTCGGTTCTAATCTTACATTGAGGTTTCTTGTAATGCTTTTGCGAACGGTAATGCTTGGCACTGAGTACGTTATTGTTCAAAAATTTCTTCTTTCTATCCCCAACTTCAAGTAATCTGGTGCAATCAGTAGAAACATCTGGATAATTGCTTTGAACATCGAACGCAGATCTTATGTCCTTGTAGTCATCTGATAATCCATCGAGAAGAACTAAAACTAGTAGATCATCGTCTAATTTTGCCCCCAACTCCTTTAATCGATTGGTTATTGTTTTGAATTCGCGAACGTATTCGGCAACTGATTGTCCTGCAGACATTTGCAGATTTGTAAATTTACGAAATTCTTCAGTCTTCTGTCGTGGTCCTTTCTTATCGTAGCTTTCCAGCAAAAAATCCCAGATTTCCTTCGATGTTCTCAAATTCGCTGCCAAAGCAACAATATTTGGTTCCATTGCAATAAGAAGCTCTGCCCGAGCATCTAAATCTTTTTCATCCCATTGTTGTTGTTCCACTTCTATTAATGGTCTTGCGGTTTCGCCTTTTACGTATTGGAGAAATCTGCCTCGGTGAAGTATGGCTTCCATCTGTGCCTTCCATGTTATATATATAATTTTCTCCATTCAGAAGAGGAATTCGGCCATTGACATTTGAGCTGGTCATATTTATGCAAATAAAATTATTAATTATCCAATAAATATTTTTCAAAGTTTAATTGCATTCAATGTAAAGGCCTGGGCCCATAACCTGTTGATAACCGTGGTTAGTAAAAAAAATTTTTCGGGGATAAAATATTTTATTGAACAATATAACGATGTTAAACAAACGAAGAATAAATTTAGAGTAAAAAATATCTATGACAATATTAATTAGAAATCAAAAAAGCTTATAGATGAAAATAATTTGTGAAAGTGAAAAGTAGTTTAAGTTAAAGTATTTTTACATATAACTAACATATACAACTTAACTGTATAAGCTTTATGGCTCATATGACCCCCCCCTGGATCCGCCATAATCCGCTTCATAATGTTTTCTTAGAATTTTTTAAATATAAATCAAACCTTATGAACATATTTTGGTATTATGCATTCTGTTTTTAATTAGACAGTCAACTTCATCTATATAACTTGATCAAAGCTTACTGATCCGTCGACAAGCAATTAATTGAAAAATCAAAACACATCTTCTTCTGACAAGACATTCCTATGAACATGTACTACTGTACCTTTGTATATTACGAAATGAGGTTAGCTGGCAACCGAAACTTAAATTCTACAATCTCATCTAATGTCTAAGCCGTTAAATCAAATAATAACAACCTAAACGGAATCATTCAGCAGACCATATACATACATAGGTACACTGCACAGAAACGAATTTTAATCAATATCAGTTTACGAAACCAAATTCGTCCTTTCCGGCTCCTCTCTATCATCATGAAAGAGAGGTGAGTGCTGTTCTTTGACTAACATGGCTGTGATATACAAAATCCCCAGAGAAATAAGTGCTGGCTCTTAAGGTAGATGCAATAGAGCTGTAGGTAGATACATCACCGTACACTACACACATAAACATCTATAGCCTCAAGACCTGAACTCCATAAATATTATTGTGAAAAATGAAACCCTTTTTCTAAAATGTGAACTTAACCCGTTTCTTTCCTCGGAGCTCTGTAGCCTGTATGTTATGGTCCGCACTGTACTGCACCGATTGCTCGTTCCTTTCATCGCATCTCCATCCATATACTCGTACGAAAGGAACCATCATCATCACATCCCACATTGAAAAGGCTTATTGTCCTGCTTTTGTGTGGCGCTAAAGTCTCTTAAGATATATCATTTATTAAATATGAATCTGGGATTTCTTTGTGTCCGTCCCATTGGATGCACTTTGAAATTCAGGAATTTTCTTTTATATTTTTGATGGTTGTATGTTTTTTTTTTTCTTTTTGTGCCTTGTTATTGTTGAGGCGCTGATAGTGGAGTGGCTTGGCTACTTGGCTGTCGCCAGTATAAGCATTCAACTAATGGCTTGGAAGTGAGGGAGCTAAAAGTTTGGCCTTTGTGCACCTTTTTGCTAAAATTCTTATACCGTCGTCGGTCGTCGGTCTCCGTGGTATTTCTCGCTGGTTTTAGGGATTTTTTTTCCAATTGGGTTTAGAAGCTCAAGTGGTTGCGACGCGTCGTGATTCTTTTGTTCTTTTTAATTTCTATAAACAAGAATGGTGTTATTTTAAAATTCAAAGGTTCTCTGAGGGCAATTTATGGAACAATTACTTAGCGTTGGAACTGTAGAAGTAGAAAAATTGAATGAGAGATCTTAATCATTCATCAAAATTTGAGTTGTTGTTATGCATGGATATGTTAAGGATTGTGTGAATGCTCCTCAAATCTAGAAGACTATATTTCATTTACATGCCATAGAATTTGTCGAACTAAAAACGTTGACTAAATCTTCACGCTTTTAGGTTACTTCGAATCGTTTTCTCTTTGGGAAAATAGGTGGACACAAATAAATCGAAAACAGTGATATTTTGTTTTTTTTTTTTAAATTTATTTTCACCATGATATCAGAAAATGCTTCACGACTTTGATGGTCTTTCAGTGAGTCAGTCAGTCAGGCCATCATGAAAAAATTGCACATTAGCGATTGTATGTCAATACTCCACATACACAGACATTTTATGTCACGTGGCCCTAAAAAAGGGTTTAAAACACAAGATCTTTTTGTTAAGCGTGATCACCTTTTCGAGAAATAATAGGGCCATGGAATTTTATTTTTTGCAAAAAAATGTACAAAACAAAACCTCTCTTTGGAAAACACTAAATATGTAATTGATTTTGGGTGAGGTGTATACTTTCAACTATCTTAGTAAATATTGTGAGTTTTTAATCTTGAAATTGTTAGCTGCTCAAAAATCGACAACCATCACTATTGGATCTGGAAAACTGTTTGAAAACTCTTTTTAGTAGCAGCAGAGTTTTTAGTTTTGAGGACACCAAATTAAGACACTTGTTTTATTTCCATCTCCCAATTGTTGTATCTCATTCTATAGAGCTTAGTTATAGTTGGCTAAACGTTCCTGGAGTGTGGCTTGCCCATAGGCGGAGGTTCTGGGACTTTTTAGAAAACATAAAAATACTATTATAATTATTAACATGTCAAATAATTTAATTGTTTTGTAATATAACAAGTAAATTATGTTATTTTTCTTTCAAACAATGCAACGATCGACACGCCGCGCCGCCGCCGAATGCTACATACGAACTTTGCCACCCTACGTCAAAACCAAATTACTATTTCGCGCACTTGTTTGGTCTCGAGGTTTCGAAAGTTGTAACTAACACCCCAACAAAATAAACAAAAGGTAGATACTCGTAAATTGTGCAAATGTACAATGCAACCCCAATTTGAGTACAGCAAGCAAGGTCATTACTTATGTTCAATCCTGAAGGGGACACATAGTATGCATTGCATATCTCTCCAAATCTAAACCCAAACAACCACCATCATGTTGTTCCTGAATCTGGAAGCTTTCGGCTTATGTTTTCTATACGCACGTATACTAGTTGAGTGCGTGTGCTTTAATTTCCTCTTTACAATTATTTAACAGTAAAGTTAGTTATGGCATACGGTCATAAATTTGTCAGAGAATTGTTTGTATCAGTTTCCGTTCCCAACCGATTTCCTAGCCCTTTTTCGTAATCGTTAGGATAGGTTGGTTATACCATACCTTGCTTTTGTATGTATGTGCACTCAGTTCCGGCAATCAAAGAGTTAACGCGGGCTACTTTTGCTTCGGTGTCTTCAACAACAGCAACTGCAATAGTGACGCCTACTACAGGACGACAACGACAACGACAACTATGACGACGACAACGACAAACTACACAAAGGGGCATCGCATAGTCATATTGAATGTGTAGTTCAAATATAATATGTAACCGATGGAGCTATAGTGATAGAGCGAGTGGGTGAGTTCAAAATAGAGCATCACATCCACTGTAGGCTATTAACATAGAATGGACATACTATACCAATAACCCCCTCCCCCCAATCTACATATCCATTTTAGTCGATAGTGTTACTGAATGTCTGATGTTCATGGAGCCAGAGGACGAGAACGAGACAAAAAAAATCATCCCGTGTCGGTCGTCCTATTAAAGCAAACATCTGTGTCGGATATCGAAGGATAGACTTTGAACATGGCCGAAAGGCGACAGACTGACATATGTCTCTGGAGGTCTATGTTCGGCGTTTCCCAATCCCAATCCCATTCCCATTTTTTGTTTTTAGTCTAAAAGAGAGATAACTGACCTCTGACTGTGTAGTGTAGTGTGTGGTCCTTGTTCGTTGGACGTTGGTCGATTCCATTCGACGGCGTATTTATCACCACCCCCGATTGTTCGATAGTTAAATCCATCCGGAAATGACTTTAATCGATGTCTGATTCTGAACATATCGGGCTGCACTTCAATTAGAAGTTCAATTTTGTGGTGTTCTGTACGAATTTCCAATATACTTGTAGGTACATATATCATACATACATACATCCATATAGTATACGGTATCTCATCCATTTAGATCATTTAGAAGTCAGTGTAGATTTTAGTGTATTGAATGTGAGAACAATGGATCATTCATTTCTTTTGTATTTGTTGAATGGCCAAACAATCAATGGAGTCTTCACAAAGCTTTTGATATACTCTTACACAGAAGGAGATCAATCAACTTGAAAACTATATCTAGACCTAAAGATACACCATACACCTGTGGGTGATGTAGGGTGATGTACAAGGACGTCAATATTTTTTATGTTAGACAAAAATTGTAATTTGAACAGTTAATCAATATTATACTTGCATCAATAAAACATAAAATTTATATAAATAAAACGAAAATGGAAGGCTTAGGAGAATAGAACATACAATTTATTAGGAAATAGTATTTGCTTCGATTGCATTAATAAAAACTAGAGCTTTGTCAATTGTTCACGGCACTTTCCTCGATTCTATATTTTTCTAGATACATTAACTGAATTAGGATTAAGGACTTAAAACCACTTTAAGATAACTAATATTAATTTAAAACTTATCCGAAAATGAAAACGAATAGTAAAGTAAAGAAAATAGTTGAGAAATTTGAATAACGTCAAATTTAGCCCGCATTGTGTAAAACAAAAACGATGATTAGATTAAGTGATAGTCGCTTTGACGATAGCTATCATATTTATTGAAAAGAGTTAGACAGTTAAAGCGACTATTTGTTTACGGTCACTATTCGAATCTTTTTATTTTGTGACGAAATTTAGTACTTTTTTACAGTTTTGAAAAAAAAAAAAAATATTGTGCCCTTTGAAAATATAAATATTTTGAGACAAAATTATTATGTGGAAATTTGATCGATTGAATAGGAAGTTTGTAATTTTGTTTCGAGTTTTTTGAATTAATTTCAATTTTTCCAATAATTCTCCTAATTTATTTTATTGGTTTATCTTCGATTTTACTAATTAAATTGAACTGAGTATTGAGTTATGAAAGCTATGATTTAAAAAAAAAATAGTATTTTCCAGTCTGACTCTGTTACTTAATTACTTGTTACTTGTTAATTACTTGTCGTGAATTTTTGTTTGAACCTTCCTATAACGTACCCGTAGCGTGATGGTTAGTGCGTTGGACTGTGCGAGAGAACTTCGTTCGAGTGACATAGCCCCACCAAACAACAGAAACCTGACAAATACAGAAATCGACCAACATTTACAACAGATGGACGAAATAATAAAACGAACGATGGAACGGACAATACCAAAGTACAAAGAACGGGACCAAATGGACGCTTACAGAAACGCGACTATTGACGCACTGCGTAAGCACAAGAGTGGCTTACTGACAAGACTCAAAAACTTGTACAGACGACTCACAGACCCACACGACTTGGAGGTTAGGACACTGAAGTCGTCAATAAAAAATGTCAATATGTTGATTAAGGAGAACTACAGGCTATCAATTAACAAGTACTGGGACCGCAAGATCCAGTCAGTTAATTCCAGTGACCCTAGTATGTTCCCTAAAATCAACAAGATATTTAGGAAAAAGAACGACAGTGACCTTCCGTGTCTGAAACTCCAAAGAACTGAAGAGAACAGAGACGTACTCATGACAGCGCAAATAGATCCAGAAGAAGCCATCTTTGACGATGACTTTTATATAATTGAAGATCCGAAGGAAAAAGTGGAGGCGGTGGGAGCTGCTTTCCAGCAAGTGTACAAGGTGAATGTTAGCATTCGCCCCAACCACGACCTGGAAAACAGAGCCCTACTTAATCACTTTTACCTTCGAAATGATATAACACAATGGCGATCTGAGAACCGCGGTTTTATGCGGTTCAATGACGATTCCTTGGCAAATGCCATAATCGCCGAGCAAACGGGACCAAGTCCCTTGTAAGTAACGAAGGTTGAGCTTCAGCTCATCTTCAACTCAATAAAAAACAAAAAGTCAGCAGGTGTCGATGGTATATCCAACGTTGTACTACAACATTTACCGATGGAGGCAATTCACATTTACACCACACTCTTCAATAATGCACTGAATAATGCATATTATCCAGTGCATTGGAAGACCGCTGTGGTTCATCCTCTCATCCGAAAAAGGGAAAGGACAACTCCAACCCGTCAAATCTTCGGTCGATAAGTCATCTTCCGAGCATCAGCAAAGTTTTCGAAAAAATAATCAATAGGGCTCTGACTAAGTGGGCTGCGGACAACAAAATAATTCCGGATAAACAGTTCGGGTTCAAGGCGGGTCATGACACAATTCATGCTGCGTCTAAACTCGTTTCTGATATCCAATGGAATAAATCAAAACAACAATGCACAGGTGCTGTTCTGGTTGATTTGGAAAAGGCCTTTGACACCGTATGGTTAGAGGGTCTTTACCTAAAACTGAGCAGGCTTGGCATAAGCAAGCCATTGCTGTATATACTTTATGATATGCTTAACGGTAGAAAGTTTGTTGTCAAAAGTTGCAACGTAACTTCTACCACAACATTCTTAATTAAAAATGGTCTTCAACAGGGAGCGGTAAATTCGCCGATTCTCTTCAGCATTTTTACCAGCGATCTGATATGTAGTCTTACAAAGGCAATTGCGTACGCCGACGATCTAATTGCGTACAGAACGGCCCGAAAGGTTGAGGTTATTAGAATTCTTTTGCAGTGTGATCTCGACAAGATTCAGTGATATTGCGACGACTGGAAACTGAAAATAAATGTCCAGAAGTCGGAGACAATTCTGTTCCGGACTCCGTTGGTTAGGGCCACGAGGGATACGTGCAAGAATTGGCGCAAGATGGTCATCGTTGATCTTCACGGGCAGCCATTAGCGAGCAAAAGTGTAGTGAAGTACCTCGGTATCTGGTTAGATCAGTATTTATATTTCGACATAGGTTAGGTTAGGTTAATGTGGCTGTGGATACAAAAACCACACACTTAGGCCAGAAGAAAGGCCCATTGTGATACCACATGAATCTAAAGAATTACTTCTCACTAGTTGAACCATTTCGAGCTTTTTATAAAGCGAAGGAGATATCTGATATCCTTTTTAGCTAGTTCACTGGGATCATCAAAAGAGTATTCTCCCAGATGAAGTTTGCGTCTTCGTGAAAGAGCAGGGCAGGTGCAGAGGAGGTGAGAGATTGTTTCTTCTTCTTCCTCGTCCATACAGGTTCTGCAGAAGTCATTTGAGGCTACACCAAGTCGTGTTGCGTGTCTGCCTATAAGACAGTGTCCCGTAAGGACACCTATTAGGGAGCTAATATCAAGTCTGCTTTGGGATAGCAAATCTTTAGAGCGCTTTAGGTCCAATGAAGGCCATATTAGTTTTGTGGCTGCGCATGTTGGTAAGTTGTGCCATCTAGAGTTTGCTATCTCGAAAGCTTTTTCTTTTAGCAGAAGTTTACATGTAGCTATTGGTATACCTATCTTCTCCCTTTCAGGTGAAATAGGTATGGCAGTTCCATTTTTAGCGAGTTCATCGGCTCTACAATTTCCTGCGATGTCGCTGTGGCCCGGCACCCAGCATAGGTGAATGTTAAATTGCTGCGCCATCTCCATAAGAGACGATCGACAATCGAGGGCCGTTAGAGATTTGGTTGAGACGCCGTCAAGAGACTTGATAGCAGCCTGACTGTCAGAGAAGATGCGTATATCAGAAGTTGATATCACGTTTTCTCTTAGCCAGGAGAGAACCTCTTTGATCGCTAAAATTTCCGCTTGGAAGACGCTACAGTGATTAGGGAGACGGAATGAGATGCTTAGATTAAGCTTTTCTGAGTACACACCACTACCAACTCCCTCATTTGTCTTGGATCCATCTGTGTAAAAATGGATGCTTTTGTCATCAAGGAGTTTATTGTCTTCCCATTCATCTCTGGATGGAATGGATACCTGGAAGTTTTTACCAAATTGAGGTTTTGGGATAGTGTAGTCTATGTACTTTGGTATAGAACCAAAGAGGTTCAGAATGATGGAGTGCCCAACATTGTTGTTGGTCCATTGAGATGAGGCGTTGAGTCTTATAGCTTATAGCTGTACTCGCTGCCATTTGTTTGCTGAAAATGTCGAGGGGTGTCAGATGGAGGAGAGTCTCCAACGCTGCTGAGGGTGTGGTTCTCAAAGCCCCGCTAATGCAGAGACATGCAGTGCGTTGGACTCTGTTGAGTTTGTCGTAGTAAGTGACTTTCTCCAGTGCAGTCCACCATACTGCAACCCCGTACATAAGTATTGGTCGGATGACCGATGTGTATAGCCAATAAGTTATGCGAGGTTGAAAACCCCATTTGTTTCCTATGGCTTTTTTGCAAAGGAAAAGAGCTGCTGTAGCTTTTTTAACTCTTTCCTGAATATTAGATTTCCAACTTAATTTTTTGTCCAATATCAGACCAAGATATTTGGCCTCATTGGTAAAAATTAGTGGTACACCTTTTATTGAGGGAGGTATAATTTCTGGGATCTTGCATTTCCGTGTAAAAAGTACGAGGTCTGTTTTTTGAGGATTAATACTAAGTCCGCAGTGATCTGCACATCTAGTGAGCATATTTAGTGCGTTTTGGAGGAGGTCTCTCAGTGTATTAGGATGTTCTCCTGTGACGGCGATAGCAACATCATCGGCATACGCAACCACTCTGTAACCTTCTCTCTCAAGGGATATTAGTAGCTCGGTAACCACTATGTTCCACAGGAGAGGGGACAGAACTCCACCTTGCGGAGTGCCTCTACTGACAGACCTTTTCGTACAAAAATCCCCCATCTTAGAGTTGATGATCCTGCTTTTTAGCATTAGATTTATCAATTCACAGAGTGAGTATTCGACGTTTAGGGTCGTCATAGCAGAAGTGATAGCGGATGTGTCAACGTTGTTGAAAGCGCCTTCAATATCGAGGAAGGCCACCATAGTATATTGTTTTTGTTCTAGGGAGTATTCGATAGTTCTTACCAAGGTGTGCAAGGCTGTTTCTACCGATTTCCCTTTGCAGTAGGCATGCTGAGACATCGATAGTCTCTTATCAATGCTGTTACGTACATGGATATCAATCAAACGTTCCAGAGTTTTGAGAATGAATGATGATAGGCTAAAAGGTCTTAGATCTTTAGGGTTGACATGCGAACATTTGCCCGCCTTGGGAATGAAAACTACCTTTACTTATCTCCATCGCTGAGGTATATGGACCAAATCTAGACAACTTTTAAAAATCATCTCAATGATGGGTAGAGTTATGTCAGTCGTAAATTGCAGCTCAGCTGGTATGATGTGATCTGGCCCTGGAGATTTGTTAGGTTTGAAACTATTCAGAGCCCAAGTCAACTTCTCTTTTGTAACAAGACCTTGAGGAAAAGTTAAGTTAATACCCGACCCAGGATGGTTTGTTGTATTAACGTATTTGGAGCTATCAGGGAAGTGGGTGTCAAGTAGCAGGTTTAGCGTTTCTTCGCAAGAGTTAGTCCAAGTACCATACAAGTTTTTTAGACAACTAGGCATGGTTGGATTTGTCGAGAGAATCTTCCTTATCCTTGATGCCTCCGAGGATTCTTCTATTGAGCTGCAGAAGGATCTCCAAGAGGATCTTTTGGCTATTCTCACTTCCTGTTTATACTTTTTGAGGGATTCCTTATAGGAGTCCCAGTCTTGTGAATGTCTAGTCTTTTTTGCACGATTAAAAAGCCTTCTACAGCCTTTCCGGAGTGTACCCAGTTCAGCAGCCCACCAATATGGTTTCTTCTTTCCCCGCACTGTAGTGAGGGGGCAGGCAGTTTCCATGGCTTTATTAAGGGCTGCTGTAAGCTCATCGACTTTTTGATCGAGTTCAAAAGCGCACAAGGGCGGATCATAAAGTTCTGGTTTAATCAGATTCTTCAGAGTAGCCCTATATTTTGGCCAATCTGTTTTCCTATAGTTTCGGAATTGGATCGGTTTTGGGAACTCTTCATTAAGTGTGAATTGGATGTATATATGATCGGAGAACGAGTGCTCCTTTGATACTCTCCAATTCAATATTTTATTTGAGAGATGTAAAGAGACAAGAGTCATATCTAAAACTTCTTGTCGATTTTTAGTAACGAAGGTTGGTTCACTACCTACATTACATACTACCAGATTAGTTGTTAAAATATAATCAAAAAGAGACTCACCTCTGTCATTTATATCAGTACTACCCCACGTAGTATGGTGCGCATTGGCGTCACAATCGATAATTATGTTGGTTTTAAGTCTTGTTGATTCAGCGACCGTCTTCTCCAGAATGGTACCAGGTAGTGGGCCCTGGTGGTCGTGGCCCAAATACGCTGATACCAGCCAGTAGGTATGGTTGTCTATTACCATACTGGCTGTGGTGACGTCTTTATCACTGAAATTAGGGAGTAAAAATACATTTAGGTTACGTTTCACTAGTATGCAGGACCTTGGGTTACCTTTTCCTGTTACATAGAGCACGTAGTAACCAGGAGTTCTCAATCCTCGAACCAGGGATTTCACAATCCAGGGTTCTTGGATGAGAACCACATCTTCTCCAGTTTTTGGCAGGCGGAAAAGTAGGGAGGCCGAAGCCGTTTTAGAGTGTTGGAGGTTAATCTGTAGTCTTTGCAGCATTTTGGCTACAAGTTGGCAGATCAACCTCCACCACAGTTAGATCCAGCTCATCCAGATCAGACGAAGAAGAACCTAATAGTTCATCTTCCTCCTCACTGGGGAGAGCTTTGTCATTTGAGTCTTCGGTCTCCATTAGGGATAAACCTCCGACGTTTTTAGAAGAAGACTGTGCTGCGACAGAAGAGGGCCCTGCCACATTCTCATCCACATCCAAGGATGGGAAGGTGATGATTTCACTGGGACTCTCTACGTCTTGCGGCACAGCTTCTGAAGAGGGTTCAGAGGAAGACCGTGCTGCGACAGAAGAGGGCCCAGGTACAACTTCATCCACATCCAAGGAAGGGAAGGTGATTGTAGCACTGGAACCCCCAACGTCCTGCGACACGGCTTCCGAAAAGGGTCGTGGAGGCTCGCATTATAGATACGCAATGTAATTGTCCCAAAACCGTATCTTATCACTCCCTTATCTCGCGCCAGAGAAGCCACAGAGTCCTTATTGATAACGATAATCGCATTTCGATAAAGACCCTTTGGCTCCTCCAGTTTCACGATCTTCCAGTCGTGACAAGGGAGGTCCGGGTTGCTAATCTTTATGATTTCGCGTATGTCATCCGGACATGAGGGTTCTTTAGGGATCCACGTGCGAGCTCTCGGCCTGCATGGAATGTCCTCCTTTGCAACGACCTCGAGTTTTGCACCTGGCCAAACTTCGCCAGCATGCCGACAGCAAGCGTATAAAGATCGCGTGACCTCTGATCTTTACAAGCGATGAGCTTGACATGACCTTGATGCCAACCCTCATTGCATTGTTACAGGCGGTGGACCCGGATGATCCCGCATGACTTTTAGAAAGCCAGCCGAGAGCTCCAGATTCACCCTCTGCCAACGTTCAGATGTAATCGTGCCATCAATATTGCTCCTATCAATGACCGCGATAATGATTTTATTAGATTCCTTGAGTACATCACTAAAAGGTTTAGTGAGAGGAACTCTAGGAATGATAGGAGTGCTGGTGTTCTGCACTTTAGGCTTTTTAGGGACGGGAGTGGACTCCTCCAAGGACCTTTGTCGCTTTGACGTGGAGTCGTGGCGACTAGTATTGTCTAGAATGGATCTAGCCCACTCCAGCCTTTTGTTAAGGATGGGATTACTTCCATCCCCCAGTGTTGAACCAGAGGATTTTATAATCCTCATCGCATTCCGCCGTTGTTTATAAGAGCTCCTAGGAGCATACTGGAGAGGTTTACTCTCTTTAGTAGTGGAAAGATCATTATTCACGAACTTTCCACTACCGACATGAGGAAGCGTTTTCGCCAATTGTACATCCTGCACCGCACTAGAAGAAGGGCAGTGACTTGGCACAGGCCTTTTCCGGTGCTCGGCACAGGAGTAACGACAGCCAACGTTGCCGTTGAACTGCCGCCCGGTGTGGATACATCCTGCACCGCACTAGAAGAAGGGCAGTGACTTGGCACAGACCCTTTTCCGGTGCTCGGCACAGGAGTAACAACAGCCGACGTTGCCGCCGAGCTGCCGCCCGGTGTAGCTGGAATACCGGTACCGGTTTGACGTTTTTTCTTCCAGTACTGTTTCTGTTTTTGTTTTTGGTTTTGTTTTAAATTATTCATTTGGATTCCCACGAGTAGCGAAGTAAAGGGGGGGTCCATCTGTGCAGAGATTCGCTTACACAGATAAGGCTAGCTAATCCGGAGGTCGCCTGGTATCCGGATACTCCGTTAACGACTGAGCTATTTTTAGAAATTGGGCCCTCAGCCTGGCTGATCATCGGCACGGGTCGTATAACACCTTAGATCCAGCCCAATTGGGAAGTTGAAGGAAGGATATGTTTTGGAGCAGGAGAGACGAACAGCAATTAAGCCATAAGCGTCCCAGAAGGGAGCTAGGTTGACATATAGTGATATACCATACAGTCGGGAGATAAGGAGACATCAGCCAGCATAGTAACACAAAGCCGACGGAGGAGCGGGTAGGGATTGGGAGGGGTAGGGGTGAGCGACCTTTGGTTTCAGGACTCTTCTGGAGAAATAATTCCCGAGAATCATTGACCTTACTCAGCTTCTACAACTCGACAAGTTCGACGCTCAGGTAGAAGTATTTCGACATACATACATATAAATGCTGCTCTGACCAGGGCCAGAGGAGCCTTCGCTCTGAAGAAACGGCTGTTTTTTAGCAGTCGGCTTGACCCCAGAGTGAAGGTAATTTGCTACATGGCCCTCATACGGCCGATTATCGTTTATGGTTGTCCTATGTGGTCCAGCGTTGCCCCTTCCCAGATGGAGAAGTTTCGGGTGTTCGAGCGGCAGTGTTTACGACGCTGTACCGGCTTATATCGAACAGCCGAATCTTCTTACGTGCACTACTATTCCAACGAGGTCCTATACAATGGGGCTCGAATCAACAGAATTGACAATTTCGTGATAAAACTCGTTCGAGGTCACATTGCAAGAGCTATGTCTTCGACCAACAATTTAATTTTCGGGGCGTTCTATCCGAACGACGAGTATTTTGAGAGTGCACGCTTGAGCGGCTTCATTCCACCAGAGGCATTCCTCTTTTTAGACAGATCGGTCTGATACAGGATAGATTGGCAGTTCCGTTAATCTACCACGTCAGACGACGAACCGTGGATAGGTGACTCCTGTACAATCGGGACGTCATGGCACAAGGCGGAGCAGAGCTCCTTCGGTTCAGTAGGGCTGTGTCCCAACGGGACCGAACTGATAGGATGAAGCAGGAGAACCAGTTTTGGTGGCTTCAATCGGCACTTGATAGTGGGTAGTCGGGATGGGGTTTAAAGCCTTGGCCGGCTTACATACTTGTTTTATAGTTTTAGGGTTTAGTTTTAAGTAGAATAGACATGGTGGCACAAAAAAATACAAAATACAAAAAAATAAAAAAAATTAAAAAAAAAAAATAAATAAATTAAAAAAAAAAAAATATGGAATAAGAAAAAAAAATGACCAAAATATGAAAAACAAAAAAATGTTAGATAGTTAGATCTGCTGCTGTGGTTGTTCTAGTTTTAAGTAGTTTATATGTAGAATAGGTAGTTTAAGTTAGTTTTAAGTTTTATTTAAGGACCTAATTTAAAGTAGTTTTTAAGTAAAAATAAAAAAGGATATTGATATTAGTTTTTTTAAATTTTCTAATGAATATAAAAATAAATAAAATTGAATTGAAGTTAAAATAGATCTTAGGGCCGAAAGGCATTAGTAGTAAGTGTTATAGTTTAACTTAGAGTGTCCGTAGGGGACCAGTAAGTTAGTTGTAAGTTATGGTTAATTAGGCTAGTTTTATGAATTTTTGTCTAGCTTTAAGATAGGTTTAAGATTGAATTAATAAAAAATGAATTTACAAAAAAAAAAGTGCGTTGGACTGTCATGCAAGGGGTCTTGGGTTCAATCCATGCCTGTGCCACCTAACTTTTTTCACGGGTACTGCCTCTTGCGAGGAATTGACAAATCCTCCAAGAGTAATTCTTGTCATGAAAAGTGCTTTCTCAAATTAGCCGTTCGGATTCGGCATTTAAACTGTAGGTCCCTTCCATCTCTGACAATATTACTCGCACACAGGAATGGTTGAGAGCTGTAAGTCGCTAGGCCCTGGTTCTCTACGGACTGTTGCGCCAACTTATTTATTAATTTATTTATTTATTTTTTATAACGTACTTGATGAAAAAATCATCTCGCAATCACCTTGAAGCATAAATTATAAAATTTAAAAAAAAAAACATTGTGAACATAAAAAACTTAAAAAAAGTGATAATTTTGAAGTTTGTGCCAAGCCATATAAATTATTGAAAAGGAAAAGAACAGACACATTGCAATTTAAATTTTAAATAACTTAGATTTGTGAGGTCTAAGAATATCTTCAGGTATCTACATTATCTAGGTCGTTTCAAAAGTAAATTTTCACTGTAGCAGCTTTATACAGCTAATTGCAATTACCGCATAGGTTCTAAAACTAATAAATCCATGTTAAGTTAAACCCAAATATCTCACATGATTGTATGATGTATTGGTACTCGTAGTTCACTTGGACATTTGCTTACTTTTTTTTCTTCAAGTAAATTTTTAACAAATTTTGGTTAACATGGGCATCGCATCACATATGTACGTACATGACATGAACAGTATAAGTCTAGTTTTTTCTTTTTATGAATCTAGGTCTTGTTTATAAATTACACTTACTTCACCGTACACCTTCCTGGATTTAAGCTAGAAGTAAAGATTCATTGAATTTCATTGTAAGCATGAAAAAATACCTTAAGTAATCTAATATTAACATTAACATTAACATTAACATTAACATTAACATTAACATTAACATTAACATTAACATTAACATTAACATTAACATTAACATTAACATTAACATTAACATTAACATTAACATTAACATTAACATTAACATTAACATTAACATTAACATTAACATTAACATTAACATTAACATTAACATTAACATTAACATTAACATTAACATTAACATTAACATTAACATTAACATTAACATTAACATTAACATTAACATTAACATTAACATTAACATTAACATTAACATTAACATTAACATTAACATTAACATTAACATTAACATTAACATTAACATTAACATTAACATTAACATTAACATTAACATTAACATTAACATTAACATTAACATTAACATTAACATTAACATTAACATTAACATTAACATTAACATTAACATTAACATTAACATTAACATTAACATTAACATTAACATTAACATTAACATTAACATTAACATTAACATTAACATTAACATTAACATTAACATTAACATTAACATTAACATTAACATTAACATTAACATTAACATTAACATTAACATTAACATTAACATTAACATTAACATTAACATTAACATTAACATTAACATTAACATTAACATTAACATTAACATTAACATTAACATTAACATTAACATTAACATTAACATTAACATTAACATTAACATTAACATTAACATTAACATTAACATTAACATTAACATTAACATTAACATTAACATTAACATTAACATTAACATTAACATTAACATTAACATTAACATTAACATTAACATTAACATTAACATTAACATTAACATTAACATTAACATTAACATTAACATTAACATTAACATTAACATTAACATTAACATTAACATTAACATTAACATTAACATTAACATTAACATTAACATTAACATTAACATTAACATTAACATTAACATTAACATTAACATTAACATTAACATTAACATTAACATTAACATTAACATTAACATTAACATTAACATTAACATTAACATTAACATTAACATTAACATTAACATTAACATTAACATTAACATTAACATTAACATTAACATTAACATTAACATTAACATTAACATTAACATTAACATTAACATTAACATTAACATTAACATTAACATTAACATTAACATTAACATTAACATTAACATTAACATTAACATTAACATTAACATTAACATTAACATTAACATTAACATTAACATTAACATTAACATTAACATTAACATTAACATTAACATTAACATTAACATTAACATTAACATTAACATTAACATTAACATTAACATTAACATTAACATTAACATTAACATTAACATTAACATTAACATTAACATTAACATTAACATTAACATTAACATTAACATTAACATTAACATTAACATTAACATTAACATTAACATTAACATTAACATTAACATTAACATTAACATTAACATTAACATTAACATTAACATTAACATTAACATTAACATTAACATTAACATTAACATTAACATTAACATTAACATTAACATTAACATTAACATTAACATTAACATTAACATTAACATTAACATTAACATTAACATTAACATTAACATTAACATTAACATTAACATTAACATTAACATTAACATTAACATTAACATTAACATTAACATTAACATTAACATTAACATTAACATTAACATTAACATTAACATTAACATTAACATTAACATTAACATTAACATTAACATTAACATTAACATTAACATTAACATTAACATTAACATTAACATTAACATTAACATTAACATTAACATTAACATTAACATTAACATTAACATTAACATTAACATTAACATTAACATTAACATTAACATTAACATTAACATTAACATTAACATTAACATTAACATTAACATTAACATTAACATTAACATTAACATTAACATTAACATTAACATTAACATTAACATTAACATTAACATTAACATTAACATTAACATTAACATTAACATTAACATTAACATTAACATTAACATTAACATTAACATTAACATTAACATTAACATTAACATTAACATTAACATTAACATTAACATTAACATTAACATTAACATTAACATTAACATTAACATTAACATTAACATTAACATTAACATTAACATTAACATTAACATTAACATTAACATTAACATTAACATTAACATTAACATTAACATTAACATTAACATTAACATTAACATTAACATTAACATTAACATTAACATTAACATTAACATTAACATTAACATTAACATTAACATTAACATTAACATTAACATTAACATTAACATTAACATTAACATTAACATTAACATTAACATTAACATTAACATTAACATTAACATTAACATTAACATTAACATTAACATTAACATTAACATTAACATTAACATTAACATTAACATTAACATTAACATTAACATTAACATTAACATTAACATTAACATTAACATTAACATTAACATTAACATTAACATTAACATTAACATTAACATTAACATTAACATTAACATTAACATTAACATTAACATTAACATTAACATTAACATTAACATTAACATTAACATTAACATTAACATTAACATTAACATTAACATTAACATTAACATTAACATTAACATTAACATTAACATTAACATTAACATTAACATTAACATTAACATTAACATTAACATTAACATTAACATTAACATTAACATTAACATTAACATTAACATTAACATTAACATTAACATTAACATTAACATTAACATTAACATTAACATTAACATTAACATTAACATTAACATTAACATTAACATTAACATTAACATTAACATTAACATTAACATTAACATTAACATTAACATTAACATTAACATTAACATTAACATTAACATTAACATTAACATTAACATTAACATTAACATTAACATTAACATTAACATTAACATTAACATTAACATTAACATTAACATTAACATTAACATTAACATTAACATTAACATTAACATTAACATTAACATTAACATTAACATTAACATTAACATTAACATTAACATTAACATTAACATTAACATTAACATTAACATTAACATTAACATTAACATTAACATTAACATTAACATTAACATTAACATTAACATTAACATTAACATTAACATTAACATTAACATTAACATTAACATTAACATTAACATTAACATTAACATTAACATTAACATTAACATTAACATTAACATTAACATTAACATTAACATTAACATTAACATTAACATTAACATTAACATTAACATTAACATTAACATTAACATTAACATTAACATTAACATTAACATTAACATTAACATTAACATTAACATTAACATTAACATTAACATTAACATTAACATTAACATTAACATTAACATTAACATTAACATTAACATTAACATTAACATTAACATTAACATTAACATTAACATTAACATTAACATTAACATTAACATTAACATTAACATTAACATTAACATTAACATTAACATTAACATTAACATTAACATTAACATTAACATTAACATTAACATTAACATTAACATTAACATTAACATTAACATTAACATTAACATTAACATTAACATTAACATTAACATTAACATTAACATTAACATTAACATTAACATTAACATTAACATTAACATTAACATTAACATTAACATTAACATTAACATTAACATTAACATTAACATTAACATTAACATTAACATTAACATTAACATTAACATTAACATTAACATTAACATTAACATTAACATTAACATTAACATTAACATTAACATTAACATTAACATTAACATTAACATTAACATTAACATTAACATTAACATTAACATTAACATTAACATTAACATTAACATTAACATTAACATTAACATTAACATTAACATTAACATTAACATTAACATTAACATTAACATTAACATTAACATTAACATTAACATTAACATTAACATTAACATTAACATTAACATTAACATTAACATTAACATTAACATTAACATTAACATTAACATTAACATTAACATTAACATTAACATTAACATTAACATTAACATTAACATTAACATTAACATTAACATTAACATTAACATTAACATTAACATTAACATTAACATTAACATTAACATTAACATTAACATTAACATTAACATTAACATTAACATTAACATTAACATTAACATTAACATTAACATTAACATTAACATTAACATTAACATTAACATTAACATTAACATTAACATTAACATTAACATTAACATTAACATTAACATTAACATTAACATTAACATTAACATTAACATTAACATTAACATTAACATTAACATTAACATTAACATTAACATTAACATTAACATTAACATTAACATTAACATTAACATTAACATTAACATTAACATTAACATTAACATTAACATTAACATTAACATTAACATTAACATTAACATTAACATTAACATTAACATTAACATTAACATTAACATTAACATTAACATTAACATTAACATTAACATTAACATTAACATTAACATTAACATTAACATTAACATTAACATTAACATTAACATTAACATTAACATTAACATTAACATTAACATTAACATTAACATTAACATTAACATTAACATTAACATTAACATTAACATTAACATTAACATTAACATTAACATTAACATTAACATTAACATTAACATTAACATTAACATTAACATTAACATTAACATTAACATTAACATTAACATTAACATTAACATTAACATTAACATTAACATTAACATTAACATTAACATTAACATTAACATTAACATTAACATTAACATTAACATTAACATTAACATTAACATTAACATTAACATTAACATTAACATTAACATTAACATTAACATTAACATTAACATTAACATTAACATTAACATTAACATTAACATTAACATTAACATTAACATTAACATTAACATTAACATTAACATTAACATTAACATTAACATTAACATTAACATTAACATTAACATTAACATTAACATTAACATTAACATTAACATTAACATTAACATTAACATTAACATTAACATTAACATTAACATTAACATTAACATTAACATTAACATTAACATTAACATTAACATTAACATTAACATTAACATTAACATTAACATTAACATTAACATTAACATTAACATTAACATTAACATTAACATTAACATTAACATTAACATTAACATTAACATTAACATTAACATTAACATTAACATTAACATTAACATTAACATTAACATTAACATTAACATTAACATTAACATTAACATTAACATTAACATTAACATTAACATTAACATTAACATTAACATTAACATTAACATTAACATTAACATTAACATTAACATTAACATTAACATTAACATTAACATTAACATTAACATTAACATTAACATTAACATTAACATTAACATTAACATTAACATTAACATTAACATTAACATTAACATTAACATTAACATTAACATTAACATTAACATTAACATTAACATTAACATTAACTAAAAGAACTAAGATTTACCTAAAAACACATAACCTCTAACAAATGTCTATACTCAAAAACTTCTATGACTTCTGTTCACATAAAATACAATAAATATCTAAAAAACTAAAAATTCTCTCTCTAGCTCACACTATATTTTTGACATGATATTTTAATTATTATTCTTAAATTTAAACACTATGACATATAGCATGCAAAAGAACATCATAAAACTTTATAGGTCATGACAAGATTTTGATATATGATGACTACACCATCCACTGCCGCTGTCACCTCTTAAGACGTACCTACCGGCAACACCATCATGCAACTCATATCGCCTGATTCTTGCTTGTTTATTATGCAACAATTCATGATTATAGCTATGTATGTCCTTAATATATAGCATTGCAAGTCCATTAAAAATATTTCACCTGAGACTGGTTATTTATTTCCATGCTCGCGCAAACTTTGTAATCCTTAAAATCAACACTCAAATTGTTAAGAACTTATGACAATGGCATAAATGCATTAGTGTCTGGTATAGTCCTGGATGACTTTTTATATATCTTTGTATATTGGCGGAGAAGAGCTATATTCAGCGAGAAAAAGTTGGAAGACTTGACACCTGGTGGGCGTGTGGACACGCCAATGGATGGGTACAGAGAAAAAATAAACCACCCAAAATCCAACTCACCCTAGGTATAGCTTCTTAGTCGCCACCGTTGACTTATGTATAAATTGAGGGCGTAATTTAAGTTTTTAACATGCCAAAAGACAAACTTACTAGGACCTCCAGGTAGTTAAACATAAACGACATGTCACGCCTGAAATTCTTAAGTCGTATACCCCTTGCCACCGACCGACAATAACGATGGCGATATTCGTGCCATACAGTGGGACTAACAGTAATGCGCCGCTATCAGTAAAATACAAAATTAAAAATACTGTAAGAGAATCTATTTATCTATATAAAAAAATCATTTAAACCTTTTCTGTTCTCAAGTTCAAAATTTGGTGTCAACTTAATGAATAAAATGTTCCACTGTGAGCCGCAAAACAACGCAAGACTGTTCACCAATCGCCAACTATGTTTGAAACAAAACAGCGCGAACATGCAATCACTCTGCACGCGATAATCTACAACCGTTTTTGTCTGTTTTCAGGCTCGTTTGATTTTGCTTCATATATTGGAATTGCCCTGCTGTTCCATAAGCCTGGTTCCAGCAGCGGATCACTTTTAATAAATACTTGGGCAAAACAAAGTTTACAACTTTTGCGGGCTCATAAACCAACACACTATCCTGAACTTTTCCACCACCACGCTGAGCGCCGCTGCTGCTGCACTGGCTGCACTCGCTATAATCCGAATTCTCTTCACTACACAACACCACACCAGTACGGTCTTTGCTTTCTGCTATGAAATGGGTAATAAGCTTCGTGTTCAGATGGCAATCCAGTTAGTTGTCAGATCAATAAAGTTTTCAATGGTGAATTTTTCTTATTGAAAGACAATTGAGGTAAACGAAAATCGTGCATTAAAAAAGGTCCACATCATGTAAATAATGAGGTTTTGGATGTAGGACAGAGTTGTCTTTTTTTTTTTTCTTTTTGCTGAAAATTGATTCCAAATAACATTTTCGCTTCATTCGCGTTTGATCTTTGATTCAATTATAAAAAATCATAAATATGCATTTTAGCAATAGAATATCGCATTTACAATTGGTTAAACTTACGTTAGATTTGAGGGTTTTGAGTTTGAATAATGCCAGTAGTGGGATAGTTAGTGCACTAGAAAGTGACGCAAGGGTTAGTGTTTTTTAAATAAGTTAGTGTTTCTGAAATTCCCCGTCTTAAAATTGTTTTTTTTTAAGTTCCCACAGGAAGTTATTGCAATCGGTCCGATTTGTCGAATTGAAAATGTTGAAATTTCTCGATGTTTCGAGATTACTAGAACCTAAATAAATGATTTTTGGAGAGATGTCTGTGAGTGCTTGTGTACGTTCGGGATACCATTTTTGTTGGCTGTATCTCAAAAGCAAATAGACTGTCATGGGTTTAAACCCTGCCTGTGCTATCTAAAGTTTTTTTTTCATGGGTACTTCCTTCCATCTCTGACAACATTACTCGCAAACAGGAATGGTTGAGATATGTTAGTCACTAGGCAATAGTTCTCAACGGAATGTTGCGCCACCTAATTTATTTATTTATATATTTTGAAATAAAAATCTGTTGCAAGCATTGAATTTTTTTTGTAGTACCTGTGGTGTGATGGTTAGTGCGTTGCGTAGGACTGTCATGCCAGAGGTCTTGGGTTCGAACCCTGCCTGTGCCATCTTAAGTTTTTTCAATTGAAAAATCCTCCAAGAATAATTCTTGTCATACAAAGTGCTTTCTCAAATTAGCCGTTTGGATTCGGCTTTAAAACTGTAGGTTCCCTCCACCCCCGACAACATTACTTGCACATAAGAATGGTAAAGAGTTATAAGTCCTAGTTCTCTGTTGCAAGCATTGAATTTTATTTATTAGATGCATTTTGTTTGCAATACATATTTGTATATCAAATGCTGCAGCTTTTATTTGGAATACTCAAAGACCTATGCATTGCACTTTGCATAAATATTGATCTTATTGCATTTAATCAATCGTAAAGCAAACTTCAGACATTCCATTTCTCTATGAAATATCTGATTGTAAGTGGGTGCAACGGCATCACTTTATATTTAAATAATATTATTATTATTATTATTTCTCAATCATGACGATGACCATCAGAGCTCATGCAGCGACTGTGTTGTGCATTTTTGTTGGTCATTGGTTCATTTGACAGATGCAGTCGCATTGATACTTCGCTTGTTGAGCAGCTAACTTATTTTGCAATCAGTCTTCTATATATCCCCCAACTTCCCCCAATAACTCCAGATAACTTCTACTCTGTGCGGCCATTATAAAGAAATGGCCAGGCAATGTTGTTTTTATACCGGTCAGGTTGTAAATTTGTCGTTCGTCGCGTAGCTTCGCGTCGTCGCGTCGGTTGGGATAGGATGGGATGGATGTACACGAGCATGGTGTATAGAGTGGTGTGGCAAGGACAACTTCTCGCAAAAAGCGAATTAATCACATCAGGCAAAAATGTCATCAACATTAACTTTTGATACCATCAACAGAGCCATAAAGAAGTTGCTTTTTTTTTGTTTGCTGGGTATTCCTGCTGGTCCTCCTCCTCGACCTCGTCCTCATATTCGTCCACCTTTTTGGCTTTGTTGTGTGATAATGTCTTGTGTATACTGCTCTGGGTCTTCATTGGTCGCGTCCGTCCGCCAGTTTGTTCGCTTGGTCGTCTTCGTCCCTACTAGTTCAGAGTCCACCGTACAGTCCAGCGCTTGCATAGAGTGCTTCTCTATAAGCCATTATATATATCAAGCGGAAAAAAGAGCAACGAATCCAAGAGTGGAAATGATGGTTTTATATACGACACGTATATATTTTTTTTAAACTTCTTTACAATAATGTTGGAATGCATTAGCTTTTGGAAGATTGCACAGCTGATTGTATATAGCTTTGCAGGAGCGGATCCCAGCAGTGAGCGTGATGCAAGCAAAACAAAAAATTATTATTATCGAGAAAGAAACAATTCATGGAATGAGTTGGATATGGCGGTAAATATTCTTGTGTTGAATGCCTTTTTTGTCAAGACCAAGTAATAAACTCGGTCGGATCAGATTCAGATGGTGTGAAAAGCGACGTACATATGTGTACTTAAATGGAATAAAGATGCGACATTGCAAAGAGGTCCTTTTTTTTGTACAAAAATAGTGTCGAATCTGGAATTTGTGCAAAAAGCTGAATAAGTTATGGTCAAGGGCTATTTTGAAGTCAAGCTTAGATAGATGGGGGTGGATGTATTTTTCACCTATTCAACTGCATAACAATCAAAGCTTGTTGGTCCATTTAATAGAAACTTTTAAAAAGATGAAAGCAAAACAAAATATGTAAATTACGTTAGACAGTTTGTCGGAAATCTTAAAAACCATCATAATGTTAAGTGCCTCATGATTCCAGTTGTTAATCAGCCTTCGACTATTTATAGTCAAAACATCCAAAGGAAATGGATAACAGAAAATATGCACTGCAAAAACAAAAATATAAGTACCATACAATTCACGGAACGGAAAGTGAGTCGAAACAAATGTGAAAATATCGATCATCATAAATAATGGAAGTGTACAATCGAAGTACTAGTCACTGTATGGTGCACGGCCCGAAGTTCTGATGTTCCTGCGGGGTAGGGGATATACGGTGTCATTGGGGCTATTCCTGCATCAGATATCTGTAAATTATTGTGTCCGATTGTTGTTGTACCTGGTATAATACCTATACAAAGTGTAGGTGTCAATGCATATACTCGCATACACGGATAGTTTGTAAGGTTTAAAATACTTACATGAACCTTCCATAGCCATTTAAACATTATGTAGGTAAAAGATGTTCGGACAAGAGTTGAGCTCAGGGAACAGCGAATTTTGTCTCTTGGCTTTTTTTTTTTAAGTTAAAAGGCAGATAAATAGTTTTGGAGAGTCGGGGCTAAACTTAATTTCATGTGTATATTGAAGCCATTATACAAAATAGTTTTGACTCGGTGTTACTCGTGAAGACAATTTTGAAAAATTTATTAATCTTTATCTTAATCTTTTTCTTGTTGCAGCAATTTTAATACGGTTAGTGTATTTTAAATTTAATTCCAAATAAGTTAACAAAATTTGTTGAATATGTAGGAAATGTATTACGGTACTTTTATTGCGAATATTTTTTTCGGAACCATGCTGTGAAATAGTTGTAAATGAAAAAAAATACAATTCCTTGCCATTTTTAACTTTAAATATTAATATTTAGTACATATTCGCACACGGCATGTTAAGATTCTCCATATAAAATACCCGTTAGGTTAGGTTAGGTTAAAGTGGCTGTCCGTGATGGAGTAGGACAAACTAAGGCCAGTTTAATGGCCCATTGTGATACCACATGAATCTTGAGGCTTTCTTCTAAGTTCAATAAAACCAGTTTGAGTACCTTACGAAACGTGAAAGATTGATTATGTTATATGATTGAGATCTCTTAGATCGTTATAGAAGAATTCTCCGAGGTAATTCTTGCGTTTTTGATCTAGAGAAAGGCATGTACAGAGGAGGTGAAGAACTGTTTCCTCCTTTTCCTCATCCATCTGCAAAAGTCGTTCGAGAATACGCCTAGCCGGTTATGATTATCGAGCTTATATGTGATCCGCTTAGAGATAGCAATCACCTTAATCGCTTTAAATATAGTGTAGCCCAGATGTTTTTCTTGACCTGACACGTGGTGATGTTATTCCACCTGATGTTTGCCTTCCACATAGCGTCTGACATTAGCAATAGTTTACATTTAGCGATTGGTATGTCAGCATTAGCCAAACGTGGTAGATTGAGTTGTACTGTACAGTTACTGGCGAGTTGATCTGCCTTACAGTTTCCTGGAATGTCTCTATGGTCCGGCCAGCACCTAGCAAAGGTGAATATTAAACTGTTGTGCCTTCTCCATTACAGATGATTGACAGATATGGACTGTTATAGAGTTTGTAGAGACAGAGTCCAGAGATTTGATAGCGGCCTGACTATCTGAGATACGGATATCAGATATTGATATCTCATTTTCTTTAAGCCAGGAAAAGACTTCTTTTATCGCCAAAAGTTCAGCCTGGAATACGCTACAATGATTGGGAAAGCGGAATGAGAGACTTAATTTCAGTCGTTCAGAGTACAGACCACCACCACCCCCTTTATTTGCTTTTGATCCACCTGTATAAAAGTGGACTGACTCGTCTTACAGGAATGCCCTATCCTCCCAAAAAGATCTCGAAGGTATAGAAATCTGGAAGTTTCTGTCGAATTGCAGTTGGAGGATGGTGTAGACTGTGTGCTTTCGAATTGATTCTAAGTAGTTAAGAATTACGGAGTGGCCAATGTTGTTGTTAACCCACTGGGATGAAGCTTTGAGACGAATAACTTTCCTTGCAGCTATTTGTTTGCTTAGTATATCAAGAGATGTTAGATAGAGTAGGGTATCAAGTGCCGCAGATGGGGTCGTGTGAAGCGATCCGCTTATACATATGAAAGCTGATATACCCGTACATTTTGATATTTTTTTCTATACATTTCTAAAATTTCTTTTATAGTATAGTTGAAAAATTACGTTTTTGAAATGTGTAAGATTTGACTAACAATTAGTAGCTATTGATTTTTGACTCAGGTAACTTGAGAAAAGAAAACCTTGACTTCAAATTTATTCCATTTTATATAAAACAATATTTATTATTGTATTAATCCAAAAAATAAAAATCCTCTAAAAACATTACTAACAGAATATCTTGAAGGGAAACGGCCACCAAAGGAAAGTTCTCAATGTGGGACTCAGTTTTCATTTTAGTCTTGGACTTTTTGCACTTTTAAGAGTTCAATAAAGTCTAAAATGTTGTTGTTTTTTCATGGCAACGTAAGTCAAAGTGTATCAAAGTGAGCCAGTTATCAACTTAATAAACTCGTGTAGCATTTTAGTAAACGCAGGGAACTAGAGGTTATATATTTTAGTATAGTATAATTAGTAATTTAGTATTTAGTATAATTTAGTAATTTAGTTCTATTATAATAAATGGCAGTCACATTTTTGTTTTGCCTGTTATTATAACCATACATCGACCAACGTAACATCTCTCATAGTTTTTCTTATTATCATGTATCTTGGGTCCATTTAATTGGATATTCTTTCTATCTTTAGTTGCCCAATAGGAGTATAAAATGTAAAAGCTTTTCTAGCGAATAATTTTCTCATCAAAAACTCAAATATAAGTGTCATCATTAAGACTCCTGTTTTGCAGTTTACACAATGAGCTTTACAATTTATTTTCGCTTTGTTCCTTTCATTAACTTGACGCGTTAGTTGGATGAGATAGCTGTAGTTCATGAGTAACGATGATTAGGTAACTGAACCAGCAATATTCTATGCCCGAAGGTAAAGTTTAAACTTCGAAAAGTAGTTAAATGTTGGGTCATTTGGCAATCTCCAAGTATTAATCGGTTCCACTATAGAGAAATTATCCTTGTTCTTTTCATCATACAAAGTTTAGCCGGAACCCTATAAAGGGATAGCCAAAAACAGGTAAACTATAGTTGTATATCCTCCCAAGAACCAAGGACAGGCAAACACTGCAATGATGAATACACCGATAATATGGGTTAGAGTGAGTTTCTAAAAAACTCTCAATGGCGCAATTAAACTCTTAAGCCCATTTTGCCAGTTGATATTTCTAATGATGCTGTTGTCTTTCAGCATGGCAACATAATACCTACCTAACCTATTCCTTTGCCTTTAAGTTGCGTAACTTTCGGTATATAGATAAAACTTGATTTTGCTTAATTCTAATGAAAAGTTTTCCACACAAACCATCTCCGGGGGCAGCAGTCAAGCTGATGGCATGGAATGCATCGGGGTATATGTACCTGTGGTGGAAAAATGGTGAGTTAATGACATTTATTGGCCGGGACGGGTCTTGTGAAACACAAAATAAAGTCGGCTATCACCTGAAAGTTTTTTGCGAAAGGCATAAGTTTTTGAGTGGGTAATAGTTGGCACCAAAGTACTTATGTTCAAGCATCCGACATGCAAATTCCGAATCAGCTACAAAAGCTTCACTAATGAGTAGAGTACCTTCCCTACATTTACGCTTTAACTGTACATATCCTGCTCTACTCAAGCAGCTAGAGGGCTAGAAAGCTGCTCTGCGTCGTCGGTCGTCCCTTCGTCTGTACTGTTCTCTTTCATTTACCAATTAATATTCAAAACAAATGAATAAAAGATTGTGCAATGGAATTTGAATTTCAAACCATTCAGAAGTGATTCTGCTGTAAAAGTTGATGTTTTGCTGCACTAATTACTCGGGAACAGTTGTTGTTGTTGTTTTGTTGTTGCGTAGTATACAAAAAATCGACAGAAAATTTAAGTTGTTCGCAGAATTATATTAAAAGTGATGTTTTAATTTAAGTTGTTTGAGTTTTATGAAAAGATGCCTGGGGGACAGTATCAATGGAACACCGTACATAGGAGAATCGTTTGATGAAATATAATTGGAGACGAACTTTTTTCATGCTCTTATGCGGCTTTCAACAAGTGACGACAGCCAGGGCAGCGGCGGCGGGCGCTGGTGAGTATTCTTTTTATTCCAATTAAGAACGATAAATGAAGATTTTAACTTTTTGTGTTAGTATAGTTGTACAAAAATTGGGAAAGTGATTGTAGTAAAAATGGTAATTTAAATTTATTTTGATTTTTATTTCCATTTTGATTCAAGATCGAACTATCATTATCACTACCAACTATCGGTTCAATGATTTCAAGAAGGCGTTTCTTTGGCTTGCAAAGAAGAAAGTTGGAGAGAGCATCAGAAGTCAATATGGGAAAATCGAAGATTATGATAAGAAGTTAAGATATAACCTCTCAGTGATCCTCTTTGACATTGCAGAGCAACCAGTAGAAAAGCAGAGAGCTTCCAAAATCTTCTACTGAAGGCCACGGAGAGCAAAACGAACGTTTTTTGAACGTTTTCAATTTGGCGGGAATGATTGTCGTAAAAAGTTGACCATACTTGGCAAGCATATTCAAGGGTAGGTCTTACGAAAATAATATAAAGAGATTTAGTTACATAAGGATTATCAAAGTCCTTGGATCAACGTTTAATAAAAGCCAAGGGATCGATTGGTTTTGTTAATGTATGATCAACGTGGAAGTTGATAATAAGTTCTCTATTATAGATAACGACGAGGTTACACATGATATCAACAATTTCGATAGGTTCGTTAAGAAAGACATAATTTATTGGGGTTGTTGATGATCGTTTTCGGGAAAGGTAATATTTTTCAATTCCAGAAAATTGTTGTCACACAAAGAAATGGGGGAAGAAATTACCTTGAATATTTGCATATACACCGCAAACATAGACAAAGAAGAGTCTTTTAAAACTAGACTTACATTATTTACTGTATGGACGAAGTTAGAGGTCCAATATGACTTAGTTAAAGGTACTCCAGATGTGACAAAAACAGGTTTTGAAAAGGAGCAACGAAAAAGGAATCTGTAAATTTGATTCCCAAGTATGATCTAAACCATATAGAGTAAAACTTGGTGTTAAGATAAGAGCTTTGAATTGATGATATTGTGAAAAAAAAAACAGTTTAGATCGTGTTAACTTCACGTCCATTCTCAAGAATTGTAAATGTTTTGGAAACGAATTGTATAAGGTTTGTAGTCGTTGACTTACCTTTAAGAGACCCATGTTGAACAGGTGAAAATATTGACTTACTGTGAAAGTAGATTGAGCCATAAACTAAACTTTCGAAGAGTTTTTGAATACAGGATGCTTTTGCTTCCAGTCTACAGTTCTCAATTACATTTGTGGGACCTTTTTATGAATTGGGAAAATAAATGAATCTTTCCAGTAATCAGGAAACATGCATTGCGAGAGGGATAAAAGGAAAATATCAGTGTCAGGTTTGGATACACATTTTTCTTAGAGGAATAGATGGGATGCCATCAGGTCCGGGAGTACAATTGGTGACGTGAAATAGTGCCAAATGAAATAACACCAAATTTCAAATTTGGCCTTATTTCGTTGTTCAAAACGAAATAAAACCAGTTTGGCTTTATTTCGATTTATAAAAAGAAATAAGGCCAAAAAAATAATGGAAACAACGCCGAATATTTTAAAATTCAAAAGTTAATAAAAAAATTTTAAAGTTCACTTTTTACATACAGAACACGCAAAAATGGTTGATTTATTGTCTAGAATAGCTACTTTTGCTTAAAAGTTTTTTTTGAATTGATAGCACGGCGTACTAACAGCTAGGTATGTAAGGGGGGGTATGCTGCCCCCCTGCAACCCCCCTGCTTGGGATCACTATAGGATTTGGGGTGGGTGCGAGTTTGGGTATATGCAAAGAACTTTTGCATTTGAGCACTAAAATCAAAGAAATTCCCAAATTTAAAAAGCAAGTATGGCTCACAGTTATGAAAGAATCACAACGCATTCGTGTTCTTTGCATATACCCAAACTCGCACCCACCCCAAATCCTATAGTGATCCCAAGCAGGGGGGTTGCAGGGGGGCAGCATGCCTCCCCTTACATACCTAGCTGTTAGTACGCGGTGCTATCAATTCAAAAAATCTTGTTTTAGGTTCCAATTTCAAAAATTTCAATCGAGCAACAAGTATCTGTCATTTTTCAACTTTTTTAATTAATAACAAAAAAAATTGTTGCAAAATTGCACTTCCCCCAATTTTTTGAATTTGGCTTTATTTCATTTGGCGTTATTTCACGTCATCAGTAAAATTATCTTGTTATTTATGTTTTCAATAACTAAATTTCTTGTTATTTTGATTGAAACGAACGTAGTTTGAGGACAATACTTTAAATAACTTAAGAAACAGTCGTTAGGTATTAACAGGATTAAGAGAAGAAGGAAGCAATTAAGCTGGATATTTTTGTGGCGTCAGAAGATGTGGATTTTGAAAAAAGAAGTCTTTCTTAATTCCTTTTTATATTAATAAAATAAAAAGAGGCTGAGATGCGACCCACACTGATAACTTCCCATCCCGTCTGTCGATTTGTTTTGCTTAAAAGTTTGTCTATATGTATCAATTTTCACCAAATTTGCGTACTATTTTTTGTAGATTTTATTTTTTTATGAAAAATGGACTGTTGGATTTTTATATCGAATGATATATAATAATCGAAAACAATATTTTCTGTGAAATAAAATAAGTTTGAAGCCAATATTTGTAATTTTTGAAAAGCTATTTGAGCCGAAAGTAAATTTTTACCAAGTTTTAGTATTATTTTTTTTTAGGTTTTTATTTTTTGTAAAAAAAACTGTCAATTCGATTTTTCTCAAAATTTTATCGAATGTTGAAAACAATATTTCTTATAAGTTAAAATTAGTTAGAAGCCATTATCTCAAATTTTTGAAAATATATTTGAGTCGAAAATCAATTTTTACCACCTTTTATTTTTTGTAAAAAAACTGTCGATTCGATTTTTCTCAAAATTTTTCAGAATGTTGAAAACAATATTTCTTATAAGCTAAAAAAGTTTGAAGCCTTAATCTTAAGTTTTTGAGAAGATATTTGAGTCGAAATTCAATTTTTACCAACTACGAGTTATGTTCTTTTAGGATTTTATTTTTTATAAAAAAAAACTGTCAATTAGATTTTTCTCAAAATTTTATCAGATGTCAAAAACATTATTCTTCGTTGCACAAAATTGTTTAGGAGATGAAATCATGTTTTAGTCGTAAAATTTTCGAGGTGACAAATTTTTTTTTCATTTTTTTTTGTTTTATAAAAAAAACCGTTAATTGGATTTTTTTCAAAAAATATAATTGTTTTGTATTATGTTATAATATATAATATAAAATTTAATTCAAGTCTCTAGCGTCATTGGTTCATGAGATATTTAGGTTTAACCAAATTTTTCACATTTTTTTTAAACTGCTATGGTAAAAAAACCACCCACGCAATTTTCTTGAGAGCCCTTTCTGCATCTTTCTGCCTTATTATCTGTATAACAAAATTTATTTGAAGTCGATATCTCTTCTGGTTCTTGAGCTATGGACGGCGAAAAAAACGTCACGAACGTACAGACGTATTACGGACGTACGGACGTACGATAGTACGTACACACGCAAGCACAGACATCTTTCTAAAAATCTTTTATTTCGACTCTAGGGACCTTGAAACGTCGAGAAATGCCAAAATTTTCAATTTGACAAATCGGACCCATTACAATAACTTCCTATGGGAAGTTAAAAAGAAAAAATGTTATACAATGCACTGCAAATAAATTTTTAAGATAAAATTTATTATGGCAATATAAGATTTACCTTAGAAGTAAATAAGTTGCCTAAATTTTTGTTCAAAAAAAATCAAAATAGACAAAGATAGATAGATAGATAGATAGATAAAATTCTTTATTTCATATACTAATGTTCACAATATTTATTCTTAAGAATAAGGACGTGGCAATTCTGCCGTCTGCCTGAAATGACATTTCATAATAAATTAAAGAAATATATGTACATAATATTGAAAATATTTGAATATTTTATGACAAACCAAATTCAGAATAATCAAAAAAAAAACTTATTCAATAGATACATTTGATATTAAGTTATAAATATAAGTAACAATTTTGACGTGATTTGAAACACAAAAAACATTTTTTTTTTTTTTTTTTTTTTTTTTTTTTTCAAAATTCATAAAAAAATCTTAAAACATGTTAACAATTTTATAGTGATTTTAAATACAAAAGTAAATAATATACATAATGAAACACAATAATTTTTTTCAATTTTAAAGTGATTTGAAACACAAAATAAAAATCAAAGTGATATAATTTAGACTGCAATAACTTTAAAATATCTCATAGGTAGCTATTTCTAAAGGTCAACGCATGTTTACAATATTTGTATAGGCTACACCAACCTAGGGCACCGTTTAGTATTTCGCGCAAACGAACTGGTGAAATAAAGCTCTCATTTAAATGTAAACGTCGTATCTCTTGCAGAATTGGACATACAGCAATAAAGTGCAAAGTGTCTTCAGCTTCTCGTCTGTTACACAAACCACAAATTTGTGACAGATCAGGGCGATGTGGCATACAATTGAGATTTAGAATTTCGACCCGTGCTCTAAATATTAAGCTTATTGCTTCAGCAGATAATTCATTGGTGAAATAGTTGTCTTCCGATCGCAAGTGGTGATTGAGAGTTCTGTAGACGTTTCTGGATGTCGTGGATGCTGCTCTGGCTTGATGTTGGTTGTATGCTTTTTCGTCTACCTTAGCAATAATGTTGTTAAATATAGCTGGCCATTGGTCCACATTTGCCTTAGTCGGTAAAGAGTTCACTTCGTGAGATAGGGCAAGCTGGTTCCATTCTTTAAAAGGTGTTGAATTGGTGCGCAATAGTCGCAACATGATGGTTTTGTGTAGGCTTCTCTCTTCTCTTTTCATAACTCGTACTATATAATCTGCATTAGTTTTAAGGTTTTGAGTATATATGGGTGTAATACCAGACTCTACATAGATTGCATAATTCGGAGTTGACATCGGCAATCTAAAAAGGCGTTTGAAAAAAAACCTTTGAACTGCTTCGAATTCTTCGAGGGGCAAGTAACCAAAAACTTGAGCACCATAGCACATACAGGTGTTGACAGTTGCATGAAACACACGGTATTTGGACTTTACATCAACTTGTTGGTTTGCAAAAAACTTGGGCCACATCAAGTTTAAAGCTAGTTTAGCCTCAGAGCTTTTATCTTCAACATGTTTAGAAAACTTCAAATTACTTGTAAGTATGACTCCAAGGTACTTAAATTCCTGTACGATATCAATTGGTATATTGTTGAGAGACCATTGTTCTTCAGGCAATCTCCTTCTTTGGCGTGCTTCAAAAACCATAACCTTCGTTTTTGTAGTGTTTACCTGTAGTCCCCACATCTCGCAGAAGCTCTTGAGTCTATTGATCTGCAGCTGGAGACTGAAAGGGTTTTCAGCCAACAGAACTAAATCGTCGGCATAGAGTAAAACTTTAACTTGAACGTCTGCAAACAATATTCCTCCTGGAAGCGCATCACATATGTTGTCAATAAACAGGGCGAAGAGAATAGGACTTAAGATGCAGCCTTGAGGAACTCCAGTTGTGGTTTCGAACCAGTTCGAAAATTCAGCACCATCCCATACCGTAGCAGTAGAAGACATCAGAAAGTTTAGATACATCAACAGGAGCTTTCGGGAAACTCCTAAAGATGAAAGCTTGTAGATCAAAGCCTGTCTGTTTACCCTGTCAAACGCCGCTTTGAAATCAACGAAGCATGCATATAATTTATTACCCTTCTCTATAGACTTCCTAGCTATACTGGTGAGGGCAAAGATGTGGTCCATAGTCGAGAACCCCGGTCTAAAACCAGCTTGGAACATGTTCAGTAGATGGTTGCTTTCAACCCACCTTGAAAGTCTTTCGTAAAGAATTGAAGCCAAGATTTTTCGCATCGAGTTGAGAATTGAAATCCCTCTGTAGTTTTCTGGTAGGGCTGGATCTCCTTTTTTAAAAATTGCAAAAATTACTGCTTTAGTAAAACTGAGTGGCACATGCGAGTTATCGTAGAGTCTATTAAAGTAAACCAACAAATAGTTTTTCAATACATCAATACTATTTTTATAGAACTCTGCCGGAATACCATCGATGCCTGGAGCCTTGTTGTTTTTCATTTTCTTCAGTGTTAATTCGAGTTCTCCCAAAGATATAGGATCATCCAATACAGAGATGTTGGTGTTGGGTAATGCATAGCAGAAAGTGTGGTGGTTCTCATCAGCCGACAAAAGAGTTTTAAAGTGAGCTGCTAGTGTCTCAGCTCCGAGAGTATTCACCACACTTCGATTATGACCACCGAGCTCACGAACATTACACCAAAAGTCCTTTGAGTTTGTACAGCTGACTAGATTCCTTGCCATATTTTTCATATACTCGATTTTTTTATTTGCACATACTTTCTTGAACTCTTTGTTTACATGTAGATAAATATTTTTAAAAAACAAGGCATTTGTAGATCTAAAGAGTTTGAGATACACAAAAGAAAGTTTACGAAGCTTTTTGCAATCATTGTCAAACCATTTGTTCTTTGGAGTAAATGAGTTATTATTATTCTCGTTATACGATGCTGAGGCTTTTATCACTTTTACTATCTCCTCATCACAAATTTCAATATAATCCGGGGAATCGGGTGAAGGGAGAGTTCTGCAGTTTCGGTCTAAAAGTGATTTGTACAAGACAGCACGATTCTCGTTCCATTTCAGTCTAAGGGAATTACTGGTATACCTCTGCGTTGTTTCAGTAGTAAACTGTACTTTCACCTCAATTGGCAAGTGCGCTGAAAAATTCTCTAAACCCACTTTGAAATCTTTATATATATTGACCCACTCCATTGAAATAGCTGCAATGTCTATAACAGACTGTCCTTGGCCGCTTATAAAAGTGAATTCTCCAGAAACGTCTCCTTCAGAAGCCCCATTAAGCACAGATAGTCCAAAGTCTTCAAAAAAGTCTATAATCTTCTTCCCATTGCGATTAAGAATATCATCTTTGGAATTTCTGACAACATTAAGAGCAGCATGAGATGGTATATTTTCAGTTGAAGGGTTTTGATATTTGCCGATTCGAGCATTTAAATCACCAATTATCATTATGTTCTCCAAGTTGGATGTATTCACGAAGTCTACTAAATTAGTAAAATCAGTTTGCCAGTTATTGCAGTTTAAGTACACTGGAATAATTGAATATAGACAAAGACTTCATAGCTACCTTGTTATCAAAAACTTGCTTTATGTCTATATTTTTTTGTCCAAATTTTTTGCTATAAGGAAACAACTTACAAAAGTTAATACAATCAACTGAAAATATTTATGAAAGTAATGCGTGTCAGTTTTGTATTGATACATATGTACGATTTTTTTTGGAAATGTGAGTTAATATACAACCACAATCTTTTCAACTTCACAAATGTACTGACTTAAACTAATAATAAAGAGATAATTCAAAAATCTAAACTAAGTAGTAGATAGTACCGATTTAAAAAAAACGTCGCTCTTTTTTTATTTATATATTAATTAAACACATCTTGCACTCAAAATAAAACCAAGACCCATATATTGTTGTACAATAAAGGATGGTGAGTTAATAAATGGCATACGCTTAATAATATAAAATAAAATTATCTACACTGTTATATAGTTATACCTTAGTCTACTTTTTTACAATGCTAAAACATTTAACTAGTATATAATACGTGCCAACAAAAGAGGTGGATGTATCTATGTATGTACAAACATTCCACCAGCATAGGGCAACCCAGCGTCCGAAGTTCTTCCAGACTCAAACTCTTAGCGTAAAAGATATGAATTCAAGCACCAGCACAAAGCACAATTATTACAAAAGTGTAAATCATTGGATCAATGACAAGAAGACATGCACCATCTTCATCCCATAGTATCACCAGAAGAGCGCACCCAGCAGTAGTAGCATCATTAGCAGCAGCAGTAACAGCATCAGCACTAGCAACAGCAGCAGCAGCATAGTCAAGGCAAGACACAAATCCTTAGAAGGTAGACTTAACCATCAAGCATACACCAGGCGAGTAACAATTGCGCTATAACCTCAATAGAGAATATAACTCGAGTCGAGTATGGGCCGAAGTTGCGGCCCAAAGCCCGATGTGTTACGGCATATATTATAGATTATACGATTTAAAGACACACAAACACTTTCGAATGCACGACAACAAATCCATGCGATGATGATTTCCTTTCGGGGAATTCGATATTCCAGTTTCGTGATGCTCGAATCAAACCGATAAATCGTAAATCTTTCACTTTGCTTGGGATTTTTCACTGACGACGATGACGACAACGACCGAGCGACGACGCGAAGGGGCCACGGAAAGAAAACTCTAGCGAAAGGATGAGAACAATGTACAGATAGTTGTGGAAAAAAAAAATTCGACACGGAAATAAAAGGGAAACAAAGAACTAAAAAGAAGTCGTATAGACAGAAAAACTTCGGCAACCTCAAGGAATCTTATTATTATCAGGTCCGGATTAGTTCTTAAAGAGGAAGTGTTTAAACTGTTGACCATTTGAGAGTTTATGAAGCTTCTAGTGGCCTTTTCTTTAGAAAATCCTCTAAAGTGTGTTATGTGATTTAGTAAGTTAAGATGTCAAGCTTTTTTTTGAAAGTATGGTTTTTGTAAGTTTGCATAAGCTTAGAAGAAAAAGAATCTAACGCGGAGACATTGAGATTAAGGAGCCCTTAAACTTACTTTTCTCTTTATAAAATTCATCACTGCGCAGCCCATACTGTAACAAGAACTAAGTGCTTTCAAAACACAAAGACCAAAAAAAAACATTTCTGGCATGTTCTTCTTTATTTCGACGACGACGACGATGATGTTTGTGCAAATCCAGGTCGAGCTGAAGGGGGCGTACATCTTCTTCTTTTTGATGCATCTCGGGTCTTAACTCATCATCAGCATCACTCCTTGACTTGCTGGATGTGTGCCGTTCCTTCCGTCCTTCAATACATCCCACTTCAGATTCCACAGACCATCATCGGTCATCGTCTAAGATGACCAATTCTGCTGCTGTTGGTTGGTTGAGGTCTTAAAGTGGTAACGGGATATAAATCAAATGCAGCAGTTCCAAGCATCGTCATGTGCTGGAGCAGCAACTAGCAACCGGCAAGCAGCAAGAACAGCTCCAGCAACAGCTACAGCAGCAGCAGCAGTCAACACGAGCAACAAAATTACGTGGATGTTAAGAAATTGTAAATCGATTGGACGCAGGGCAGCGAAGGAGTCCAATCAATTTTGACGTACAAAACGATCTGGGGGAGCATTAAATCCATTTGAGGATGAAGTAAATGAAAATCATTCCCAATGTACGCATTGTTGACTGAAGCTTTTTTTTGAGCTGTCATCGTCATCCTCATCCTCATCCATAGTCGTCCTTTTTGTTTTTTGTTTTTTTCTTTGTTGTTTTTGTTTTTGTTCCTGTTCGTTTTTCAGATTCTTGATGGTTCTGTAGAAATGCTCGTAGAAAGCTGCTGAAAGATTCAATTTTCGAATTCGGACAGAAGACGTGTGTAGTATAGGTACACCGTACACATAACAGGGAGCAATGCGCGTGATTCGGGATTTTGGTCGTAATTCAAGGGTAATTTTATTGGGATGATCCACGTTCGGATTTTTTTTTTTTAAACTTTCATATCAATTCATTACAACTAAATAATGTTATAGGAAGAAAAAGGGAAAAAGCTAAATTTTGAAGCACTTTCAGTAAAACTGTTTATTTGATTGTGGTTGTTAATAACAAAAAAATTATTTGAAGGAATTTTTCTTTTGATCCGGGGTCGTTGGACTTAAAATACATAAGTATTTACAAATCTGTAGATGCTGGCTTGAATTTATATGAACTATTGTTTGATTAAATTTGTTTTCATGATCAATTTTTTTGTAGCTACTGTTTTAAGTTGTTAATGTGTACAGTTTTTGAGTTTTCGGTATAATTCAAGTATCTCATTTTATTTTGCAAAGAAAAACTTGTCATTTCTGTTGCTAAAACAAAATACATCTGCGGATTTAAAATCCTTTAGTATTAAAGATACTTTTTACCGATTTTTACTCACTTTTTAATGTTTTTGACATTTTAAAATGACAAAATGTTAAGATAAAACATTTTTAGTAAAAGAAAACTAATGGGCTTTGCCATTTTGCTAAAAATCAATTAATACATCCTAGTGACTCAGTTTTGTATACCCTTTTTTAAGTAGTTAATTTTTGATCTTAGTGGAAAATAAAATATTAACAAGCTTACAACACATGTTTATAACAGCTTTTTTACAATTGTTTACTGCTTTTTTGTTTAACGTATAAAATAATACTTAAAACATTCCATTGTATGAAGAAATGATGCAAAAGGCAGAAACCGAAAAAGTTTGAAAGAAAATTTTGATATTTCTTCATAGGAAAATAAAATAGAATTTTCTGGATTTTTTTTTTGGCGTATTTTCTTCTGACGCAATTTTTGTTAGTCTATTACCACTATCATTTTCATTCTGCTTACTCGTAGATTGGAGCAGATGCTAGAAGACAAATTCTAAACAATTACTGTTTTGCGTGAACCTTTTGTTAATATTTTTATCAAAAAGGACTCAACAAATCTTAAAACTGGAGAGAAAAAAATGTTGTTTCTTGAAATTCATTTGTATTCCTGAAATACATATTAAAAATTCAATTCAAGAGCATCCAAAGAAAATTCACCCTAAGATAAATCAATTTTAAAGGAAAAAACACTGTAGTAAAGCCTTACATTCTTTATGTGCGTTAACATTAAAATAAGATGGAATTGAAGACGAGTTTCAGGAATTTAACAGAAACTTTAGTTTGTATTAGTAAAATCAAAATTGCTGTTTTCTCTAAATATAATATTAAATTGACGATTTCTTTTTCATAGTTTATTCTTAAAAAATTGAATATTACCTCTTTCTCTTAGAAAAGATCAATTTCAAGCATTACTTAAGTTTTTCCATGTTTTAAATTTTGTGAATTCCTTTGAGGCTCTTAGTTGTTTTTGACATACAAAGCACTTTTTTGGTTAATATCGTTAAATGGAATCTTTGCTTATACAATCGGGCTGGATTTCCGATTCATATTATGTCCTTCGTCCAGTCTTCAGTTAAAAGTAGCACTTTTTGCAACAAAGTGGAAAACAATAAAATACAAATTTTATTTGTACATATACTCGTATATGTAACAGATTAATAATTTAATTTTGGGTCATATCCAATAACACATTATATTAGTTTTAAATGCAAAGGAATACTCTTCCAGAGGGAATCAGGACCACTACGACCCCCCCCCGCTAAATCCACCAGAAAGATGCAGAAAGGGCTCTCAAGAAAATTGCGTGGGTGGTTTTTTTACCATAGCAGTAAAAAAAGGTGAAAATGTTGGTTAACCCTAAAAATCTCATGAACCAATGACGCTAGAGACTTGAATTAAATTTTATATTATATATTGTAACGTGATACAAAACAATTATATTTTTGGAAAAAAATCCAATTAACTGTTTTTTTTATAAATCAAAAAAACTGAAAAAAAAAATTTGTCACCTCGAACATTTTACGACTAAAATATGATTTCATCTCCAAAACAATTTTGTGCAACTAAGAATAATGTTTTTAACATTTGATAAAATTTTGAGAAAAATCTAATTGACAGTTTTTTTACAAAAAATAAAAACCTAACAAAAAAAACAATACTAAAACTTGGTACTTGGTAACTTTCGACTCAAATAGCTTTTCAAAAATTAAAAATATTGGCTTCAAACTTACTTAATTTCACAGAAAATATTGTTTTCGATATTGAGTCATTTTTTTTATAAAAATCCAACAGTCTGTTTTTTCATAAAAAAATAAAATCTACAAAAAATATTACGCAAATTTGGTAAAATTGATACATATAGTAAAACTTTTAAGCAAGACAAATCGACAGACGGGATGGGAAGTAATCAGTGTGGGTCGCATCCCAGCCTCTTTTTTTTAATTTTGTATTTAAGTTTCAGTATGTGTATGTAATATATACATTTTCAACAACATAATACAGGACGATTTTGTGAAACTACATTCATTCATCTTACGAGTATATATCCTTCATAAAAATTATTACGTCATAATTAAAATTTCCATTGGCTTTAATTGAACTTCCTGTACTCAATTAACTCAAACCAAGTGTTTTACTCCCTCAACTTTCTAGACGACCCAAACACAAAAAACCCTAGGTAGCAACAGCTACCCAAAACAAAAATAAAAATTCTTAATTTTTATAGCTTACAGGAAATTAAGTATGATCCTGGGTTTCATGTAACTACTGGATCTTGAGAACTTTAACTGTAGGAGAAACGAAGTGATTTTACGAAAATAAGGGAAGCATTTGAAAGAAAATTTGAACTGAAGCTAGATGACTTGCCGTATGAGGTTAATGTAACGGTATGAATCTAAAAAAAATGAACTGTTCTTTTTTTATTATTAAAAAATACTTAAAATATTTGCCATTGTTACCAAGAATGTTTTATGAAACAAGAAAAGATATTGCCTACAAAAAAATCTTATGCAACGCTGAGGGACGTTTTTGGCAACTATGGTATTTTTTTAAAAATATCGGTACCAAAAAATTAAAAAAAAACTTTAAAAAATTACTATGTAATATTTATTGGTAAAAATTACAAAAGATAAAGATATAGGTTTCAAACTTATTTCATCTTATAAACCACATTGTTGTTTATAAGTTTGGTAGAATTTTTAGAAAAATCCAATTGAAAGTTAGTACAAATCTGCATTTTCGACTCTAATATTTTAAAAACAAAGAAAGATATTGACTTTGAACTTATTTCAATTAATACAAAATAGTATTATCAATTGGTAAAATTTCGCAAAAAAATTCAATTAAGAGCCTTTTTTAAGTCAGGGCAGAAAATACCTTAAGTTCCCATTTTTGATTGTATATTTTTAGAGTTTCCTTAAATATTAATTAATATTTCCTTGAATATGAATATAAAATATGATTTGCAAATCGAATTCAAATTTCTTCTGAATTTTGAGGTAATTGATGTAGTATACCGCTGAAAAAAAGTGTAGATGAATTCTGTGAGCTCATTAAAAAGTAAGAAAAAAAACACCACTACGCTAAAAAGGCTACAATTTGAACCAAATTACATAACAATTGTTTTTCCATTCAAGACTCAAGAAAAATAAGACTGATAAAAACATCAAGCCATAGCGAAGACGAGAGTGCTTGATAATCGTATATCTGTATTGATATCTTAACCTTCACAATTTTTGTGATGCATGTGATGCTCTAGTGATGATAATCTAAAGTTTATTTTTTTTTTGATGAAGCTTTATTACGCCTTTATGCATAGTTCTTAAACATACAGCACGTAAAAAATCAGCTTGCAAGCACTCAGCTGGAGCATTTACTTCTTTTCTCACATTACTCCTCTTTATATGAAGAGTTTAAAATTTTTCAAGTCATATTGCAGCTCAGCTCCCATCATAGAACAAAACAACCACAGCTCCAAGTATGCATGTACGAATCCTTTTACTCATAGTTATCTCGGAGTAAAAACCTAAAAAAAAAAGAAATAAAAATAATAATACGAGTAATACTAAAAAAACAACGGCTTCGCATACCTGCCTACCTACCTGCCTTATGCTTGGACAAGCTTTTCATCGGTTAATAAACCGAGGTCATATAATTGCTTCCTTCCTCACCTACAAAACTCTTTAATCGGCAGTGTTTTTTTTGTTGTTGTTGGAAATGTGTATGTATATGTATTTAGATGAGGTATTTCTATATGTATGTATGTCTATGGATATATCCTTATTTTTATATTCCTGAATAACGAGAAAGTTCAGCATAACCCTTTTTTATTCCTCGCCCTCAATTAGTTGCTTCAGTTACTTGAGGTTACTTGGAATGAAACTTCTGTCCCACTTCGAAGTTCTTTACATCACGCTTCCTTGGGCCGAAAATTTCGAACGTGCATTTGTAGGTGCTCCATCGTTAGCTAAATTAAATATAATGGGCTGAGGCGTTGAGTTTGTATACCTATATGAACATATACACAGTGAATATATGAATGGTTTGGTTTGCAAATGTCCATCGGAAGAGAGGGTGTTCATGACCTTCCCTTAGATTTGCTTGTTGACTTCTGAAGTGGCCAACGTAAGTGTATCTGCAACAGGGAGTTCTTTCATGACTTTTCCAAAGTTTTGCTGCACAAATTTTTCTTTCACTTTCAAGGAACAAGATGGTGTTAATGAACTATGGAGTGGATATATAAAACATTCAGTGGCTGTAAGAGGGTTAGCCAAAGGATAAATTTATTTAGCTATATACATACATATACATATGTATATTCTCGTTGAAGGCTTTGTATTTGTGTTATGTTTTATTTTTTGCAGCATCTAACTGAATTTTACAATCTTTATGGAGTAGGTAGTTAAGCTTTTTGAAATACTCGTACCTAAATAGAAAAACACAGGCCTTTGTAGGTTACTAACATGCTGGAAACGTTTTAGTTGTGTAAGGCTTTGAATTGATTGAGCTGTGTAACTTCGTTATGGAGTCACACAAAGAGGTCTCACAAACTAAAAATATTTTGATTAACTGAGGTGAAAAGGAAGTTTTTTGTTAGCATTTTTAAAGAAAAGCATCCACGAATATAATATGGAAGAAATAACATTTTTAAAAGTTTTCTTTAAGTGTGGAGGCATTAGTTTTGTAAAGCTATGTAATCGCAGGTAGTTTGTTAAATTTTTCGAGTTTGATGAAATATTGCATTTTTTAATTCTAAATGATTTAAATATTGTATAATATTGTTTGTTCATAAATTGGTCATTTGTCTTAAATTCTATATTATAAATTCTATAAATTAAAAATTTTGGATAAAAAATTCTATATATTCCAAAGTTGAAAATATTAATGACGTGCTTTAGGTCAATGAAAAAACTTTGTGTAGTTAGGTTTAATTTTTTAAGTTTTGTAAAAATTGTTGTGAAACAAATGATTTTATTCTTAAGTGCAATATTCATGTAACAAGTGTAAGTTTTCATAGTTTTTCAATGTTATCAAATTGTTACCAATTTATTAATGCAAATATAGATTAATTGCCACACCTGATGATGTTCATAGACCTGAACGAAACGTCGTGACAACATAAATAATTGTTTTTTCATTGACCCCCGTCATTAATATTTTCATCACTTTGAAAAGGTCAGTTCCACCAACAACTATTCCAAAGTTGTTTAAGCGTTGTAAAGCGACTAATTTTATTTCGCGGATGTATGTTACTGACTATAAAAATAAAAATAAAAATCCATACAATATTTCGATGTCAACCTTTTTACAACAAATGAAATATCAATTAAAAGTATAGTAAACAAGTAAATGGACTTTAAAATTATATGCAATTTTATTGCTTCAGAACTATTTTCGACCAAAACTGCATTATTAGACAATAGAATAACATCTAAAAGAAAAGGTCTTATCGTTTCCTGTATGTGTTGCTGAAAACTCAGAAAATCCCCTGAAAATTTGTAAGGTTAATACATTTTGTCTGACGCATAATAAAGCGTCCCTTTCTAAGCTAACTTTGATTCAAGAAATATCTCGGTAACTATCTTAAATATTAAATAATAAGTTCAATACTTTATATACCTAATTTTACACGTAAACTAGTTTTGTTGTCTTCTTTAACCTATATCCTCGATATCCTCTCAGTAAATGTTTCCTTTGGTTGAGATAATGAACTTTGCCTTAAACAAAGATTACATCAATATCAATACAGTAGAGAGAAAAATCTAAACCAGAAAAAAAGCTAGACCAATCCTATCTTTGCAACTTCATTCACATCTAAAGCGGAAATTTATTCGAAAAGGATTACCAGAGACCCTGGATGTTCAGAGGGAACATCATTAATCCCATATTTGACCACACAAAGCCTTAAATGTTCGATAAGAAAATTCCATTCTTTATAGCGTTATATAGCTAGCGCTGTATTCCTATCAATGTAATGTAACTGACTGTATTATACAGACTTTATATCGACTCGATGCTATAAGACAGCTGATGATGACGAAACCCATCAGGGATCAGGGACTCTTTTTACTTTTGCACTCTATACCTACATAGTAGTTGGTACTATTATACAACTATACCAATCCCAATGATGAAGATGAGGAGTCCATTCCGATAGCGATTGCAATCGAACAATGTACATAACTAACAACTGCTGTTGCTGCAAGTGAGTACTATCAATTTCACGGTTCCGTAATCCAGATAAACATCAAAACCTTGTGCATTCGGAACGGTGGGCGATGGATGAGTACACCCATAGTCACATAACATGACATGGTGTGTCTCTGTAGGAACATTCGTTCCAGCTAGATATACAAAAGAAGAGAGCTTACTCTTCAGGACCTGAATTTTCTCAACTCCTATAGTCGTAACCAGCGCCAGCGGAGCACCGGGAACCGTGCACCCAGCACATTGATGCATCGCTGGTTGCAGCAGCTACCCAACAAATTGATGATTTCATTCGTGTAATGGTATGCAATAAAATTGATTTTTGTTTAGTTTAAATTAATTGAGCGGGATACCGCATCTCTAATAGAGAAACACCCCCAGAATACAGCGCTACCACTAGCATCAGCATCAGCATCAGTCATGGCCAGGAGGAGACGACTGGGACTGGTGTATGGATGGATATCTTCCCGTGGAGTAATGATATCTCGGAATTCATTATCTCGATCCTTGGTCTGATTAAAATGAAAACATTTTCTTGTGGATACAGTTCGCTGTGTCCTATTCTACTTCTAATAATAATTATTCAACGGAGAGGCAAATCCTTTACCTTATGCGAAGCCCAGCGTCAGCGTCAGCATCGCTCGTCAGATGAAAAAAAAAATAATAGTGCACTAAACGTAAATATAGCGCACAAGGCACAGGGCACAAGGACGAAGACGATGCCATGTCGACGCCCCCAGGAAAGACGCATAATTTCGCAAAGATGCATCTTAATTGTCGTTTTGTTATCTCATCTTGAATTGAAATAGCTACTTAGGATTTGCGTGTTGTTTTCACTACATACTCTGCGTTTTCTCATCGTCTTCGTCATTGCAATGCCATGGTGGGGTGGTTCAGCTATAGCTCCAGCTTCATGCTTGGTTTTATTTGTTGATGTTGTTGGTGTGTTTTTTTTTTGTTTCCTTCATATAAATGTCTGTCTTTGTTTTTGACGCCCGCCAGTTTCCCATAGCTAAAACGTTGCAATTGGGTCGGGTACATCAGGATGTGCGTTGCATATGCATATTCCAATTCCAAGCAACCAGCCAGCCAAGCCCGTCAACCAGTCAGCTATATAGTGCAGACTGCAGAAGCAGCAGCACCTGGAAAAACGTTATCTGCATTAACAAATAACAAAAGGCATAGACAGACAATTGGGAATAACTACAACACTGGCACTCTGCTGGCGCTGCGTTTCTGGGTCATTTGATTTGGTGTCGAGATAGTGAGTATTCTATAGACATAGAGATGCCATGGTAGTGTTCCCTTGGCAACTGTAATTGCATCATTTTGTGGCAGTTGTGCGATAGAATAGTAAAAAGACCCCAAGGATGCAAAATTGGAGTGTGAATCCTCACTGATAGGTACCTAAACGCATATATACAATATACATATATAGAAATAGGATGTATAGCTATTAGTGCACTTTTGTTATTATATAAGAGTAGATATACCTATGAACGTACATATGTAGATTGGTTTGTGTTGGTACAATTTCAGCATCATAAGTGAAATGGTTCAATTTCGCTGGCAAGGCTTTTTCGTATTCGTCTCAAATATAATTGGCAGAGTATTATTTTCAATTCTATCGATACACGTTTAGAAAAATAGTTTACTAAAATAAATGTACAGGCTAACTAAAAATAATATTGCTTTCAATTAAATATTCTCAATGGGTTAATAATTTATTTATTTATTTATGGAGGCATCAATTTGAATATGAAAACAACATAGTTTTCTTAAGCTTCTGAGCTTAAAGGATCATGTAAGACGGATGTGACATTTATTTTTGAGTTCCCTCTTAATGTGGCCATTCAAACATTATTAATATATAATTGCTTCGAATCGAAAAATAAAGCATCCTTCCAAGTTGTTCATGTTTTATTAACTGCCGCTTGGAAATATTGGTGAAAAATTAAATCTTTATAGATAAATGTTGTTTAGTTGTATGGCAGTTCTATGTTTGCTTTAAATAATTCTTTGTATGCCAAAAATATTTATTCTTCAAAATTTAAACTATTCCGAAGATATGATGAGGAAGTGTAACCAAAAATGGCGGATTTAGACTATTAATCAGAGGGTGGGATGTTGTTTAACGCTTAATAATGTCCTTTAATGTTTTGTAAATGATGCTGATACTTATCATGACCTGAATTACTCTAGAATTTGTGAGTTCATGGCAAGAGGCAGTGAAAAAACTTAAAGTGATATAGGCAGGGATTAAACCCAAGACCTCTCGCATGACAGTCCTACGCTCTAACCATCAAGCCACGGGTAATAACGCAACTTTAGTTATTAGATTTTTTAGAACTCAAGGCATGGTCTAAATATTTAATTTAGACGACTACCACACATGAAAGCAAGATTCAAACAGTTTTCTAAATAAATAAATATTTAAGAGCTAATATAAAATAGCTTAGAGGGTTTTTGGGGTACATTTCATGCAGAAATGTTAAAAATTGTGTTTAAACTTAGCTTTTTTTCGAAAAATAATATATTCTATTCTTTCTACTATTTCTGTAATAGTGAGTCAGTCTTCAAAAATTAAGATACAAGAAGCCTGAAAATTCGAAAGTTTGCAAGAAAAAAATTGATCTTTTTTCCTAGGAAAATAAAACAGTATTTGATATAAAGAATTTTCTCTTTTTTTTGGCGTATTTGCACTCACTTGACGCAATTTCTGGGAGTCTATTATTACTTTTATTTGTATCCTGCTTAATCATAGATTGGAACTGATGCTAGAGGATAATTTTTTAAAAATTACTCTTTTGCGTGAGCAAGGTGCATTTAGGAACATAATTTCTCTAAAAATTAAAAACAAACAAACTAAGGTAAAAAGGTTGAAAGGTTGAAAACTTTTACATTAAATTTATAGATATGAGACGTACAATAATTATTTCATTACACATTAGTTTGACGAGATTGTCGTTTTTGCTGTTTTCGATACATTTATGTTCCTGAATTTCATGTTTAAATCTCAAGTCAAAAAATACATATGTACATATCTTCAATTTATTAAGACTTAAAAAGTTTTGTATCTAATAGGTAATCAATTTTGAAAGAAAAAATAACTTTTAATAAAGCTTTACACTTTTATGTGCGTCAATAATATTAGATGGAATGGAAGGCGAGTTTCAAGCATTTAAACTTTAGTTTGGGATTAGAAAATAAAAAATGCTGGGTTTTTAAAAAAAAAATACCAAATTAACGATCTCTTATTTTTTTAATTTTTTTTTGAATAGATAATTGCATATTATTTTTGCCTCAGTGTAAGTTGAATTGATATTGTTTGACTTAATGTTTTCTGTGATAACAAGTTGCAAACCCAATTAGCTTAAACTCCAGACAGGAATTATGTCGATAGCAAGAAAATTAATCAAATGGCAACCTAATTATAACTTAAACTCAGATGACATATACGATTTTATTTATTAGATATTCGTTCTTTCATATTTATTTTATTTTGTCAAACAAAATTTAGCTTACTCTTCACTTATGTATATGGCAGTACGTTGTAATTTCCATATGGAACATTAAAGTCTAATTCTTTTCTTTCTACAAATTTTATTTATAAATTTATAACCCAAAAACTTTAAGACAGTTGTGCGGATGTTGACAAATATAAGGACCAAGTTATATAAAAACAGTCAAATTTAAAAAATTCTGGTATAAAATATTTGAACCTAAAGTTTGTCTCTTACATAGTCTCACAACATAAATATAATGCCACAAAAAAAGAAACCTTCAACGTATAGAGATGAAGTCAAGAAAATTTTCTTATTTACCAAATGCAATGACTCGGGGCTGAAATTCAATTTATTCAAAAGAAAAAGACAGGTAACGATGCACGAAACGAAAATAAATCCTTAAATCACCATCCTAAATCTACTCCTGAATGACGCCAATTTAATCAAGAAGAAATTTGTGAGCTAGTCCTATGGTGACCATAATACGTACATATGTATTTAATTTGGTATTCAAAATTAAGACCCAGAAGAATTTACAAGAATGTTTTGAATCTCATATACAACGTGGATCATCTTGAAGGGAATGCAACTGGCTATTTCGCTAGAGCATTGTTTATGAAAATAGCGATAAAACAATGATATTTAGGAGATCTAGCGGCGCGGCGGGGTTCAAGAGTAGCAAATATCTCAGTAAGAAAACGATCGGTTATTATTTCAAGAGCTCTCTTCTCAACTATATTCAAAAGACTCAAATACGTTATTGGGACACCAGCCCAAATATGAAAATTATCCTCGAGTTTTTGAATAAAAGCTATATATAAATATAGCCTCATCAGAAGGGGTAAAAAACTTCTTGCATAGTTAGAGAAAACCTGAACACCTATCAGCATTTTTGGCGATGTAAAATATGTGATCACTCCACAACAGATGGTTTCAGATGCACATACCTACTACTGAAGACTGTTCTGTCTCCTCAATGCAAGTAATACCCATGTATAGAGGCATTGAGGGAGCGTTGTGACAGTAGACATCGAAGCATTTAATTCTACACAATTTGGAAAATGCTTTCAAGATCAGAAAATAATGAGCTTATCACCCGTAAGTACTTTCATTAGCAAAACAATTAAGTGGGTGCGAGTAGTTTTAAACAAATAGTCATTTATAAAAATAAGGAAGAGCGTCGAAGATAAAACGGAGCCCTGGGGCATACGACCGTTAATATTGTGGATATCAGAAAGGTAATTTCTAACCCAACAAAGAAGAGATTCATCAATCCAAATGCATGCATTTTCGATAAGAGAGCTTGATACCAAAATCTATCAAATGCTGTTATAATATTAAGCACAATAATCTTTCCTTTCTCCAAAACGATGTATATATACTTGTTTCACTGTTTAGTGAGATAAACCATGAGATCACCAGTGGACCTATTGCCACCAAAGCCGTATTATCATCATGAAGAAGCTTGAAGACATTCTTAAGCTTTATTGATTAGCGTTTTCATGACATTGGAAAGAAGGGACGTAAGTGCAATTGGACGATAGCTAGAAGGGGATGAATTCCATTTCAAAATCGATATTTAACCTTCCAAATATCCAAACGGCAGTCGTCAAACCTGTTAAGATTTTTTAACAGATACTTATGTCAATAATCTGCGGATTCTTGACACACAAAATCGAGATGGGTGGAAAGTAAACATAGCATCGTAGTTGCAGCTGTTGGATAAAAGCTTTCATTATAGTTGGCTATAGTTTTTGAGGTCACAGTGAGCTCTCTACATAAACAAGCCTACAAAAATGGACTGATTACATTATGGGAACCATATTTTTATGAAAACAAATTAAACCTCTTAGCCACAATAAAGAGATACAACTCATTTTATACTATACATTAGCTAAATACAGTAACCTGGAAGATAAGTTGTTATTTCAAACTTTTCCAGATGGTTAACTTAACAAATTGTTAAACAATAGTGATTGTTGTCGATACACTGGTCGCCAAAATTAAAATTTTTTCTGTCCCTACATTTTAAATGCTAAAAACAACCAAGAATGGGGTTTTTAAGGCTAAGTTAAAACTCAAAATATCCGTTAACAATAAATTGTATTATATGATTTTGGAAATCACAAATCTTTCTCTTCTAGATACAATTCAAATTATTTTAGTACCTTAATTAGTTTCTGAAAATTATTTTGCTCTTTATGAAGTTTTGAGAAAACCTTGAATTTGATGCATTTAAAGTTTGGAAAATACGTAAATATGCTGATTTTGAAAAATTCACTTTAATTGGCAAGAAGAAAAACTTGCCGACCTAAAAATAAGTTACTGATAAAATAAAGTAACATATTTCAAAAGCATAAAAAAGAACAATTGGCCACCGTATATTTTTATCCTAAGAACCGACTTGACTATACTATGAGTACAACTTGCGCGTATACTAAACGACAACTAGGACATAATTTCCTATCTATGTGTTGTTGCTGCTGTTTTTTTGTGTGTTCGGGCTTCTTTTTTGCATGAAGCTGTTGCAAAAGTGCATCTCTTAAGGGAATCCGAAGTTTTCATTTTTATATAATTTTACTCTTCCTCTTGATATAATCGGGGATGGCTTGGGTTGAGTTGGGTTGGAGTTATTTTTTTTCTACAACGCTTCTCTGGCATTATACTAATAACACAAAAGTCATCGTCTAAAGCATGCGACGGCCCGGCGACGACGACGACGTGGTGCTGCCGAGGCAAAAAAAAAAAACGACAGGATAGCATACTATGGTATAGTAGTAACATTAAAGAAGTCTTATTTTGTGAAGGAGTGATGGGAAAAGTTAGAGATCCTTAACCGCAGACATACACACATCAGCCAACATAGTTAAGAGCTTCACAGCATTCCAAGCGAAGAAATCGCTCTTTCCGAGATGGAGATGTTGATCTAACCAACCACCCCTGCTGATGCTGATGCTGGTGAACAAATCTAGGAACGACTATACTACAGCACAATCTAGGAGTATATGTTTATCCTGCTTTTTATTTGGTTTTTCCTTTTTACTAGAACTTTTCACTGATATTCCGATTCGTTTCGTTTCAACTCGTACATCCTTTATTTGCTTAAAATGAAATAAAAATTTCAAATAAGGACCAACAAAAAGTATGAAATAAAAAAAAAATAAAGAAATAACGTTATAGGTATCCATAGCGCATTGTTGTCGTGCTCTTTGCATTCCGAACCAAATGCCATGCACTTCTCTCGTCAAGGTAAACGTTTCTATCGGTAACTGGGTCCTGGTCCTGGTCCTGGGTTGGGTCTGGGTCTGGGCTCGGGCTGAGTAAAATGGGTAGGTATACATATATTCGTCGAAAAAGGTCTTTGCGTGTCCTCCCCATTCCTGCAGAATAATGAAGTGATAGATAAACTATACAACGGTCGGGGCCGGGACCGAAACGAGAACGGGGCAGGCGACCGGTTGATGGTGAGGGGCAGGCGTACACTTGACAAACTACCACAAATTTGTGCATGGTTTACCGTTAGAAACTGGCAAGTGCACGTTCCTCTTGCATATAGTAGTTGGTATGCCGTTGCTGTTGCTGTTGTCGTTGCCATTGCCGTTGTCGTTGCCACTGCTGTTGTCGTCCCACATATCTGGGTGAATGCAACCAAAACCAACTGCAGATATACACATCTAATTGAGCTGCTATAGCATCCAGCACTTATATAGATAAACTCTGTGGAAACATGTCTAGTGTCCTAATTGAATGTGTGGTTGCATTAAATGGCGCTTAAGGTTCTACCATAGGAAATAAAAGAATACGCAGCTGACATTTACTAATGACACAAACTCCTACATCGTCGTCGTATTCGTCGGTCTTCGGTTGTGTATACTTAGCCACAAAAGGATGCATAAGTTGAACTATCTTTGTGAACTTTTACACATAGCTAACTACCTATATATATGGTTTAAGATGGGTAAGTATCTTTTCTTAAAGACACATCAATGTCAGCTACAGTATTTCTTCTCTATCTGGAAAAATGAAAACAATCTTGAAGATATCGATGTTTTAGAAATAAACAAAGTTCAGTCTGTCTGCCGGAGTCGAATGATAGGCAGAATCTTTAAATTTGTTTTAAAGGAAACTGTACTGGTCTTAATTAGATATTTGTATTTGTTTTAGAATAATATTTCTAGGGAATACATATGTAGGAAAATGTTATGTTGAGTATAACCCATCAGAGTCAAAATCATGTGTCGTTACTCATCACAGCCAAGTCATCATAGCCCAGCTCAACACACGGAATAACTCATCTCAGCGGACAACTCATCGTGAGACAAGCGTTTACTTTCAACAATTATGATGAGTTACCCGCTATGAGGTGTCGTGTCGTTGTGGTGAAGCCGAAAATGTTGGTTCAAAAGATTGGTAGAAGTTCATCAAATATAAACATTACCCAAGGATCATGGATGTTAAGATCGCCCGAAGGAGAGAATTCTGATGAACAAACACATTGTTCTGACGCTGAAATATGAGAAAGTCCATCGTTCAGCGGAAATATACAAAAAAGAGTATTTCATCTATTCCACATCGATTTGATAATTTCTTGAATATCTTTCACGAAAGACTAGCACAAAATCAAAAAATGAAAGCCATTGGCAAAAGGAAACAATAAGCGTTTTTCTTTTTTAGTTCAGAGCAGAACCTGAACTGTCGAACAAAAAATTGTGTTTCTTTTTTACCTCTGAACGTTAAAAGCTTCAAATTTGTTTTTCTTTTCTCGTTCTGATTGTGTCCTGAGCTTGTTCAGAGCGTGCTCTATGAGCTCAGAATAAATAACTGAGCAGACAGAGTTGAATGCTGAACACAAGCATTTGTCAGGTGAAATTGAAGAAAAAACAAATCAAACAATTAAAATTGCGTAAGAAAATAGTCGAACTTGCGCAGAAGGTAAGTTTCTATAAGAAATAACAAATAAAATATATTTTTTTAAGTCTTGGTTTTATATGTTCAGGTGTGTTTCAAAAATAATTCTGAACACTCACAACACGCTTTGTTCAGAGGATGTTCAGAGCATGCTCGATATGCTCCGACTCTGTTCAGAGTTCTATTTTGAGTTAAAAAAGAAAAACGCATAATATAGCAGGCTTTCAGGATTCAGAGTAACTATTGCTTAAGCAACATCTGCTTGAAATCTTGTTAACTATAGAGAACCCATTTACAAAGTAAGTGTAGAATAGCCCAAAAACTGAGTTTTTAGAAAAAAAATAGACTTAATTAAACACCCACTCACATGCAGGCTCTAGTGCTGTACGGAAGTTTGTGGTTTGCTAGTGTACCGCACTCAGAGCCAACATTATCTTAATTTTGCACAAAGTTATCAGTTTATCAATAACTTCGATATAGCTTATTTGTTTGGGCCCTGTTCGAGGAGGCGCATATATATGAAGGTACAAATGTTCATTAACAAAGTTGCCACATCAGCAACTTGGAAAACCTTACGTTATTTACGATAGGTCATTGAAAATGGAGATAGAAATAACGTTAGTCGACTTTGCTAAGCAGATCATACCAATTTCGATCTTTTGCACTCCAAATTCTTAATGTCTTGCACTCGGAGCTATTTGATTCCTTTGTTTTGTGGTAAACCCTGAAGAATCGATATTAAGCCGACAAAACGGAAACTTAATTTCAATATAATTGAATCAATCCTTTAGCTAAAGTGCGAAATCATAAAGAGAAGAAAACGTAAAGATAGTAATTAAATTATTAATGTGATTTGTGTTTATAGGCTAGATTCTCGTACCTATAAAGGTAAAGAACGCTTCTTCTTTGACCTTAAACCATATTCATTTTCCGAATTTGAATGAAGGAAATACAAAATAGCCAATATTGTAATATTATTCAAACTAATTTTAAAGGATAGTAAATATTTAAGTATTTACTTAATTTTGTAGACCTTGAAAGTCTTGAGTTTAATTTTTTCGTTGAATTTTTGAAAATGTTCCTGTTTTGAAGAATTTACTTTATTTTTAATATATTATAACTCAAACTTAATTATCAACTAAATAAAATGCATTTTATATATTTCAATGAAATTAAAATCAAATTGTTGGGATTGTACTGTAATTATGCGCGTAAGCGTGAGTTTGTTATTACGGATGGAAGTTTTCAATCTTCCTGTTAAAGATACTTAACAACTCTCTTTCTGACTTTACTTTAAAACCGTTTTGCTCACACTTCCAATATTTTCATCAACCTAGGTATATTTTTCCGTAGTTTTGTTGCCGGGTTCAGAATCTACATCGAGGGAAACTACATAGGTTGTGCATCTGGGATGTTTAAGAAAAGAGGGGGTATTTTTGCGCATGGATAAATGCAAAGCATTTTGAATGAATAATTACAAATTTTAATTCAAAAGTTTTTCTTCTCTCGATTTGTTTTTGTTTGGAATATAGTATTTTGTAAGTAAAGGAGACGACGACGATGACGATGACTACGACAACGTGACGGGGGTATAGAGAAGAATGCAACACGGATTAACCAGGACGTTTTTCTATTTTTCCTTGTGAAAGGAATGCAAAATATTATATACTTAAACCTATATACATACATAATAGGCATTATGGTATGAATTGAATTGAATTGAGTGTAAATGGGGAAAATTTGTTCAGTCGTTCAGTTTTCTATGCGAATTTTTGAAAACTTGTTGAGTTTAATGATTTAAGTGTTCTTATAAAAATATTTTACCTTGGGTTTACCTTGGGTTTACCTTGGGACTGAAGCTATGAATATAATAAGAATTTTATTTTGAATTCAATTATTTTTTTCTATAGCTGGAGTGATTCAATTTGTCTGGCCTTAGAAAGCCTTGAGTCAATAAGAGTACACATTGGTCTAGTTGTTTATTTAATTTTTCATATAATAATGGTTAAAAATGGTCATTCAATTTAAGTATTCTGTTGGTATTGGAGTGTTCGATGGTTGTGGTAGAAGTACTTCCTTCCGGATTACTCTCTGGTACAAAAATGTATTCTGTTGGTCATCTTGTGTTTGTGTTTGGACACCGCTGACAAAATTACAATGACTTAATGTGTACACCTATTAACTTAATATTCACTTTTACAAGGGCTAAAGTAATAATTTTTGCTTTTGGATTTTACTTAGAAAACAGTTATCCAGCAAGGCATGATCTAACTTTTTATTTTGGTCGACTTTTTACATATCAAAGCATTCGAAGATTCCAACACGTGATTCTAAATATGCCCTTTTTAAGAGCTAACATACAAAAGTTTTGATAAGTTTTGCGTGCGTTGCATGCAGAAATGTTAAAATTGTGCCAGACAGGACTGAACAAAAATCAAAGACGAAATAAGGTGCAAAAATCAAATAGTTTGCATACATGAAATAGATTCACCTAACCTTGAACATGTCATCTAGCAAGCTTACACCACATTTTGTATTTTATACAATTGTATTTGTTCACTAATAAACAAAAGTTTACTGCATTTTTGTTTAACAAATAAGATAATATCTAAAATTCTCCATTGTATAAACATTGAAGAAACTAATGTGTTGCAGTCACAAATTACAAGTGACAGAATCTCTTCTCTCTTAAATTTTCGAGAGATTTAAATCATTTATATTTGTAATTATGGGTCGCACGAACTTGTTGCTGTATCCAAAGACTCTTTTTTCAAATAGTTCTTTTGTTTTTAAATTTGAAAATCCGTTTTTTTTTTAATAATAATGGAATATTGGAAATTATGGACAAACATAAAAAAAAAAACGCCTGATGCAAAATTGTTTAAAATCTTAATTTCCAAGTTTGAACTCAATCGACATAACTGTTTGGGCTGTAGGGGCGTATACTGATAGACGGGACCCACTTCGACTTTTTTACCATCGTAGCGACATGTTTGATTAAAATCTCGAGTACGAAATTGTTTACGAATGCAATACTTTGTTTTTTTTTTTTTTTTTTTTTTATAATAAGCGCACACTTAAGGGAATATTACTACCCTTATTATGTAAAGACACAGTGAGCACTAGGAAAGGGAGAGAGGGGTTGAAAGGAGGTGTCGGTGCACATTGGTTTTGAATTCCTGAATATTGCAATGGCTGGGAAAGACAGAGTGTGGTAAGGAATTCCACATTCGCGTAGTACGGCTAAAGAACGAATCTCTATACTTGACGGTACGACCGAAGTTGGGCTCGAGGGTATACTGATGGGCATTCCTAGAAGCGCGAGTATTACGGTTGAACTGTTTAAGGGGAGGAATGCAGCTGGCTATTTCACTAGAGCATAAACCGTTAAAATAACGGTAAAAGAGGGTGAGACAGGAAACTTTACGACGATGTTCGAGCGACGTAAATGATCCTATTATGGTATTATCACCAATCAATCTAAATGCTCTACGTTCAATACTGTCCAAGAGGCTTAAGTAAGTTGCAGGAGCACCAGCCCAGATATGGGAGTTATACTCAAGCTTTGGACGTATATAAGTCTTGTATATAACAGCCAGATCAGAGGGGGAGAAAAACTTCTTGCATCGCCTTAGAAAACCCAAACATCTTGCGGCATTTTTGGCGACATCGCGTATGTGTTCGTTCCACAAAAGGTGGTTGGTGATACACATACCGAGAATATCGAGATGTTCAGTCTCCTCGATGCAAGTGCCATCCATGGATAATGGCAAGGGGGGTGTATCTCGCTTTAACGATATAAGACAGCATTGTGTTTTCGAAGCATTTAATTCCACGCGATTTTTTAATCCCCATTGTAGAATGCTGTTTAGGTCGGAATTTAATGAACTTATCATATTTTGTCGTTGCAGTTCCACATCCGAAGAAGAGGGACGTGAGTCTGAAAACGAATATGAAAAGCTAAGAGTACTATCGTCAGCGAAACAATGTATTGGATTAGAAGTTGCAGACAGGAGATCATTAATAAAAATGAGAAAGAGTGTTGGAGATAGAACAGAGCCCTGGGGCACACCAGCATTTATTTTGTGGTTTTCAGACTTGAACCCATCCAATACTACTTGTATTGAACGATCCGAAAGGTAATTACTAATCCAATGAAGCAGGGATTCATGAAAACCGAAAGCACGCATTTTCGATAAAAGAGCCTGATGCCAAACTCTATCAAATGCTTTTGAAATATCAAGTGCAATAATCTTACTTTCTCCAAAACGATGTAAAGATTTGCTCCATTGTTCGGTGAGATGAACCATGAGATCACCAGTGGACCTATTGCTACGAAAGCCGTATTGCCGGTCATTAAGAAGCTTTCGATCTTCAAGATATTTCTTGAGCTGATAATTAATCAGCGTTTCCATGACCTTGGAAAGAAGGAACGTAAGTGCAATCGGTCGGTAATTAGAGGGTGAGGAAGAATCGCCTTTTTTGGGGATAGGCTGGACAAATGCAGTTTTCCATCCACTCGGAACGAGACCTGAGGAGTAGGACAGATGAAAAAGCTTACGCAGTGGTTTTGCCAGCGTTGAAGAACACCTCTTCAGAACAATAGCGGGGATACCATCCGGACCAGCGGATTTATGTATGTTGAGATCTTTTAGGACTCTCGCAACAGTACGAGTGCGAAAATAGATTTGCCCCATAGAATCCCTAACGCGATCGATGACAGGCGGAGTCATAACACTCACTGGCAGTGTTGAATTAGCGGCGAATTGCCTAGCGAAGAGGTTAGCTTTCTCGAGAGAGCTAACAAATGAAGTGTCATTGACAACGATCGTAGGAACCGAGGAAGAAGAAGAATTTCTCATGTTTTTTACGAATGACCAAAAATTTTTACTGCCTTTGGGACATTGCAGTATTTTTTGCCGTAATTTTTGGTCATGTAAAAATTTGGTCCGTCGAATATGGGCGTTGCAGGCCTTCCTGGCTTGCTTGAACTTTTTCCGGTTTTCCTCAGATGGATTGGCTTTAAAACAACGGAAACTTACGTTCTTAACCCTAATAACCTCTTTACAGCTCGCATCGAACCATGCGTTTTCCTTAGGTCTGATGCTTTTAACCCTGTTCGGGATAAAAGTTCTCATTCCCAGGAGAATTAAACTTGTGATCATATCAGCGCTGGCGTCAACGTCACTATCGAGGAAGCATAGTGACCAGTTAAAGATCCTAAAATAATTATTGAGACCGTCCCAGTTGGCTTTCTCGTATTGCCAAACGGTTCTCTTAGGAGCTCTTTCTTTAACTGGAGAGTTTTGACACGAGAAATTTGCCGATATGACACAATGGTCAGATGAGCCTAGAGGAGATAGAACACTAATAGTGTACTTACTAGGGTCAGAGGTAAGAAACAAGTCAAGAGTGTTTTCTGCTCGACCTACAACGTCCGATATTCGAGTGGGCTCGTTGACCAGCTGAGTTAGGTGGTTTAACTCAGCGAAGATCTCAGCACAGACTCCTTCTGGTGTTGCCTGGCCGGAAGGTTGAAGCCATGAAGAATTGTGTACATTGAAATCGCCCGTAACAACGATTTCAGTGCAAAGATAGGACGAAACAATTCTTTGAATGGAGTCAGACAAAGCATCAAATTCACGAAAAGTTGATACTCTGTCTAAATTTGGGCTTCGATAAAGGAAGCAGTAGTGAATGATTTGCTTATTTATGGAAAATTTAAACCACATGAAATTAAAGAAAGAATTGGTGCAAAGACCATATTGAGGTAAGAGCTGATAAGCAACATCATTCCTAATGTATATGGCGAGGCCATGGTGGGAAAAGAATAGTGGCACCAAGCTATACCCATGAATGAAAAATTCAGTAGGATCGGTATCCTCACCTACTTGGGTTTCACTCAGTGCCAAAACAGCTGGTCTGTTCGAGACAGTATGGAAGTACGCAGAAAGAAAATTCGCTCTAAGCCCACGAATATTACAATAATCAACCCTGAAATTAACAGCCATTGCAAATAAAAAAATATCAAAACCAAAACAGACAAAGACTCAAAAAATTTTCACTGATTTGAACCACAGAATGCTATTCGATACACGCCACTACTAGTGTTATGCCTTAGTAGTGACTAAGATCGAATCCACCCCTGACAATGCAAAACAGTAAACAATTCTTTTTGTCAATAATCCGTCGAACGACGACGTAGCCTGTGTATAAATTGCATTGGTTATAAAACGCAATGCAATTTGATGTACATGCTAAGCCGTGCGACTGTTAGAGAAGAGGGGAAAGTGAAAAGGATGGTACTCACTGCGCTATGCTGAGCTTGGCTTATCATATTGTTTTGTTGGATTTTTTTTTTATTGTTGTTTTTGTTGCTATTGTATTATTTCAGTGTGGCGTGGTTTATTCTTTTTTGATGCTATTTTTTTTATCACTAATCACTAATAATATATTAAGCTGTTTTTTTTGTTTTGTTTTTGTTATTTATTATGAATGTATGTAATATTTATTAATTTGTAAGACAATTAACACGACTGGGCACAAGACTCAAACAAGACGCGCAAGGGACGATCGACGCGACGGCGACGCACAACACAGAGGGGACCTTCCCCAACGAAAGTTCACTGACAACTCCTTCTCTCAGAAAAAAATCTTTTTAAAATAATTTAAAGCATTATACTAAAGTTTTTCTAAATTTTAAATTTAGTAAATACCTTTAAGAGTAGGTATTACAAAGAATTTAGTTGGTTTTGACAGACAAACTGCTTTTTTTGTGAATATTGTTAAATTACTAAAAAATCTGTAAATGAAAACTTTGCTTATAAAGCTAAACTGTATAAGCTTAATGGCTCATATGACCACCTCTGAATCCTTAAATGGTTAAAAGTTAATGAATTTGTACTGCGCGATTGGAATATGGCCTTGTTTCCAATTCATATTGTGTTCTAACTAACTGAGTTAAAAGTGGAAAGCAGTAAAATAAAAAATGTATTTTTATGTATAAAAAATAAATAATTTAAATATAAGGGGGGTCATATCCATTAACGCAATCCGATTAGTTTTGAATTCAAAGGATATCTTACGAAAATAAAAAAATACAGTTATTGACAGGAGATTTTATCTTCTATCTTCATAGTTTCTCATCACTAAAAAACTGATGATATGAAGCAAGCCACACCGTTTTAGACTAAACGTTAGACCATTGATTTCAGTACCTATTCTTGTCTGTATTTAATTAATGCTTATATCTTTATGTGTATGTCCAAAAACAATATAGTATAATAAAAGGTATAGCAAGACCAATAGCTCTTTGATCACACATTTAGAAAAATGCATTGTATTGGTTGTTTATTCTTGGAAGTTAGGAATAAAACTGATAATATAATTATATTTTTGAACGATATCCTGTCAGTCTGATTGTACACTATTTTTTTCAGCATATCATCAGCACATCGACAATAGTTGGCTTCTAATGATTATTTGTGCCTGTTTTATCAGCATAGACCAGTGATTTGACGTACCATACCAGCACAAAAACTTGTGCAAATGTATCAAATCACATGAAAGAGTTGTCATTCACTATAATGTTGGCACCGGTTTTGAAATTTAAAGACCAATGACACCTTCGGCATGTACCGGGATATTTTCGAGTAGTTATTATTGTTATTATTAATATTATAAGCTTTTATTTGCCATTATTGATATTTTGTACAATATTTTTACATTTTTGTTTACATTTTCTGTTTCTTTTGAATTAATTACTATATAAAATTGACATAATTTTTTTTTTTTTTTAATCAATATGTGAGCAAGTTGGAATAAATAAATGGATGCGTGTCAATCAATTCTATGATCTGGCATAAGCCTCCCCCAATGTTGCCCAGAGATTTCTATCTTTTGCGTCATTGTACCAACTTTGTCTTTCTTTAAGCAAATCGTCTGCCCATCTTTTCTTCGGTCGTCCAATTGGTCTTCTGCTTTCTGGTGGTGTCCATTTTGTAATGATTTTTGTCCATCTTTGGTCCTGTATTCTAGATATATGTCCTGCCCAATTCCATTTAAGGAGTTTTGCTCGTTCAACCACGTCCGTTAAACCAGTTCTTCGTCTTATTTCTCTATTTCTCACTCTCTGGCTAATTCGTAGGTTAAGTAGTTTTCTTTCCATCTTGGTTTGGCATATTCTTATTTTGTCAAGTAAACTTGAAGTCAAGGGTATAGTCTGTAACCCATACGTCATAACAGGAAGAATAGCAGAGTCTAGTATATATTTTCGTGTTTCGTCCCTTAGATTTGATTGTAATATTTGTTTTAGACTCCAAAATTGTTTCCAACTATTGGTAATGCGTCTAGAAACTTCTTTTTTCTCTTGGTTAATGAATGACTTGTAATACCCGTAGCGTGATGTTTAGTGCGTTGGACTGTCATGCAAAGGGTCTTGGGTTCAATCCCTGCCTGTGCCACCTAACTTTTTTCACGGGTACTGCCTCTTGCGAGGAATTGACAAATCCTTCAAGAGTAATTCTTGTCATGAAAAGTGCTTTCTCAAATTAGCCGTTCGGATTCGGCATATAAACTGTAGGTCCCTTCCATCTCTGACAACATTACTCGCACACAGGAATGGTTGAGAGTTGTAAGTCACTAGGCCCTGGTTCTTCATGGACTGTTGCGCCACCTAATTTATTTATTATTTATTTATTTATTTAACGAATGACTTAGTCTGTCCTAGATAAGTATAGTCTTCTACATATTCTATGTGTTCGTTATCCAGCATTATGTCATCTTTAATATGGTTAGTCATTATCTTAGTTTTTGACTTATTGATACGAAGTCCAACTTTCTTGCATTCATTTGTTAATTCTATGAGCATATTTTGTATTTGTCCGGAAGTTGATGAAATAAGAACTATGTCATCAGCGAATCTAAGGTTGCTCAAATATTGTCCCCAAATATTTATTCCATATCTATTGTCCCAGTTTAGTTTCTTGAATATTTCTTCCAGTACGGCAGAGAATAATGGTGGTGACATTGGATCCCCCTGTCTTACGCCTCTCTTTATTTTTATTTCTTTTCCTATTCTTTCGGTTTTTATTTTCGCCACGCTGTCTGTATATATATTTTTCAAAGTTCTTATAAAGATAGGATGAATTCGTTGGTTTGTCAGCGCTGTCCATATTTCGTCATTTTCTACTGAGTCATGTGCTTTACTGAAGTCAATATATAAAAGATACAAAGGTTTTTCAAATTCGTTAGTTTTTTCAATGAGTTGGTTCATTGTTTGTAGATGGTCTGTTGTTGAAAAACCTTCTCGGAATCCTGCTTGTTCTCTTGGCTGATTTCTGTTTAATGTGTCCTTAATTTTTGTATACATTACTTTGGAGAACAGTTTATGTATCATAGAAATGTTGCTTATTGGTCTGTAGTTATTTATGTCATCTTTATTTCCTTTTTTGTGGATAAGCGTAATTGTAGCTTGTTTCCATTGTTTTGGAATCTGCTGTGTTATAAGCAAGTCATTAAAAATCGGGTCAAGACTGTAGAAATTGGTTGTTTTCCATATTTGAGCATTTCGGTTACAATACCGTCATTTCCTGTACACTTATCTGCCTTTAGATCGTCAATTGCTTGTTCAATATCTGTTTTTGTAAAAAGTGTAACAGTATTTAAGTTGGAGTAACTGTCCGCCATCGATATATTATCATCTTTTATTTCTTTTGTCGATTTGAAGAGTTCTTCGAAAAACTTGGTAGCAGACTCATTTATATCTCTCCTATTAATAGCGTTGTTATTTTTGTTCTTAATTGATGTTATCCACTCTTTTCCGTCGTCAAGAAATGATTTTGTCTTTTTAAAAGATTTTGTGTTGCTTAATATATCTTTTATCATTGTTTCGTTATATGTTTGAATATCATTTTTCGCATCTTCTTTTATGGTTTTCCGAAGGTATCTTAGTTCATTTTTTTCCTGGTCTGATAAGTTGTCCTTGTTTCGTAGGTTATCTCTTCTGGTTATCAGCGCTTTAGTGTTATCCGTTAATTTATCAGGTTTTGGAGTAACAGCAGTCATGATTGAAACTTTCGCTGAGTTCTGTATTATCTGTTCTAATGAATCATATGTATTTTGAAAGTTTTCGTTTATTCTATTTGTAGTTATATTAAGTCTTATTTCTTTCTTAAGCATGTCATTATATTTTTCAATATTTTCGGTTGGTATTATTCTAGGAATACTGAGTGTTTGTTTGTTTCTTTTCAACGTATTATGGTCCACTTTTATTTTTGCTCTTACTAGCCTATGGTCACCAACAAATTTAAAATTATTCAATACGGAGATGTCATTAATAGTTTTCAGTTTATTTGTTAGAACTAAGTCGATTTTGTTCTTTGTTATCCCATTCGGGTAAATCCAGGTATGGCCTTGGCCGTCACCTCAGATGGCAAGTAAAATAATAATTTCTAAAACAATTTATAATAAGGGGATTCATGCAAACACAGAAAACCCATAGAAACCTTAAAAACTGTAGAATTTTCTATCGCTAGAAATCAACTGTCAAAATTTGTATGGGAAAAATATTCTGCAAAATATAGACTTTTATCTCTCAAATTTGAAGCAGAAATCGTAGAAAAAAAAAAACAGATAAATTTTGTTTGTTTCTAACGTTTCCGCAAATATTTTAATGGGGTGTTCATGTAAACCCTTTGCGGAAATTTATATTTTTCTACAAGTAGAAAATTATATCGTTACATGAATACCCTTAATAATAAGTTTTTTTTTTTTTAAGAAACAATTTTTTTTTATTTATTTATTTATTATATTTTTTTAAATAAATATTTAGTACATTTGTTGGATATTTTTTGTTTTTGGTAAACTTTTTTAAAATTCTGCTGCTATTATTTTGGCTCTGTAGCTAGCAGTTTCCTTACATAATGCAGCAAACGACTTCCATCCTTCACATCCATTTAAAATATTTGTTGTTTTCTCTAAAGTTATTTTCGAAAAAACGCTTCTTCTTTTTGTAAAACAAAGATTTGGAAGAGATAGCATGCGTTACAACAAGCCTAGTCAGACGGTTAGATGGCTGCGACATTGCTTTCATTATATAATCAAAGTGAAGCTTCAAGGTTGCAGGAAATAATGGCGACAATCTTGTTTCTAATAAAAGCATACAGTTTGGACAGTTCGAAGGGAGTTTGAACAATCTCTTGAGAAAAAATCTAAGTAATTTTTCAACTTCTTCACTTTGTTCGTAACCCCAAACCTGAGCAGTGTAAAACATGACAGATTTAGAAGTCGCATCAAAAAGTTTATACTTTGCACTTAAACTGAGAGTATTCGAATTAATGCAGGATTTCCATGTAGAGTTCAGTGCTGTTTTAGCTAGCTGAAGCTTGTTGGAAAGATGACTTTTCAGAGATAAATTTGATGATAGTTTCATGCCAAGATATTCGTACTCCTTGACGATTTCAATATCTTCACCAGCAAATTTCCACTTTTCATTTTGGGCATACCGTCTACCGGCCTTTCGAAATATCATTATTTTGGACTTACTCAAATTCACCGCGAGGTTCCATTTTGCGCAGTATTCTTCAAGGTCCAAAATCATGCGACTTAGTCCTTGAGTGGTGTCCGATAAGAGAACAATATCATCAACATACATGAGCATTTTAATTCTCCTTCCAGCCCACAAAATTCCACCGCAAAGCACATCATTCAGGTCGTCAAGAAATAGAATGAACAAAAGAGTACTTAGAACACACCCCTGTTTTACTCTTATGTTTGTTGGAAACCATTCCGAAAGTATCTTTCCTTGTGTATCCGCGTACAAGAGTTTTAGAATATTTAGCATCTTTGTGGACATTCCCATCAATGACAATTTATAAAATAGTGACCTTCTATCGATAGAATCAAAAGCTGCTTTAAAATCGACGTAAAAAGCATACAGTTTCTTATGTTGGTCCTGGAACGATTGCGCAATATTCATTAGAGTGAAAATCTGGTCGATTGTTGAATGATTTTGCCTAATTCCAGCCTGAAAATCACTAAGCAGGTTTTCCTTTTCAGCCCATGTTGAAAGTCTTGTGAAAACAACAGATGAAAAAATCTTTAATGAACAGTTCAGGAAGGAAATTCCTCTATAATTCTCGGCTAAATTTATGTCACCTTTTTTATGTAATGGAAACAAAATCACCTTTCGGAAGCCTTGTGGTAAATAATTGAAGTTAAATATGTGATTAAAAGAGTAAGTCAGCATAATTAAAGCCTCTTCTGTAAGACTCTTGTAGCACTCAAAAGGCATTCTGTTTTCCCCTGGGGCTTTGTTCAATTTTGTTTTTGCGATGGCCTCTTTGACTTCCTCCAAACTTATGAATCTATCTAGATAGTCAATTTCTACTAGAGGGCTGGCATATTGTACGATTGGGCCGTCGTTTATTGGGTTGAGAAGTTTGAAGAAATGTTCCTTAAGTATATTAGGGTGTAAGTTAACACTAATTGTGAAGGATCGGCCAGATATACATCTTATAGCTTTCCAAAACTGTTTTGCATTGGTTGCGCTTGAAGCTTCCTGCACTAGTTGAGCAAAATGATTTTTCTTCGAGTTCGTACAAATTAGTTTTAGATTCTTGTTAGCTTCTAAGTACATTTTCTTGAATATATCTGTATGGAATTTACGGTATAAATCAAGCTGCCGGAATGCCTTCTCTCTCGCTTTTTCACACTCCCGATTGATCCATTTATTTTTGGGTATGCAATGCCGTCTTTGAATATTTTTTGGCACACTTTTGGTAATCATTTCATCAAGGAAATCTAATCGAATGGGTTCTTCGCGTTCCAGGTGAACTTGAGCTAGTTCCAAGGACAAGTTCTGCTGAAAAACTTCAATATGATGCTCTCTCAGTATTAGTTTTGGTAGTAGTTGCAGCTCTGTTCCACTTGACACAGAGAACGCCCCATTCAATTGAAGTACCACTTCGATTGGCATGTGATCCAAGAAGTGTTGACTACCAACCTTAAAATCTTGAATTATTTTCACACAATCGGTTGCTACGCAGCAAAAATCATTTGTTGAAGAGCCTTGCGCAGCTAAAAAAGCTATTTCACCAAGCTTATCTATCACTTCTTCTGTGAGGTCGAAAGTTTTGCAAAATTTTAACAGCTGCTTTCCATCCAAAACATTATCCTTAGAGTTTCTTTCAAATAACAGTTTCGATGAAATACACGCCAACTGCTCATTACAACATTGGTCCAATCCAACTCTCGCATTCAGATCTCCAACAATAATTAAATTATGTTTTCCAAAATAGTTGAGAGCATCCTGCAAACTGGAACTATATAATCGGTCCTCCCCTTGCTTTCTATTTTAAGAACAATAATTTCTTCTATTACCATAAACTCGAAACTGCATTTAACATCTTTCTTAAAACCAAATAAACATCCACCCATTGCTCGTCCCTTTTTATGAGTTTTCGCAGCCGGTATGCTTTTCAATACATAATTGCTAAACCACTTATTATAGAATTCGTCATTATCTACCTCAACCCATGTTTCGAAAAGAAAAAATACATCAAACTTATCTATATACTTAAAAAAATCATTAAACATAATTTTATTTGTGAATCCATGAATATTAAAACTCAGAATATTTAAATAAAAACCGTCGTTGGGCAAGACGGAAACCCGAGGTGCGGCCTCTGTAAGTTATAGTGAGGAACTAGGTTGAGTTCGCTGTTGCTCTGATTCACCCAAAGATGGCGCTGCGATATGGTTTTTGTCTCTACTCGACGAAGAAACGATCGATGACAGATCAGCAGCTGTCATGTGTAGGCTGTCAAACAATTGATTCATCTCTGATAACCCATCCAGCGATCCGCACATAAAACCATTGTTTACGTTCCAAGTGAAAACTTTTCCACCAACTCGCAGTTTGTCATCATAAACACACATCCTCATCTTTGACTCTGGCATTTGTTTTTGAATCCAATATCTACATTTAAGCAAAATACTCTCTGCGTACTCCCACCTTGGCACTGTGTTTGTCAAATTCACTGAGAACGGGAAATCTTTAGCTGTTGATGATATTGACAGTTTAAATACTGCTGCCATGAGATGCCAACTCAGAGAAAATGAAACAACACTCATTTAAAGTAAACTTTTCACAATAATTACAGCAATTTATATAATTTATATTAAATTTACAATAAGTACCGTAATTTCTCTTTAAACATTTTTTTTATTTTTATTTATATTTTCTCTTTATAGTTTATAGTTATCTATTTCTCTTTTTAATATTTGTTAATCATTGGTCATAGAGCTTATTTTTGTTTTCCTTTCATATGTTAAGCTTCTGTTATTCAAATTATATTATTAGTGTTGATACAATTTGATTATTGTTGTTGTTTATTAACTCACAAGTTGATGTGATATGTATCTCAGACACTTGATTCAGCTGTAAGTTTCCTTGTTCGGTGTATGATATTGAGGGCTACAAACTCTTCCGTAGTGACAGAATCGGTCGAGTAGGTGGGGGTGTTGCTGTTTACTTTCGTAATGGAATAGGATATCAAGAAATTTGCCGATCAGGTGAAAACACTGCTAATGATTATTTGCTTCTTAAAGTTAATTGTGGAGTAGAGAGTATTATGCTAGGGGTGATTTATAGACCTAACAAAAACACTGGATTCGATACAGTAATTAATACATTAGAAAGATTTTCTTTCTATGCTCCTAATATAGTTTTGTGCGGAGATTTAAATTGCAATTTGTTAGATACTTGTTCGTCAGCTACTATGACTGATTATCTTAAAAGTTTAAATCTTCTACCTGTTAATGTTACGTCGGCAACTCACTTCGCTAAAAAGGCACGAGTACGATAACTTTGGCGCCAAGATATAATAACGGTTTTTGGTAGGGGGTCTTAATACAAGCATTTTTTACTATGGGCGTTTAGGCGGGAGGGGCAATTTAAAAAAGTTATTATTTAAAATGGAAAAAAATAATTAAAAAATAACGGTGATACTTACAATTAAGTTGTATACATTTTTTTAAAGCCAACATTCTGTTCTATTAGCTTGTTTTTAAATAAAGTCAAAACTATGCGTAGTTTTTGAAAAATTTAATTTTAAACTCAAAATTTGAGTAAAAAAAGTTAAAAAAAGGTTTAAAGTGTAACTTTTTCAATACTTCAAGATTATCTACCATTGTTTTTATTTCAGAACTTATTGCTCTTATTTGTTTTTGATCAAAAACTGAAAACTAGATGATTTTATGTCTTTTAGTTTTTGAGAAAATTGAAAATAAAAATTTAATTTTAAACTCAAAATTTGAGTAAAAAAAGTTAAAAAAAAGGTTTAAAGTGTAACTTTTTCAATACTTTAAGATTATCTACCATTGCTTTTATTTCAGAATTTATTGCTCTTATTTGGTTTTGATCAAAAACTGAAAACAAGATGATTTTATGTCTTTTATTTTTTGAGAAAATTGAAAATAACCACAACTGCTATTTTAATTTAATTCTTTTTTTTTGCTTGAGTGGTCTTATTTTGATAGTAACAATGGTAAGTCCGAGTTTGGGTGTATGCAACAGTAAGGTGTGCGCGAGTTTGGGTGTGTGCAACAGTGGGATCTGCAACCCCCCTGCTTGGGCACACTATAGGATTTGGGGTGGGTGCAAGTTGGAGTGCGTGCAAGGTGGGGAGGGTGCAAGGTGCGGTGGGTGCTAGATGGGGTGCATGCAAAGTTTCTTTTGCATTTAAATAAGCTGGATTTAAGAAAAATTAATTTACCCTAGGTATATCTTATCGATTATTACTATCAAAATAAGACTACGTTAATACTTAAGCAAGGAAAAAGTAATTTAATTAAAATATTTTGTTTTGGTAATTTTTAATTTTCTCAAGAACTAGAAGACATCAAGTCATCTAGTTTTCAGTTTTTGATCAAAAACAAATAAGAGCAATGAATTATAAAAAAAAAAATAGTAGATAATCTGAAAGTTTTTAAAAATTACACTTTAAACCTTTTTTTTAACTTTTTTTATCACAAATTTTGACTTTAAAACAATTTTTTTCAAAAACTATGCATAGTTTTGACTTGATTTAAAAACAAGCTAATAGACAAAAGTGTTGGCTTTAAAAAAAGGTATAATAATTAATTATAAGTATTACCGTTATTTTTTAATTATTTTTTTTCCATTTAATGTATATATTTTTTTAAACTGCCCCTACCGCCTAAACGGGGGGAGATAGACCCCCCTCCCGTAGCAAAAAATGCTTGTTTTTAACTGCTCTATACAAATCCGTCATTAAACTTTGTCGCCAAAGTTATCGTACTCTCCCCGCTAAAAATCATACCCCTACTCTCCTCGAATTCTTTGTTGGTGATATCAAGAAAACTCTTTTCTATAACCAACTAACTGCCCCGGGTTTCTCATGTCATGATATGATATTCTTAACCTATGATATTCAATTGGACGCGACAGACGCAGTCATAAGTTATAGAGACTTTCAGATCATAAATTACCATAGTTTAAGTTATAATGTACAAAGTACACAATGGGAATATATCTATCAAATGCAATCTGTGCACCAACAGGCAGAGTTTTTGCAAGAAAATCTAAACAACCTTTATGATCGTCACGTACCCATGAAATATAAGGTTGTTAAAAGTAATTCTTTGCCATGGTTAAATGCTTTTATAATGGGTTTGATTAAAAAACGAAACAATGCGTTTATTCGTTGGAAGCGTTATAAACTAGCAATTTTTCATGATATCTTTCGTTATTTCCGAAATTTAGTAGTTTCTCGCATTAAAACGGCTAAGAGACGCTACTATAAAAATTTATTGAACCCAGATAACCAATCTGGGAAAAACCTTTGGAAAAACTTGCATAAATTGGTTAATGGTAAACGAATTTCAGAACCTAATTCTAACATAGACTGCAACCAACTCAATGCCCAGTTTGTGTCTTTATCTGTTCCCAAAACACGTAGTTCAATTGACTCTCATGGCTCTGCATATGATGTTTCGAGTAATGAAATGGACGACCCTGAACAAAGTTTTAACTTTACTCGTTTCACAGACGAAGATATCGTCGAGGCAATGCTGTCCATTAAATCAGGCGCGGTAGGCATAGATGGGATCAATCCGAAGTTCTTAAAAATTGTACTTCCTCATATTCTAAAATACATAACTCATTTATTTAATTCTATATTAACTAGTTCCGAGTATCCGAGAATATGGAAATATACTAAGATACTTCCTAATTCCTATCCCTAAGACTTTAAACTGTGCTGACCCAGAATATAGGCCTATTGCTATCCTGCCATTCCTATCTAAAGTCTTTGAAAAACTACTTTTAAAACAGATGGAAGGACACCTAACATACAATAGCCTGCTAGATACAAACCCATCCGGGTTTCGTGCAAAAAGAAGCTGTAAAACGGCGCTTTTACTTGTTGTTGATGATATACGCAGAGCGATGGACATGAATCGTGCTACATTCTTAACATTGCTAGATTTTTCAAAAGCGTTTGACACAGTTGATCACTTTGTGCTGTGCCAAAAACTTAAGTATGATTTCAAATTCTCTCGTTTTGCGGTGAAACTTCTGCACTCATGCTTATCTAATCGACAACAATGCGTTGCTGTAGGAAATCAGACATCTTCATTTCTGACAATTCCAGCAGGGTCCCTCAGGGTTCTATTCTGGGACCTCTATTATTTTCACTTTACGTTAATGAGCTTCCTCGACTGGTTAAATCTTGTAAAGTTCATATGTTTGGCGATGACGTCCAATTATACTTGGACACTCCTGTAGATAGCATAAGAAATGCTATTAACTATGTTAATGAGGATCTAGTAGTTATACAACAGTGGGCTCTCAAGCATAACCTCACCCTCAATCCAAGAAAATCTAAAACTTTGTGTATTTACAAACGCGCCCTTGATAAGTCAAGCTTTCCACCGGTTCTGCTGGGTGGCTCAGTTATTGAATTTGTAACGTCTGCTAGGAATCTAGGTATTATTTTTAACGAGACTTTAACATGGAATCACCATGCAGCTATTACAATTGGCAAGTTATATAGTGCTTTGCGTCTACTGTGGACATCCCAAAGGTTTATTCCTGTCAGTAGTAAGATGTTGCTTATAAGATCTCTTCTATTACCTATTTTGCTGTATAGATGTGAAGTGTGGTGTAGCGTTGACTCAAATACAAGGCGAAAACTTAATGTTATAGGTATACAACAACTTTGCCAGATACATCTTCAATATAAGATATTACGACCATATTTCATGTTATTCTAAACAAATAATGGGTCTGACTTTTGATAACATTATAAAATTTAGAACTCTCATTTAGCTGCACAGTATTATACAGTCTCGTCAACCTGATTATTTGCACAACCGATTAACTTTTTCAAATTCGCTAAGAATTGTTGTACTGATCCAGCCAAGATTTGCTTGCCTGCAATCTGAACGTCAATTTTTTGTCCATGCCACTCAATTATGGAACTCACTACTTATTATAATTAGAAGAATAATTAACACAAACGCATTTAAATATCGTCTTTTAACGCATCTGACCAATGATGCTTAGGGTTATTATAACTAATATAAAAAAAAAAATTATATATTGTAAACTATAGTTTTAAAATTGTATTTTTAGTATCTACTAAATTTAAAATTCTCGAACGCTCTAACATATTTTATAAAGCCTTCACAAATAATAAGGTTGTAATCTTAATGTGAATTATGAATTAATAAATATGAATATGAATAAAAAAATACTTCGGCTTCTTCTGGCTCCTAGCGGCAAGTCTTTCCGGATAGAGATTGAAGATCCCTTTAATTTGCTTGAGGCACGTAAAACGCAGTTTGCAGCTTGTGACGATCTAAACTTTACCAAAAGTAAGGAGTTTTTGATGGGCAAAGGACGGACGTCATCAATTTCGGCATTAGGCACTTGCAGCAGCCCTGTGCATAGACTTTCCACCTTCGACTTTTCAGTGCCCTTTTCAGCAAATGGCATATGAACCAGTAGATTTTTCTCTTTAGATCCTATAAGCAACGACTCCACCTTTTCCTTAAGATTACATCAACGCTCCTCTGCCAGCTTAAGTCTAGCAGCCAGCTCATCATTTTGCTTTTCATAGCAGCAATATCGGAAGAAAGCTGTTGTATATCACTTTTTCGAGCGAGATCTTTTAGCTTTAGATCCAAGGTATCAGATAGTGCTGATATTGTTATTGTGTTATCTTCTCTACTCATTTTTGACGGAAAGTACCTTTTCGAAGAGCTTGCACTATTTGTTTCGGGGGATAATTGGGCGAGGTTTCTTTTATTCATTTAACCAAAAGGTTACGAAATGTTTGGTTATGTCAAATAAATCAAAGAAAAACAAAATTTTTGGCGGTAGGTCTTAACTCTAGGACTTACAAAATTTTCAATTGGCAATCTGGAATTGTTCTTCGATTCGGAATCCCGATTGAACAGTTTTTTTTTATTCCGAAGAATCTGAAGTTTGGTGAGAATGTATTGGTTGAGTATGACATGTGTCACATCACATATATGTGTATTCGCGCTAAATTTCATTTTGTTTTTTTGCTGCAAACATGGAGGAAGTGAATTTGAATTGCTGCGATATTATTTTAGCTGAAAATCAGGATATTAATTCTGTTAACGAATTAATTCTCCGCAATAGAATAAATAAGTACTTGTTGAAGTACCTAAATCATTATTTCACTAATAATGCTTTTTGAAGCTCTTGAAATGTTTACAGTTCAATATGGAGATGTAGCTGAGTTCTTCGGGCTGCCTTCGAGAACCAACAATGTGTCCTTACCATTTTCTGCAACAAGTAAGATCAAAGAAAATATGTTTAATAAGTTTGGAATTAAAATTTTATGATTTTAGACACTTTCAAGTGGTCAGACGACCAGATGCACTTCATGTTGCAGCTTTATAAGGAGTACTACTCCCAAGTTGGTCCATTAAAAAAATTCAGAAAGAAAAAGGACATGTGGTGCTTCCTCGCCCTGGAACTAAGCAAAACATTTAACCTTGATCTGTCTGGGTTGCAAGTAGAGGGCAGATTTAAAACGGTTATTGGTAAGACAAAAGCCGTCTTACAAAATAACCGGACAAGCGGTGCAGTAAGGAAACAAATTCCATTTGAGTCGTCAATGCAGCCGATCATTCAAGCTGACGACTCGATACTGCCGGAGGTGTGCGCAGGCCAAACAAGCTGCTCCGAAAAGAAAGCATTATTCAAAGAATAGATGACCTTCCTGTTCTAACATCGCTTCCATCAACTTCAGCTTCCAGTTCAAGCACTCTTTCTCCATCCACTTCCATCCATGCCTTCTTCGGAGCTACTTGCCACATCGGATTACACAATAGTTTCAGATATACCCAGTGCCAGCATATCTCATTCCAGAAGCCCAAACCTCCTCCAGCCAAGTCCTCCACTGAAAAAAGAAAAACTTTTGGAGCGCATCATGGCAGATCGCGAGGAAAGATTTAAGCTTAAGGAAAAAAACAAAGAAAGGCGCCATGAAGAAAAGCTGCAAGCGATAAACAAAATTGCAGATATTTTATCCCGTCTGGTGGAAGACAACCGGGGAACGTCTTAAGGGCATGTCTCATGTAAAAAAATTGATTGGTGCTTTGCGCTTAGCTTTGTAGCGTTCACATTTTTTTAAATATTTAAACGAAATAAACGGGTTTTGATTGAAAATATATTGGGCTAAATATTTATAAAGGAATCCAAAATTTAAAAAAAATTTTTGTTCCTTAACAGCACTAGAATCACTAAAAAATCATTAAATTCAGGTAGTTACTTGGGAAAATCAATGGGGCAGTGTGTTAAATATAATTTTTTATTTTTTTTATATTTTTTTCCAAAAAACAATACATTTTTATACATAGCACCGATTTTTTTTTTTTTTTAATTTATTTATTTATTCCAAGAAAAATTCTAGAAAACTATGAAAAATAGGGCAAATTTGCATTGTGGCATAGGTGCAATAATTGATAGGACTTCCAAAGTATAACAGCCAGCTAAGTCAATTCAACTTTTTTTCAAATTCTAAAGATATGTGCAGATATTTGCTTTTTAGTTTTTTTTTTTTAAATAGTTATAGTAACTTTTTTAGACAAAAAATCCAAAATGCTTTCTTTTTTTCCCAATTTTTTTTGGTAATTCATGGGGCGAACTGATTTTTTTTTTTAGTTTTAACTTTTTTTTTTAAAAAAAAAGGTCCATATATATTACACATAGTGTGGATTTTGAAAAAAAAAAATATTTGTCGCAACATAATTAAAAATGCATTTCAAAATAACAACATTTGTGGTGCAATTGTGAGGGATTGGGAGCTTATATAATTCCAAAATATTTTTTTTATTTTTTTTTGGCATTTTGTTTATTCTATTTAAAAAAGTAAAAAGTTCTTGCGCCCACTATTTATTTAATTTAATTTTTATAAAAGAGGTCTATTTTGCATTTTTTAACAACAAATTTCTTTGTAAACGCACACAATGAAGTTTCCAGTTCCCAAGAATGCCGCTGCAATACAGCGCTTAGGAAGAGAATTCTTTGCAAAAGAATTTCGCCCGCCCATTCTCTCTCAGATTTTTTTTTGTTGTTGTTTTTGGTCTCATGGCTCATTTAGTTTTTTATTCTTTGTTTTGTAGGCTTGCGGTACACAATAACAGAAAATATCAAAAAAAAACTTTTCTTAGACATATTTTTTTATTTCTAGTATGTGCTATGATGTAAGGTCATGGAATCGTGATTTGGGTGTTACGTAGTCAATCGTATAAGCAGAATTTGATTTTTGGTTCAACTTTCGGCAAGTTTTGTTGTTGCACATTGTAGTGTAGGTATAAAAAAGGGTAAATAGGTATTGTAGGTATCGTGAATTCGCTGTCATATATGTATTTTGTTTTCTTGATTTTTTTTGCGTACTATCACTCCTCGATATTGCATTTTTTTGTGATTTTGTTGATGGTCAGCTGCTTTCCTTAGATAAAGGAAAAAGGCAGAAGTCATATAAAAAAGGAAGGTAGCTATGTAGGTATGTATGTCCTTTTTTTCCAACGCGTATGTTATACACCTACCTACTTGATGGAATTTCGCTCTCACTTTGCATGGTGGGATCGTTATTTGATTGAATATTGTGTAATAAATCTGTATGTATGTATATATGTATACCTATATATAGAAGAAGGGTTAGAGTGGGAGATAAGTCAAAGTGTGTCGAAGTATATGATAAATGCACTTTATTTATTAATTTTTTTGTTTTTGTTTTACATATGAATAGTTTTTTTTTTTGGATGGGAAAAAATGACCATTCACAAAGAGGAGAAAATTTGTAAATGCTGTTTTCGTTTCAATTTGAGATTATGTTCCCTAATTTGAGTTCGTGATTATTTCTATGAGGTTCAATGTTAACAGTCGGAAATTTTTTGAACAAGTAAAGTGAATGTAGCAATCTACCACTTATGCAACAATTTTAAATTGTGTACCAACTTTAGTGTTTTTATTAGAAATCATCAAATCAAAACACAACAACAAAATATCTAGGTAGAAAGCAAGAACCTATTTACAAACAAATTCAAGAAAAAACATTTCCATGGACAGCAGAAATACCTACCCCCATTTGCTTTATAAAATTCGAACCATATGCAAAAGACAACAACAAATCTACCTAACTAGACATAAAAAAAAAAAACGGTTTATCATGCAACATTGTTCATCCATATATCTTGTTGTGTGAATGATCTATTTCTTATTTCTTTGATTGGCTGCTTGAGTGCTTGTGCGGAAATATATCCCTCGCTCTGAGAGACAAAAAAGATCAAGAGGCAAATAGAGTAATAAGAAATTCAAATTTTGAATTTGATAATGAAGAGAGTAACGTTCTTTCACTAATACGTTCAAATACAATTACATGAGTTCTGAGTTCGCTTCTGCATGAGACCTACCCTTAATCCAATTTCTTCAAAGCCGCAGTCTGTGAAACCTTTTTATTTTTTGTTTTGTGAAAAGAAGTTATTTTTAGTTTTTTGTTTTCCTTATAACAGAAAGACTTTTTTATTTTGATTATTTATTTTACATACATATAATGAATTTTGTTTTTTGTTTACTTAGAATAAGAAATGAATAACCTTAATTAATTTACAATCAATATTTCAAAATGTGATATTTAAATGGAAATTAAATACAATATTACTGTAACAAATTAGTAACCTTGTTTCTTTTTACTTCTCCTAAGGCGCGCAACTCATTATCTCGTTCCAATAATGCTTCACTTGATCGGGCTTCACTTTCTGAGTTACTGATTTGATGTAGATTGATATCTTCATCCCAAATGTCTCCTTCGTTGATACACAAATTGTGCAAGACACAACATGCCAGGATGAATTTACTCATTTTTTCAACAGAATGGAAATCTAATCGCATCAGTTGCCTGAATCTTGTTTTTATCAATGAAAACGAGTTTTCTATTTTAACTCGCGTTTGGCTATGCTTTTTGTTATATCTTTGCTTCAAACTTGTCAAGTTTCCATTGTTGGTATATGGAGTCAACATATATTCCCGTAAAGAGTATGCAGCATCGCCAAGTAAGTGATATTCTCTTCCACAAATGTCAGGAAGATCATGACTTATAAAGGACAATTGAAAAATCCTTGCATCATGAATTTTGCTGGGAGATCCAACAAACACATCGATGAAGCGCTTATCAGCATCACAAATTCCTTGAAGGGTCAAAGATAATAGGTCATGGCGATTGATATATGTTGACCGTACTTTGCCTGCCGGTTTTCTAACATATATATAGCATCCATCAATGCACCCTATCACTCCTGGAAATCCAGCAATCTAAAGTCGAGTTTATTAGTAAGAAGCAACTACAAAAAAGATTAAAGTTGTAGTGACTCACCTGTTCGAATTTCGCTGCTGCTTTTCTTCATCCGTTGCAGGGAATTTTATGAAGTTCGGAGAAATTTCAATTTCCAGAAGACGAGTCAAAATGTTGAACATTGAGCCAGTAGCAATGTTGAATAGATTGGCAACTTCGCGATAGGAATCCTTATTTCCAGCAAACCTATAAACGTATGCATATGTTAGAATTATAAAGGAAATATACAAATATATTTTAGGACTTACCACATAAACGCAAGAATTTGTACTTTGGCCTGAATTTCTTGCTTTCCACCGCAATCCACTTTCTTTTTGAAATGAGAAGACATTTCAAATCTATGAGTTAAGAACTCACAAGTCCTCCTTCGTATGCGAAACTGTTGGCGGAACTAAAAATATTTATACACACTTACTTAGTGAAATCTCTTGCAGGAAATAAAATATAATTATGTTATTACCTGTTCCTCCGAATACTTGTCCACTACATCCTCCACAAAGTTTTGCACTTTTGGTTTTTTTGGCAAACTCCTGCAGGAGAAAATCAACTGCAATAATATCTTCATCACTTGATGAAGAAGATGAGGAAGACGACTCCAATAATGTTTCTAATAAACTAGGAACACTTGTTACAATATTTTCAATATTGTTTTCCATTTTGATTATATTTTTTTATAATTTTTATATCAATTTCAAGAAATCACTTCATTGCTGGTATAATTTATGCAAACAAATGTGTTACAAAAAAAAAAATGTCATTTGTCAAGTGTGACATCTGACATTTAAAATTTATGAATGTGTGAGTGATTCTGCTTCTGATTCTGTTTTTAAAACCAGAAGGGAAATTCTCTTCTTTTCAGAATCAGAACTGTCACTTTTGCCCAATTGAACGCATTCAGAATGCTTTTTTTCACTTCCAGATTGCCAATTGAAAACGACGTTACAATTTGCAGGTCGATAATTCGAAATGTTTTGCCTGCGTTTTATTATGCTTTTGCTTTGGTGTTCACAAATATACATAAATATATCTCTTTTTGAAGAACGAATTTGCAAATCTGAGATTCGTCTCTTCCAGCCACTTTATAAGTAGGTCTCCTCTTTTGTTTCTTCATCCGTATCCAAATGGTTCCATGACTTCTTCATCGTTGTCAATCTGTTTCCCTAACTTGGTGTTGAAATCTCCTATAACATACATTATCTCCGTTTTTGTTTCATTATATACTTTGTCCAATAAATTGTAGAAGTTCAAAATTTCTTCGTCAGTTGCTGTTTTGGTCGGGGAATAAACCTGAATTATCGTCATTTTTGTGTTTTGTATTTTTAAACATAGGCTACAAATCCTTTCACTAAACAATCGTACATTTATTATTCTGTCCTTTAAACTCTTTTTGATGAGAAATCCAACTCCATGCAAGCCTTTGGTCTCACCAATGTAACAGAATATATCATTCTGGTTTTCAATTATGTTTTGTCCAAAAATTCTTAGCTCGGATAGTCCCAGTATATCCCTGTTGATAGTTGATAATGCTAGTCTTAGTTCTGATTGTTTTGCTTCTGTAGCTAATGTTCTCACATTGTATGTACAAATGTCTAGAGTGTTTTTGGATTGGTCTTGGTTTGATGGGTAGTGTGGAGGGGCATTGGCCGTCATTCCCCACGATGGCTAATCGGCTTGGGGTAGAGTCCTTATTATTCAAAATTTGCTTCTTGTGTTGCTAGTTGTTGTGTTGGTCACTGTTCATATTATTAATTTCTTTTTGGTTTGATTGTAGAAATCTATGAATGCTGTTGTTTCTTATTTTGTTATGTTTGTCATTTTGGACTTTTTCATTTAATTTTTGGTCTCTTCAAATTGGTCGAACATGTTGGTTCATTTTCATTTGCATTTGGATCGTTGTCATATTGTCGATTTCTTTTAGGCATTCGTTGTTGTTTCTTCTCAATGTCGTTTCCTGATGTAATTTTTTGATTATTTTGATGTTTGGAAAATGGTTTATTTTCTTGGACTGTCGTATTAAAATCTTCTTTTATGTAGTCTTCTTTTATGTACATATATAATGTCCTCTTTATAATGTCTCAGTTTAATTTTGTTTTTTCATTATAGTATCTTTTTTTATTTGTGTTGTCAATCCAAGTAAAATAGGTCTTATTTTGTCTCCTTTATTTCCTAGACGTCTTGCAAAATCGATTTCAAAATATTTAGTTTTTATTTCGAGAATAGTGTTTAAAAGGTGTAAAATGGTGTCTAATAATTCTTCGTTGCTTTTTTCGGTTTCTTTTATATTGTAAATAACAAGATTTTTTCTCTTTATACATCTCTCTAAATATTTTGTTTTCTTTTCTAGGTTTCTCTTCAATTGTGTTGTTTCTGTCTATTATTGAGTTTAATTTTTGTTCTAAGGTTTCAGTTTGTTCTTTAATTTCTTTTCTTAAGTTTGTCCCAAGGTTTTCAATAGCAGTCAAAAGTTTGTCCAATTTATTGTCGACTTGACTGTCCTCCATATTGGTCTTTTTAATTAAGGACGCTACTGTTATTTCAGCTGTCAATGTGTTTTCAGAAGTTTATGTCAAAGTGAAGCGTATATTTGTGTTGTTTATATATTTTGTATTTTTGTGTGCTAATTTCTAATATTATAAATAATAATAATAATAATAATAATAATAATAATAATAATAATAATAATAATAATAATAATAATAATACTAATAATAATAATAATAATAATAATAATAATAATAATAATAATAATAATAATAATAATAATAATAATAATAATAATAATAATAATAATAATAATAATAATAATAATAATAATAATAATAATAATAATAATAATAATAATAATAATAATAATAATAATAATAATAATAATAATAATAATAATAATAATAATAATAATAATAATAATAATAATAATAATAATAATAATAATAATAATAATAATAATAATAATAATAATAATAATAATAATAATAATAATAATAATAATAATAATAATAATAATAATAATAATAATAATAATAATAATAATAATAATAATAATAATAATAATAATAATAATAATAATAATAATAATAATAATAATAATAATAATAATAATAATAATAATAATAATAATAATAATAATAATAATAATAATAATAATAATAATAATAATAATAATAATAATAATAATAATAATAATAATAATAATAATAATAATAATAATAATAATAATAATAATAATAATAATAATAATAATAATAATAATAATAATAATAATAATAATAATAATAATAATAATAATAATAATAATAATAATAATAATAATAATAATAATAATAATAATAATAATAATAATAATAATAATAATAATAATAATAATAATAATAATAATAATAATAATAATAATAATAATAATAATAATAATAATAATAATAATAATAATAATAATAATAATAATAATAATAATAATAATAATAATAATAATAATAATAATAATAATAATAATAATAATAATAATAATAATAATAATAATAATAATAATAATAATAATAATAATAATAATAATAATAATAATAATAATAATAATAATAATAATAATAATAATAATAATAATAATAATAATAATAATAATAATAATAATAATAATAATAATAATAATAATAATAATAATAATAATAATAATAATAATAATAATAATAATAATAATAATAATAATAATAATAATAATAATAATAATAATAATAATAATAATAATAATAATAATAATAATAATAATAATAATAATAATAATAATAATAATAATAATAATAATAATAATAATAATAATAATAATAATAATAATAATAATAATAATAATAATAATAATAATAATAATAATAATAACAATAATAATAATAATAATAATAATAATAATAATAATAATAATAATAATAATAATAATAATAATAATAATAATAATAATAATAATAATAATAATAATAATAATAATAATAATAATAATAATAATAATAATAATAATAATAATAATAATAATAATAATATTAATAATAATAATAATAATAATAATAATAATAATAATAATAATAATAATAATAATAATAATAATAATAATAATAATAATAATAATAATAATAATAATAATAATGATAATAATAATAATAATAATAATAATAATAATAATAATAATAAACAAATTGTAAAAAAACCACACACGCAATTTTCTTGAGAGCCCTTTCTGCATCTTTCTGCCTTATTATCTGTATAACAAAATTTATTTGAAGTCGATATCTCTTTTGGTTCTTGAGCTATGAAAGACGAAAAAAACGTCGCGAACGTACAGACGTACGGACGTACGGACGTACGGACGTACGAACGTACATACGTACACACGCACGCACAGACATCTTTCTAAAAATCTTTTATTTCGACTCTAGGGACCTTGAAACGTCGAGAAATGTCAACATTTTCAATTTGACAAATCGGACCCGTTACAATAACTTCCTATGGGAAGTTAATAATATAAAGTTAATCACAAATAAAGACAAAGACCTATTGATGTTAAATTTCGTCGTTCTGTTTAACTAACCCTGGACACAGTGAGTATACCCCAGCTGAGAAATTTAAAACACCCTCACATTTTGGCGCCCGAGCAGGGACCATAAGGTCCACCACCGACGTACCGAATAAAAAAAAAAAAAAACCACAGTAAAAGAGGACACGAACAACGTTATCAAATTACCGACCGCATCCGTA